>BLSH010494345.1:429564-443488 GCA_018402905.1 Glandirana rugosa
GGTTTAGTCCACTTGCCACATCCTTAATGTTGTCAAACATATACACGGAAGGTGAAAAATTCCCTGGTTTTCATTACCCTGTTAACCGACGAGTCGTCAAGGTACCGTTCCACACACAATAAGGGAGTGATGGGGTAAATGTTCCTCGTCTATTTTCCAGGTCTCAATTAAAGTTCACACGATAAACGTAAACCTTAGACAACGACAGTTGAGAGTTATACTCTAGGTTTCTCGACAGTGATAGTCACTTCGTTCGGTAGTAGTTTACATTTTGTGGTAAACCCTCTGTATTCACTCTGGTGAAGTCTTCTCTTGATTATTGACACACATACACCTACCTCCTGGAGAGTGTTCTTGATCCGGCCAACTGTTGTGAAGAGTGTTTTCTTCACCAAGGAAAGAATTCTTCGGTCATCCACCACAGTTGTTTTCCGTGGTCTTCCAGGTCTTTTGGTGTTGCTGAGCTCACTGGTGCATTCTTTCTTTTTAAGGATGTTCCAAACAGTTGATTTGGTCACACCTAATGTTTTTGCTATCTCTCTGATGGGTTTGTTTTGTTTTTTTCAGCCTAATGATGGCTTGCTTCACTGATAGTGACAGCTCTTTGGATCTCATATTGAGAGTTGACAGCAACAGATTCCAAATGCAAATAGCACACTTGAAATTAACTCTGGACCTTTTATCTGCTCCTTGTAAATGGGGTAGTGAGGGAATAACACACACCTTGCCATGGAACTGCTGAGCAGCCAATTGTCCCATTACTTTTGGTCCCTTAAAAAGTGGAAGGCACATATACAAACTGTTGTAATTCCTACACCGTTCACCTGATTTGGATGTAAATACCCTCAAATTAAAGCTGAAAGTATGCAGTTAAAGCACATCTTGTTTGTTTCATTTCAAATCCATTGTGGTGGTGTATAGAGCCAAAAAGATTAGAATTGTGTCGATGCCCCAATATTTATGGACCTGACTTATATTTCTTTTTCCTACACTAACCTGTCTGCACTAACTGACAGATAGATTTGATATTTTCCCTATCTAGCTATCTATTTTTTGTATTTTTTTAACATTTTTTTACAGATAGCTAGCTAAACTGCCTGTATTCAGGAACCTAAGCTATCTGTCTAACACCGCCGCCAACACACTACATAGAGCCGCTGTACAATTGTCTTTATATAGTGTGTGGAGTGGATTGAGGCTGCTGTGCAGTGATTGGCTAAAGGCACCCTGCCTTTGGCCAATCAAAGACCTCACAGCAGGCCTTCCGCTAATTGGCCAAAGCATGCAGGTCATGTGCATGCTTTGGCCAATCAGCGGGCGGCATTCCACCGCCACTTGAAAGCATTATGGGGTGTGCAAAGTTGCCTCGAACGCCCCATAATGTTTGGGGAAACCCGAATGATCGAACGCCCGATGTTCGGGTCGAACTCATGTTGATCAAGCTGATCCCTGATTGCCAGCCATTACTGGATTCAGATGTTGGTTCTGAGGTTGAGAATGGTGGGAACATGAGCCTAGAGAGAGGGGAGAACACTGGTAGACAAACTGGCATTCATGTTCCCCCAGCCGCAGTGTATTGCCAAGTTGTCTCCACTGGTAATGATGATGCAGGAGATGGAGATGCTGATGATGAGGTCACTGATGCGACTTGGGTGCCAGATAGAGCAGAGGAGGAAACTGAAGGTGAGGTGGCACAACCCCAAGGAGGCCGACATCAAGAAAGAGTAGAGAGCAGACATCCTATTCCATCATATTATGCAGCTGTTCTCTTCTGACCCACTCCCCAAAGCTCAGCTTTCTGGGCCTTTTTCAGCACATCTGAAACAGATTGCACAGTTGCTATCTGAAAACTGTGTCTCAGGCACATAAAACATGGCAAAAACACCAGCCATTTGGGTACCACATGCTTAACAAAGCATTTAACGTCCAACCACTCAGCCCTTTGGCAAGAGCACCTAAAAGGCACACAAAAGGGGCACATATATGTCCCTCCTCTTCCTCCTTACCCACTTCAGTCTGCCCGTGCTATACCGAGTCATTACCTCTCAGCAGCCTCCACTGACAGGGATGATGGTATAGCACAGGGTGTCCCAGGTCCTAGCAGCACACCACCAGCTGTAGACTGTAGCTGGCAAATTTCTCTGCTGCAGCGGAAATTTTTTTTACAGTCCCTACTACCCACATGCCCAGCGTCTAAATGCAAGCTTGTCAAAGCTGTTGGCTCTCCAAATTTTGCCTTTCAGCCTGGTGGATTCTGCCCCCTTCCGTGAATTTGCACAATGTGCTGTACAACAATGGCAGGTTCCCAGGCGCTACTACTTTTCACTTAAGGCTGTTCCATCTCTCTACCATCACGTGGAAGGGAATGTTTTGGCATCATTGGGCAAGGTAGTCAGCCATAAAATCCAGCTTACTGTTGACACATGGTCCAGCAAGCATGGGCAGGGACAAAATATTTTGTTCATAGCACACTGGGTAATGCTGCTTGCAACTCGAAGGATGCAGGACAGGTCTCGGTACGGCTTTTGGTGATGATGCCAGACCTTTGAGCTCTACCTCCTCCTCCTCCGCCACCTCCATGCTCTCAACTGCAGAATTGTCCTATGAACATCAGGTACCCCCTAAGCATTCAAAGGGCTATTCCATGAGTCAGGCTAAAAGGTGCCATGCAGTACTTCAGCTGGTGTGTCTAGGGGACAGGAACCACACCAGACCAGAGATTTTTGCAGCTCTGCAGGGACAGGCCCAGAGGTGGTTCACATCATGCCAGCTGGAGCCAGGAATGGCGGTGTGCGATAATGGCTCAAACCTACTATCCACCGTTAAACAGGGAAAGTTGACACATATGCCATGCCTGGCACATGTCCTCAATTTGGTGGTGCAGCATTTCCTAAATACGTACCCAGGGTTGCAAGATGTGCTAAAGCTAGCCAGAAGAGTCTGTAGCCATTTCAGGAGATCATACACAGCCAGTGCTCAGTGGGCTGAAATTCAGCGGGAATTCCACCTGCCCATAAACTGCCTGATTTGTGACATGCCCACAAGGTGGAACACGACTTTAGCAATGCTGCACCGGCTATACATGCAACAGAGGGCTGACAACAAGTACCTGTGTGAATACAGCATGTCGACAGGCTCAGTCCGCCTATGTTTTTTTCCCCCACGCCAATGGCTGATCATTAAGGATGCATGCACTGTACTGTCACCATTTGAGGAGGCCACAAAAGACGGTGACCCATGACATTGCATGCATCAGTGACACAATCCCTGTTGCGTTCTTGCTGGAGCTGACTCTGAGTGGCATTATGGACAGGGCACTGGAGGCAGAGCAGCAAGAGGAAGAGAAGGACTTCCTTTCCTCTCAAAGCCCACTTTATCCAGACACCATCATTCCTATGTCACAGAACACACAGGAGGAGAGAGGGGAGGAGGAAGAGGAGGAGGATTCTGGCACTTTCGCAGGCTTTGAAGAAGAGGAAGACATTCGTCAATCTGTAAGCAATGGCTTTCCAGCCCCAGGACCCTTGGGAGTAGTATGTGGCTGGGAGGAGGAAGTTCCAGATGCTGTCATCCTGAGTGACCCTGAGGAGTCTGCTTCTGAAGCCTTGGCAAATTTGAGGCGCATGGGCAACCTCATGCTTCAAAGCCTGCGAAAGGACCCAAGTATACGTGACATAAAGGAGAATGACCATTACTGGTTTGCAACCCTCCTTGATCACCGTTATAAGGGAAGGTCTTGGAGCTCATCCCATCCCCACAGAGAGTGCAGAAGATAAAATCACTTGAGGACACATTAAAGAGGATTTTAATGAACATTTTTCCAGACTCCAGTAGGTTATAGTGTCATGGAAAACATTCTTTTGAGTCTTCTGTTGATCAAGAGAGGAGTGTTGGAGAAGGCGCCCGCCTCAGTGAGGCATTTCATAATTTTTTTAGTCCTCGCTGCCCAGGCCTGTCAGCTTCCAAATGGGCAACGTCTGCATCACATGAAGGAAGATTACCTCGGGGCCAAAACAGAGATGGAGAGCTTCCCAGCTTACGATCCACTGGCTTACTGGGTCATGAGAATAGACCACTGGCCAGAACTTGCCCAGTATGCTACTGAGTTGTTGGGCTGCCCTGCATCCAGTGTGCTTTCAGAATGGGCATTCAGTGCTGCAGGAGTTTTTGTGACTGATCATAGAATGCATCTGCCCACAGACTCCGTGGACTGTTTGACTCTCATAAAAGTGAATCGGCCATGGATTACCAGCTATGAAGTCCCTGATGCCGATGTCACCGATTTGAGTTTTTTTGGGATGTAGAATCTCTGCAGGACTTTGAGGCTGGACCAGGCTGGCACCCTCTTACCCTCCTCTCCCTTTACATTTGTCATTAGGTTACCAGGAGCTAATCTTTTTTGAGGAGCTGCCTCCATTCAACATACATCATTTTTTTTTACCTTTTCAAACACACTAGCTCCATAGCTCCTACTCCAATTCCCTCCTTCTTTGAGGCTGCCTAGCTTTAAGGGTGATCAATAATTTCATCTGGAATAATGTTTTTGTTATAGGCTTAATGGGCCCAATTAACACCCAAAGACCATTTTTTCAGCACCTGTTTGGCAGGTGAAAATCATTGCAATTTTTTTGGCCTTCATCCAGAGCACCTCAATAGGGTCACGGTGGGAAGGCGCCACCGACACCCAAAGACAAATTTTTCTGCACCTGTTTGACAGGTGCATATCATTACAATTTTTTTACAGAAAGGCCAATTCTTGCCTTCGTGAAGAGCACCTCTGTAGGGTTATGGTGTGAAGGCACCACCTACACCCAAAGCCCAATTTTTCCGCACCCGTTACTTCTATCTAAAGTCAAAGTGAAATCAGAATTTATATAAAAAATATCTAATCTTGTTCCCAGTACACTACATTGTGGCCTCATCATACACACTGGCTCCCCAGCTGTTGCTGAGCAAAATAAAGGCAGCTTGCATGGAAAATGTAATTTTTTTTTTGGCTTTATAAATGCAATTATTGCTGCAGCAGATTCTAGACATGGTACAGATCTGCACTTTACAGGTAGACTAAGGGGACCCCCAGGCATATTGGAAGGAATGTTTCATTTTTATGCTTTCACTTTAAAAATCCAAAAATCACTGCTCATTTAAAAATGATGTTTTTCAAAAACATTTTTTTCATTGGTACATGTCCCCCCAGGGTAGGACCCAGACCCCTATAACCATCATGTGCACAATTACTTGCATAGAAGCCTTCAAAATGGGCACTTTTGATTTTTGAAGTTCCGGTCCCATTTACGTTAATGGGGTTTGTTATTCGGGTCCGAACTTTCGTGGTGTTTGGATGCTCTGGTGCGAACCGAACAGGGGTCCGTTCAGCCCATCCCTATCCAACACCAGCAAAGCCGGCACATCTTGGGAAAGAGATGTATCCCTATCTATTTCTCAAGATGTTTGGGAACAGATCTACTCAAATATTCATAAGGGCTCGATAAACGTATCTACCCAAGAAAATGGATACAAGATCCAAGCACGCTCGTATCCCACTCCAGTCCATCTACATAAATTCTGCCCAGAAACCCCTGAGACATGCTGGCAATGCCATACAGAAAAAGGTATGCTCTTACCTATCTGGGGGTCATGCTCACATATCCAACCCTTCTAGCAATTATGAGACGCATTATATCGTGTGTAACCTCCTACGAATTAGAACACTCCCCTGCACAATTTCTCCTCCATCACTCCCCTCTGCCCCACAAAATGTATAACAAATCATTAGCTATGCATATGGTTAACACGGAAAAACTGTGCATTCCAGTAAACTGGAACTCTCCTAACCCCCCTTCAGTCAAAGAATGGCTCCATAAAATAGAGAACATTGCAGACATGGAGGAATTAATACATAGAGCTGGGGATACACCTACAAAATTTGGTTCGAACTGGGCATGTTGGACACATTTTCAGACGACCCCAGAATTCACCCAATTAACAAATGTATCTAACTGAGTCCTCATAAGACACTTTTAATGACAAATCTCTGGACACTCTGACCTCCCCAACTTAAACATTGACTATGGCTCTCCCTACTACAAAGGCATCTTCTTCCCAAGGACTGTATGAGACCATATGAGGTGCAAGAACAAGCACTATATTACCCCGAGGAGAGCAGGAGACCCCCCTACTCATGCTTCCAGATATATCTATTCACCCCCCTTTTCTTTTTTTTTACTTTTCTCCTATACCTCTGTCCCCAGAAACTACTTTCTCTAATTTGGCCACTTAGTGGGTAACGTAAGTAAAGTTTATATTCAATCTGCTTACCCCACAGGACCCATGATACATACAGAAGGGATACACCTCCCTTCACACGCACCCCCTAGAATGATGGAATACCATATCCTCTCCCACAAGTAGCATTGACACATCTGCAAACAAACAGTCATGCTTGCTACTTACCCCCCACTGAGAGAGTCACTAGCACAATATGCAGGTTTGCTCTTGCACAGACTCGAGACCTAAGACCTTGATTATTTGTTTTAAGTTGTTAATGTTTATTTCTCTCTCATCTCAGATCCAGACCTAGTACAGTTTGAAATATACCTACATAGTTCTTGAACAGCTCAAGTAGACTCATTCTGTTTTCACAAGATGTTCGAACAAAGATTTTTGTACCTTACTACAGGGTGTATGTTTGTTTCTATTGTATACCTTACTTGTTTTCAATAAAAATCATTTTGAAAAAAAAAAAAAAAAAAACACATGCTTGCAGTCAATGTTTTCACTGCCTTGTGAACAACAGTTTTTTCCTGCACAATTCCACCTCTCCACACTTTTCCACAACACCCAACTCCTCTGCACACTCCACAGGAAACAGAAAGTGTGCACATTCCCCTGGAAACAGGAAATCAAGACTATGGTTCCTTGGAGAAGTCAAACTGTGAAACAACCTTTTTTACTGTTTTCAAAAATCTATGTTTCAAGACATTGTGTTGTGTTTACATGTGTTTGTGTGTGTTACAACACAAAAAATGTAGCCTGCACTACTTTTTTCAAACGCATGTAACTGTAAAAAAAAAAAAATAGATACCCGCGCTTATTTAGACAACACCAATAGGCTGCTGCACCAAACAAATCCTGTTTTTTTTTAATCAGAAAAAAACGTTTTTTATTGTTCTTATTGTCTTTTGTTGTTGAAACAGCAATCTCATACACAATCAAATGGTTTACACAGAGCACGAATGGCAGAGCCATTGAATACAGACCATGTTATCGACATTAGTATACAGTATTGACACCTATAGCCACTCACAGTAGAGCAGGTGCACATTCCAACAAGAGGAAAAACAAAAGAAAAAAAAAAAAACCCATAATACAGCGAGGTAGTCCAAAACAATGAGTAACAAATCAAACAAAACAACAATGCAGTTGTGCAACCTCTCCTCTTTTCTAGGGGATAGCAGAAGCCCCATACATATACCCCCTATAGTAGCAGTCTATCAAGTAATGATTGTGGGGGGGAGGGGGCTATACCTGGGCACTCCAGTCACTCTTGCCAAATTTTTGGGAATTTATTAGGTGCCTTCCTGTGTTGGTAGGTATGCTTTGTATTAACTTCCTGAAACCATTGATGGACTGCTGGGATTTGGGGAGCAATCCATAGTCTTGCAATTAGCTTTCTGGCAAGGTATAAGAGTCTGAGCAATGCTACACAGGTGTCTGTAGAGTATAATTCTTCCTCTAACTCTCCCAGTAGGCAAAGGACTGGATCAAGTTGTAGGTGAATATGATATATTCGGTTAATGGTGTTTAGCACCATCTGCCAGTATCACACAAGTTTCGGACATTGCCATAACATGTGTATTAGCGTTCCTTGCTGAGCCTGACATCTTGGACACAGGGAAGAATCCCTCCTTCCCCACCTATAAAGCCGCAACGGAGTCCTATATGAGCGATGAAGTATAAATAGGTGTGTCAGTTTTTGTGTAACCGATACCAGCGGTCCCGTTGCTAAGATTTGATCCCATCTGTTTCCATCTATGTGTCCCACATCGGCCTCCCACTTCTCCCTGCAGGGCAGCAAATCAGGTGCCTGTATATAAGTAAGTAGAGTGGCATAGATGCGGGATATGATTCCTTTTTTGTCTCAAGTAAGTAAATATAGTGCAAGGGAGATCAGAGTCTTCCAGCCTCAGCACTGTGTTCCTACCTTGCACTGACAGCATGGCGTAGTTCTAGAAACATTAGAAAAGTCTATTTCAAAATCAGCTGTACTGTGGGACATTGTGATGGTAGATCTGGGAGCCCTTGCTCCATTTGGGCCATTGAGGAATAGTCTTCTAGGGAAAGAATCAAGAGAGTTCTAGAGGGATCAAGTATATTGGGAATATCCCACCCAGTTAAATGTTGCAATTGGGCATCTAGAAAAATATGTGAAAGCATGTGGCACAGCCATTCCGCTCTGCTCCTTAGGGTATTGTAAGGTTGTTAATTTAATTCTGGCAATACCATTCTTCCATATTAGGGCTTGGTACAAGGAGTCAATCTGGCGAAACCAATACTGAGGTGGGGGACATACAAAAGTTGTGGAGCCCATACCATTTTAACTAGGTTACCTCTGCCTGTCCCGGTAAGTGGTAATTTGCACCAGCTACCCAATTTTTGTTTACATTTCTTTAGAATAGACTTATGGTTTAAAGGTACAAAATCTTTACGGTTAGCTGGGACCATTATACCTAGGTATTTAAATGATTGCACTATGTCCACCTGTGAAGCTACCATTGGCAAGGGCACCGGCAGAGGGTCCAGCAAAAGAAGGGAGTATTTGTGCCAATTTATGGAAAATCCTGACAGTTGCCCAAATTGCTCGATGACGCACATAACCGACTCTAGTGAACCAGCCGTATCCCCTAAATAAATCAGGGTATCGTCAGCGTAGAGGGAGAACTTGTCCTCCCTCTCAGCATGTCGAAATCCCACTATCTCAGGGGAAGCTCTTATCCTGGCAGCCAGAGGCTCCAGCTCCAGGGCAAAGAGCAATGGGGACATGGGGCACCCCTGTCTACTCCCCCTAAAAAGAGGGAAGGACGCTGAAAGGGTCCCATTGATCCGAAGTCTGGCATTTGGGGCAGAGTAAAGCAGTCGAGTCCATCCAATAAAGGTCTCACCCAATTGGAACTTCTGCTGCACCGCCCAAAGGTATCTCCACTCAACACTCTCAAACGCCTTGGCAGCGTCAAGGGAGAACACCGCCCTGTTCCCAGGGTTGTCAACTGGTAGTTGTATATTGAGAAACAATCGTCGCATATTTAGCGTGGTAGATCTGGCCGGTATGAATCCAGACTGGTCAATGTGGACCAGTCCCGAGAGCGCCTTCACCAAAACTCTAGCTAATATTTTAATACCCGTATTAATTAAAGATATAGGTCGGTAGGAGCAGCAGCAGCAAGTCTTTACCAGGCTTAGGAATCAGGACAATAATAGCTTCATTCATGGAAGCTGGCCAGTCCTGACAGCATCATTCATAATTTCCAGCAAGGCCGGTAACATTGTCTCTCCATATCTTTTATAAATTTCTGCAGGAAATTGCCATGCCTGTCACCACCTCCGTCAGCTCCCCAATGGTGATAGGACCATTTAGGAGTTTACGTACATCATCTGTCAGAAACGGAAGGGGGCAATGATCCAAAAACTGCATCAGTGCCTCCTCTGTAGGCGTCACCCTGGAGGAATAGACCTCCTATAAATAGTCACAAAATATGTCAGAAATCTGTGTCTGATCCTGTACTCTATTGCCCTTGGAATCCTGAATTGCCTCTATATGAGATGTCCCTTGCTGAGATCGGGAGATAACCACCAGAAGATGGCCAGTATTCTCTCCCTCCTCAAAAAACGTTTGCTGCATAAAAAAACTTTTATTGGGGGCGCATGCGCGAAGCCGATGCGAGCAGACGCGCTGGCATAAGGTTCCGGTCCTGAGCGGACTTCTCCGGCGAATAAGTTACCAGCAGGTTCCTCAAATTTATCCACCGTGCACAGCACACGATATCGGAACACCTGGGGCGCACATCCATGGTCCCTATAGGCGCCAAATCGAAGGTAAAGTCCCGGAACATCCGAGACGCCCTGACGAGGCCTACCCTAAAGATGGCGGCGGCAACAGCCTCGCAGGCCGGATCATCACAGCGCTCGCCCAAAACACTTCAAAAAGCACAGCGCTCTCAACTTCTACACCAGGGTGAGTCTGACCAGGATGACTGGGAGGCGCAGACTGACCCACAGACAGACATTTTCGCTAAATTTGAAGCGATGCTACACAAGGCCTTAAAGCAGACGTCCGATCGTATCACCGATCAATTGACCAAAGAGATCAGAGACCTCGGCAGTAGAACAGCAGAATTAGAGGTGAGAGTCGATGATCTTGAGTGTAATACCCAGCTAGGTTTAACAGAAATCGAGACACTCAAGGAGGAAAACTTAACCCTACAGGCTCGCCTGGAGGACTTTGAGAATAGGGCCCGCCGATCCAACCTGAGGATCAGGGGTATACCGGAATCGGTGATTGACCTTCAGGCTACTGTGATAGCTCTCTGTCAGGAGCTGCAGCCAGGTATACCGGTTGAAAGATTGGAAATGGACAGGATACACAGGGCCCTAGCTCCACGCAAAGAACATGGCCCCCCTAGGGACATAATAGCTAAGTTCCATTACTATCGTACCAAGGAACAGATCCTCTCAGCAACCAGAGGTAAACAATCCCTATCATTCCAAGGATACACCTACCAGATATTCGCGGATCTGTCCCCGATAACCATAGCCAAGAGGCGCACACTAAAACCCCTCTTGTTAATCTTACAACAGCATCACATTACCTACCACTGGGGATTTCCCTTTTCTGTCCGCTTCACATACTTGGAAACTAAGTATGTCTGCCGCACAGCTGCTGAACTACGTGATGCCCTGCTCGACCTGAATTTAATGGAACGAAGCCCCACGAAGGAGCATTCCCGCAGACGCTCAGCCTCCAGCTCCCCCAAGAAGGATTCCCACACTTCTCACAAAAATAACCCCAAATCCAACGCCTCCACCTACAAGCGTGGGCACTTTGAGCCTCCTACAGTGAATACTGAGGATTCCATGGACTGACCACCCACCAAGGATCCATAAGGGACCGTTAAATCTCAACCCTGATCCCCAGTACACCTGGTATTATCAGACCTTTACCTACGCCGACATTCTTTCTTTAACCGTTAGGTGTACCCCGCTCCCTGCACTCAATACCTACGGGAAGTATTGAACTCAGAGAGACATTCTCTCCCCTGTACCCCACATCTCCCCTTAAGCATACTCATGATACGAATATGAGGTTACATGGCTCATCACTGAACTGCCGACACGCCTGCTAACCACACGTATTATAGCCTATGCTTACCCGACCTCCTGAACTACCCATACCACTTGCCCTTAACCCATACCCGACGTCATAGCCTTACGGCCTCATCCCTGGCCCCATCTAGTACTGAATCAGGCTATGTCAGACACTTCCCCTCTGGGGATCAATTTCCTGAAGCTGAATGTTTCTTTAATAGAGTGACTCACTCAACTGGCATGCTTGAATCATCCCTTTAGCGGTTCTGAATGTTTTGTATTTCCCGGTTAAATACTTTTTCTTTTACAGGTTGTGGTCCGAGACAGTGAGGACCCTAATTACCGTTACTGTTACTGTTACAGTTCTCGTTTATAATGTTCGCATTATTCCGGAGATGTCCGCTCCACGGACGTTCTTGCACCCCTAATGGTAGCCTCCGGCGACCCACAACTTTTGTGGCCCCCCGGACGCTCACGCGGTACATGCCGAGAGCAGAGTGACTGCCCTCGGCTGTACCCCACATCTCATACCTTACTAATTATAATTTTCCTAATGTATATTGCACATGAGTCTAATCTTTTTTCTTTCTCTTCTCTCTACTGCTCTCTATACTTACCTCCCCCTCCCCCCGGACCGATGGTGGCGATGGAGACGGACCCTAGGAACAGGTACAGTGCTACTACCCCCCCTCGAGTGCTATGGCCCCCTTAAACGTATGCTCCCTTAATGTACAGGGGTTAAACATTCCGCATAAAAGGTCTAAAGCCCTACGAGCTCTAGCAGCCGCTAAAGTCCATATAGCATGCCTCCAGGAGACCCACTTCTCCCGTGCACACACTCCTAAATACTTGAGCTCGGCATACCCCTTATTTTATGCAGCTACGGCTGACTCCAAAACCAGGGGTACACTTATAGCCTTCCACCGATCTATACCCTTCACCCTTAGCACCAAGCTATGTGACCCGGAAGGTCGCTACACCCTTGTCACTGGTCACATCTCTGATGTCCCCGTGACAATTGTGTCCTACTATGCCCCCAACAAGAAACCGAATGCTTTCATGTCCCACCTCTTCAAAATGATAGATTGCCATAAAATCGGCACAGTCATCGTATGTGGAGACTCCAATCAAGTGATCAATTAATTTCTCGATAAATCACCACCCTCCCCTAATTCTCCCACATCCCTAGCCTCCCTACAACACTTGCTTCCACGACATTCATATGTAGACGCATGGCGAGAAGCTAACCCCACTAGCAAAAAATTCACACACTACTCTTACCCACATAAGATGTTTTCCCGAATCGACCACATCCTTATCCCAACCGATATGACACCAGAGATTCTCACATCCACCTTGACCCCCTATACCTGGACTGATCATTCAGCAGTCCACCTCTCACTGGCGACCCTAATACCGCAATCACATGACATCACTTGGTATATCAATGATACCACGTTGTCACACCCATCACACTGCCTCACCATAGAAACCGCTCTCAAAGAATACTTTGATACTAACTCTACAGGAGATGTTTCAGCTGTTACCCTCTGGGAGGCACACAAACCTGTTCTCAGAGGTAAGCTGATTCAACAAGCTACCGCCCTCAAGAGAGAACGTAAAAAACTCTATCAGAAACTAGAAGCGGAATTCTCATCTTCACACAACGCCTTCCAAAACACCCCCACAGACGCCAATAAAAAAAGACTAGACAAGGCCACACTGGACCTCGATCTATTCTTAACAGATTCAGCCGCTAAATCCTTACGCAGATACCGACACAAACAATACATCACAGCGAATAAGCCAGACACACCTATGGCACGGGCACTAAAAGCAGTCAATAACCCTCAACATACCATTCGCCTCAAGACTAGCAACCACGCGTATACTAGCAATCCGGTAAAAATTTTGGAAATCTTCCGGGCCAGACTGTCCCATCTTTATTCACACTCCACCCCCCCGGACAACTCCATCCTGTCAGAAATGTTCTCAAACATTTCCCTCCCTACCTTAGCTAGAACCCAACAAGCTTCCCTCGACTCCCCTATTACAGAAACCGAAGTGTTACAAGCCATCAAACTACTTAAACCTCACAAGTGACCCGGCCCAGATGGCTTTTCCGCCAAATATTACAAACAATTCGCACACATTCTATCCCCAGTACTTACCAATACCTTTAATACCATAAGACAAGGTGCAAAATTTAGACCCGAGACGTTGACGGCTCCGCCTTTTCGGTAGACCCGGCCCAGTGAACACTCCAAATTCATCAAACTACCGAACATTGTGAAGCCAAAGACATTATCCCCTCAGCTCCCTTCGAACAACCCAAGATCGATTCCATCCCTCCCTTTACAAACTCTTGTAAAGACTGTCCTACCTCAACAGGCCCCCCCACCTCACACTTATTTCTACCCTGTCAGACCGGGCCTTCTAAAGGTTTTAAAAATGGCCTAACGATCATATGCGCACCAACGATCAGAACTCCGCTTACCATACAACTCCCAATAACTGACGAAAATCACGGGCACGGTATCCACACAGACCGAATAAGCGACAC
>BLSH010494345.1:443498-457693 GCA_018402905.1 Glandirana rugosa
CCATCCCGGGATTTATCCATATCATAAACCCCATCCTAGTAGTAGAACTTGCTACGATTAGATGGACAGGTTCTGTCGAGAACCAATCGCATAACAAACTCAACACACAAATACAATAACTATTCCCCCGCTTTCAAATCGTAACCATTCAGACTCCAAAATAACCACTCCCATTAAGGATCCATACCTTAAGGAACACACGAGGTAAACTTCCCTTCAAAAAAAACCTCCCATGAAAATTGGCTACAACACCACGGATCCAATTCTTACTCCGTCGAGGGGTATTTGCGATGTGTTCTTAGCTGAAGGATAAGTAGTGAGTCTCTCTATATGGGTGCAATGTTTTTCGCTTTTAACCGTTGTATCGGGAGTGTCTAGTACGTGGATAGAGTTAGGTGAATTTTTGCGTTCGAGTCTGAGGAACACACAACTCAAACAATACGCTAACCAAGAGCTGTCTTGGACAGGTAGATTAGCATCGTTCAAGATGATGATCCTACCCCAAATACTATACCTATTTAGGGCCCTACCTATTCCTATACCTATGCATTTAATAAACTCCCTCTCCAAATCACTAAGCAGCTTCGTTTGGCAAGGTAAAAAAGCCAGATGTGCCCAAGGGAATCTGACGACCCATAAATTAGCTGGAGGAGCGGGATGGGTTGATTTAAAAGACTATTACTGGGCAGTTAGAATGGAACAACTGAAACATTGGTTTCATAACAGTACCCAGCTGCCTTGGATGGAGATAGAGACTACCCTGACCCAAATCAAGACTCCGCAGGGCCTCCTTATAGGAGATGCCTGGAAACCCTGGGACCTCTCCTCTCTCCCCCTGACTACCCAGGCATCCATCTCAGCTTGGAGATCTTTAAACTCTCAAATAACAGGGGAAAAACAAACACTACATCCCACCTACCCAATACAAACCCTAGAAGAGATTATCCCAATGCTCAACACAACACCCTTAAGGGAAGCAGGCCTAACACAGATTAATGACCTAATGTATACTAACAAACTCAAGTCTATAAATACACTTATCAGAGAACACAATATCCCCAGAGAACACCACTTCACTTGTGCTCGCATAGTGGCCTTCCTCTCCAAATATCCCCCTCCCAATATACAACTATCGACTCAATTAAGAACATTTTACTTATCACAACAGCCAAGAAATAAAGGAATTTTCAATCTTTTATAACGCCCTACACAACAAAATGACAATCAACCTATCGCGCGGTATGAAAGAATGGGAAACGGATCTGAAAACATGCTTCTCTGAGGAGCAATGGTACGCAGCATTCAAATCTATCTACACAGTTTCTAGATGCACCTCACACTGGGAAATTACCATAAAAATTACCCACAAGTGGTACTACACGCCCCATAGAATAGCCACCTTCGCCAAAACCCTTTCCCCTCTGTGTTGGAGAGATTGCGGCCAAATAGGAAACCTCACCCACATACTATGGAGCTGCCCATATCTCAGAAGTTTCTGGTCCCAAGTCTTCAAGCATATAGCGAAAATAACAGGCATCCTAAAACTACCATCCCCTCCCCTTGCAATCTTGAATATAGACATAGAAAAGTACCCCCCATAGCTCAGAGGACTATAGTCACCCATATCCTACTGGCTGCACGCCAAATAATTCTCCGGAAATGGAAAACTAATATTGCACCAAACGCATCAGAAGTGTTGTCTCTAGTACAACAAAACTACAAATGTGAGCGTATTTTAGCATACAAAACTCTATCAGGAGCTACCTTCCACAAAAGATGGGAGCTATGGCCAAATACTGATAACTAACCACTGTGGACCATATACACATATATACCGAACCCCTACCCTTCCCCTCCCTCTTCTTCTCCACCCCTAATTGTTCTTCTCCTACATTAACCTCCACTCCTCTTCATGCATACCCTACATGGTATTGTTATCTATTAATAACAAGTCATAGAATATAAACTACTGCCAATTCCCTAAATTCCTCTTTCTTGTTTTCTTCAACTTTTGTTGATTTTACTTATTGCAATTAATACTGGGTACCTTAACAGGCCCTGTGAAGCCTCTACTTAAATTAGTTTGCATAAGGTAGGTATCGTGTCTGCGACACCAAGTTAAACTTCTCCCCGGGCACAAAAGTGCTCCCAGATGGGGTGGCCGGGGATAAAAGAAGTACACAACCGGTATCCCCAAGCAACAGGGGGAGTTTGGTAACCAAGGGTAAGAGCACGATCCTAGCTTATGCAAACACTAGAGGTTTATAGGAGTACCCAATAGAACGAACAGATGTGACATCATACTCTGTATGGAATGTTGTATATAGACAGTTGTACCATGTACAGGTTAAGCATCCCCCTTTTTCGACAACTAATGTCTACGGGGATTAATGTCTCTTTTCTTCTTTCTCTGTTTGTATGCAAAAAAAACTCAATAAAAATCACTTTAAAAAAAAAAAAAAATGTTTTAGATAAACAGATTAGAGGCTGGTGGGATATTTTTACCTTGACTAAATATGTAAAAGATGGAATCACACCCAGAAGGTTAAGGTGGGATTTAGCACCTAATGACGGGCTAGAAGGCCCGGAACATGAGAGGAATTGGTTTCAGTTTTTTAACGGAGTAGAGAAAAAATTATTAGAGATCCTGATAGGTAGAAAGGAGTGTAAACTAAAAAAATTTGGAAGTTTCCATTAATACCATAAAATCTAAAATCGAACCGTTAGCAGATACAGCCGAATACAAAGAAAAAATTAAACAATTACAAGAGTTTGTCACCAAATTGGATAAGGAGGTACAAAAGAAAAAGATTAAAAAATACATTAGGGATACTAATGATTACAAAAACAACAGAGTGTATAAGTGGCAGACGCTTGAAAATGGTCAGAGCTCTGACCCAACGGCTGCCATGGATACAATAGATTGTACATTAGTAATGCCTCCAGTAACCCCTAAGCAGAGTAGAACACCAAGTAAGAACATTGGGAACTCAATACATAGACCTGTGGGACATAAGACCCCAAAAACTCCACAATACAATTTGCCAGTAAAAAACAGATATGCTCCGCTGACACAGGAGCAACATAATCCAACAAGGCAACATTACACTCAGAATGAAATGCCACAACATTTTTACAATCAGGGAGAGAATAATTATAACAGATATGAACATAATAGAACTCCCCATAGAAATGATGGGTATCAGGCCCCATATCCCTCTTTTAGAGGAAGTAGAGGCCATTCTGCATACCCAAATCAATATGGGGATTTTCAGAGAAGGGGCTTTGGTGGTCCACCAAGAAGAGGAAGGGGAAATTGGAGGGGCCGAAACAATCACAACAGAAACCAGGAGTACACTTGGGAAGGGGACGAAGTGAGACCCTGGTACCCTTTAGGCCCCCAATACCCAGTCATAGATCCAACAAACAAAGAAGAGTCAGAGGTTGCAGAGGAGGGAAAAGGAAAAAGAAAAAGGACAAACTAAAATCAGGCATTTTCAATCTGAGTAGTGTTGAATTCACAGAGGAAGAATATTGTCTCCTCAATCTCGGATTGAAATATGCGCCTGACAGACACATGAACAAATTTGATCTTTTTATTGATTTACAAAAATTTGTGAGAAAAATTAATATTAAAAAACATTTTTCACTTAATCCAATAAAAGCAAACTAGGATGAAGGAGAATACCAGCATACTAATCTAAGAAACCGTTCAATATTTAATCCTAAAGTGACTGGGAATCATTTTGTAGACAGCTTTAAACAAGCTGTCAAACAGGATTTAGCCAATCTTAAGGTCAATCTTGTACAGCACAAGAGAGACATTGAAAAAAATCTGCAAGAAATAGAAAAGAAAAAGGATATTATCATTAGAGCAGCAGACAAAGGCGGGGGGCTGGTTATATTAAACAAAATAGACTACCTACAGGAGATACAGAGGCTGCTTAGTGACAAACAAACATGTGAAGAACTGAAAAGTAACCCTACGCATAAATACAAGGCCAAACTAAAAAGAATTGTACAGAAAGCTTATAAAAAAAGGGATTTTAAATAAAAAAGAAACATGTTATCTAGTTCCTGATGCTCCGAAAGTGGCAGTAATGTATCAACTCCCAAAGATACATAAGGACCCCAAAAAACCTCCAGGGAGACCCATTATTAGTGGGGTGGATTCCTTGCTTGCAAGAACAGGTGAATACCTGGACATTTTTTTGCAACCTTTAACCATGAAGTATCCAGCTTTCTTGAAAGACAGTAAAGATTTAATAGCCCTTTTAAAAACCATACAAGTGGATGACAGCTATCTCCTAGCTAGTGTGGATGTGAACTCCTTATACACCAGCATTCGTCAAGATGATGCTGTTAGTGCAGTAAAGTGGGCCCTAAATAATACAGAATTAGTTGAAGAACAAAAAGCTTTCTTGGTAGAACTTCTTGAACTTGCTATGAGCCACAACTTTTTTTGGTTCGATAAAAAATTCTATAAACAAACTAAGGGCGTTGCGATGGGGGCTAAGTATGCCCCATCAGTAGCCAATCTAGTTATGAGTTGGTGGGAAGAAAGAGCTATATTTCAAACCCCCCCAGAGTTAAAAATGTTTAAAAGATATATTGATGACATTCTGATTGTCTGGTCTGGCTGAAAGGAATCGCTTTTGGAATTTCTGCAGAAAATGGGAGATAACACATTAGGTATCTCTTTTTCAGAACATATTGGGCAACATGACATTCATTTTTTGGATCTAACGATCTATAAAAGTAAAGATAAACTTTGCACTAAAACTTTTTTCAAAGAAGTAGATCGTAATGGCTACATCCCCCTGGGAAGTTGCCATCATCTGAAATGGCTTGATGGCATTCCCAGGGGACAGATGGTAAGAATTAGGAGAAATTGTGATACCATAGATGATTATGATAAACAAGCGGAAGTCATCCTGCAGAGATTTGTTGAAAAAGGTTACAATAGAAATAAACTTATTGAAGTTAGAGAGGAAGTCAGAAGTCTAGATAGGAAATCACTATTACAGCAACAAAAAAGAAAGTCATTTGATCCCAGTCTATCATTTATGACGGGTTTCTTTAAAGAATATAGACAATTCAAACGGATTATTAAAACTCACTGGCCATTGCTAATGAGAGATAGAGAGTTAGTGAAGTTATTACCACCGAGACCTCGATTTGTGTACAACAAACCCCCCCTCCTTAAGACTGAAGTTAGCGGGGGCGCATGCGCGAAGCCGATGCGAGCAGACGCGCTGGCATAAGGCTCCGGTCCTGAGCGGACTTCTCCGGCGAATAAGTTACCAGCGGGTTCCTCAAATATATCTACCTTGCACAGCTCACGATATCGGAACACCTGGGGCACACATCCATGGTCCCTATAGGCGCCAAATCGAAGGTAAAGTCCCGGAACATCCGAGACGCCCTGACGAGGCCTACCTTAAAGATGGCGGCGGCAACAGCCTCGCAGGCCGGATCATCACAGCGCTCGCCCAAAACACTTCAAAAAGCACAGCGCTCTCAACTTCTGCACCAGGGTGAGTCTGACCAGGATGACTGGGAGGCGCAGACTGACCCACAGACAGACATTTTCGCTAAATTTGAAGCGATGCTACACAAGGCCTTAAAGCAGACGTCCGATCGTATCACCGATCAATTGACCAAAGAGATCAGAGACCTCGGCAGTAGAACAGCAGAACTAGAGGTGAGAGTCGACGATCTTGAGTGTAATACCCAGCTAGGTTTAACGGAAATCGAGACACTCAAGGAGGAAAACTTAACCCTACAGGCCCGCCTGGAGGACTTTGAGAATAGGGCCCGCCGATCCAACCTGAGGATCAGGGGTATACCGGAATCGGTGATTGACCTTCAGGCTACCGTAATAGCTCTCTGTCAGGAGCTGCAGCCAGGTATACCGGTTGAAAGATTGGAAATGGACAGGATACACAGAGCCCTAGCTCCACGCAAAGAACATGGCCCCCCTAGGGACATAATAGCTAAGTTCCACTACTATCGTACCAAGGAACAGATCCTCTCAGCAACCAGAGGTAAACAATCCCTATCATTCCAGGGATACACCTACCAGATATTCGCGGATCTGTCCCCGATAACCATAGCCAAGAGGCGCACACTAAAACCCCTCTTGTTAATCTTACAACAGCATCACATTACCTACCACTGGGGATTTCCCTTTTCTGTCCGCTTCACATACTTGGAAACTAAGTATGTCTGCCGCACAGCTGCTGAACTGCGTGATGCCCTGCTCGACCTGAATTTAATGGAACGAAGCCCCACGAAGGAGCATTCCCGCAGACGCTCAGCCTCCAGCTCCCCCAAGAAGGATTCCCACACTTCTCACAAAAATAACCCCAAATCCAACGCCTCCACCTACAAGCGTGGGCGCTTTGAGCCTCCTACAGTGAATACTGAGGATTCCATGGACTGACCACCCACAAAGGATCCATAAGGGACCGTTAAATCTCAACCCTGATCTCTAGTACATCTAGTATTATCGGACCTCTACCTACGCCGACACTCTTTCTTTAACCGTTAGGTGTGCCCCGCTCCCTGCACTCAATACCTACGGGAAGTATTGAACTCAGAGAGACATTCTCTCCCCTGTACCCCACATCTTCCCTTAAGCATACTCATGATACGAATACGAGGTTACATGACTCATCACTGAACTGCCGACACACCTGCTAGCCACATGTATTATAGCCTATGCTTACCCGACTCCCTGAACTACCCATACCACTTGTCCTTAATCCCCACCCGACGTCATAGCCTTACGGCCTCATCCCGGGCCCCATCTAGTACTGAATCAGGCTATGTCAGACACTTCCCCTCTGGGGATCAATTTCCTGAAGCTGAATGTTTTTTTAATAGAGTGACTCACTCAACTGACATACTTGAATCATCCCTTTAGTGGTTCTGAATGTTTTGTATTTCCCGGTTAAATACTTTCTCTTTTGCAGGTTGTGGTCCGAGACAGTGAGGACCCTAATTACCGTTACTGTTACAGTTCTCTTTTATAATGTTCGCATTATTCCGGAGATGTCCGCTCCACGGACGTTCTTGCACCCCTAATGGTAGCCTCCGGCGACCCACAACTTTTGTGGCCCCCCGGACGCTCACGCAGTACATGCAGAGAGCAGAGTGACTGCCCTCAGCTGTACCCCACATCTCATACCTTACTAATTATAGTTTTTCTAATGTATATTGCATATGAGTCTAATTTTTTTTCTTTCTCTTCTCTCTACTGCTCTCTGTACTTACCTCCCCCTCCCCCCGGACCGATGGTGGCGATGGAGACGGATCCTAGGAACAGGTACAGTGCTACTACCCCCCCTCGAGTGCTATGGGCCCCCTTAAACGTATGCTCCCTTAATGTGCAGGGGTTAAACATTCCGCATAAAAGGTCTAAAGCCCTACGAGCTCTAGCAGCCGCTAAAGTCCATATAGCATGCCTCCAGGAGACCCACTTCTCCCGTGCACACACTCCTAAATACCTGAGCTCGGCATACCCCTTATTTTATGCAGCTACGGCTGACTCCAAAACCAGGGGTACACTTATAGCCTTCCACCGATCTATACCCTTCACCCTTAACACCAAGCTATGTGACCCGGAAGGTCGCTACACCCTTGTCACTGGTCACATCTCTGATGTCCCCGTGACAATTGTGTCCTACTATGCCCCCAACAAGAAACCGAATGCTTTCATGTCCCACCTCTTCAAAATGATAGATTGCCATAAAATCGGCACAGTCATCGTATGTGGGGACTCCAATCAAGTGATCAATTCATTTCTCGATAAATCACCACCCTCCCCTAATTCTCCCACATCCCTAGCCTCCCTACAACACTTACTTTCGCGACATTCATATGTAGACGCATGGTGAGAAGCTAACCCCACTAGCAAAAAATTCACACACTACTCTTACCCACATAAGATGTTTTCCCGAATCGACCACATCCTTATCCCAGCCGATATGACACCGGAGATTCTCACATCCACTTTGACCCCCTATACCTGGACTGATCATTCAGCAGTCCACCTCTCACTGGCGACCCTAATACCGCAATCACATGACACCACTTGGTATATCAATGATACCACGTTGTCACACCCGTCACACTGCCTCACCATAGAAACCGCGTTCAAAGAATACTTTGATACTAACTCTACATGAGATGTTTCAGCTGTTACCCTCTGGGAGGCACACAAACCTGTTCTCAGAGGTAAGCTAATTCAACAAGCTACCACCCTCAAGAGAGAACGTAAAAAACTTTACCAGAAACTAGAAGCGGAATTCTCATCATCACACAACGCCTTCCAAAACACCCCCACAGACGCCAATAAAAAAAGACTAGACAAGGCCACACTGGACCTCGATCTATTCTTAACAGATTCAGCCGCTAAATCCTTACGCAGATACCGACACAAACAATACATCACAGCGAACAAGCCAGACACACCTATGGCACGGGCACTAAAAGCGGTCAATAACCCTCAACATACCATTTGCCTCAAGACTAGCAACCACGCGTATACCAGCAATCCGGTAAAAATTTTGGAAATCTTCCGGGCCAAACTGTCCCATCTTTATTCACACTCCACCCCCCCGGACAACTCCATCCTATCAGAAATGTTCTCAAACATTTCCCTCCCTACCTTGGCTAGAACCCAACAAGCTTCCCTCGACTCCCCTATTACAGAAACCGAAGTGTTACAAGCCATCAGACTACTTAAACCTCACAAGCGACCCGGCCCAGATGGTTTTTCCGCCAAATATTACAAACAATTCGCACACATTCTATCCCCAGTACTTACCAATACCTTTAATACCATAAGACAAGGTGCAAAATTTAGACCCGAGACGTTGACGGCTTCCATAGCAATGATACCCAAGCCAAACACTGATCACTCTACCTGGTCCAATTACCGCCCAATTTCCCTCCTCAATCTTGATGTCAAACTGCTAGCCAAAATTCTTGCTACCAGACTAAATCAGATGATCGGGGAACTAATTCATAAGGATCAAACGGGATTCATCCCGGCCCGGCAAGCTGGCGACAATATCAGACGGGCACTACTCCTCTCACACATCGCAAAAACTAGACGTATTCCTGCATGCTTTCTGTCCCTCGACGTCAGGAAAGCATTCGACACGCTTTCCTGGACATACATGCAATATACTCTCAAACATTGGGGGTTCGGCGACCACTTCCTAACCTGGATTTCAGCCCTCTATGCTGATCCGAAGGCATTTGTGAAATATTGCGGATATAAATCTGCCACTTTTGCCATCAATAGCGGGACTAGACAGGGTTGCCCTTTATCCCCCCTGCTGTTTGCACTATGCATTGAACCCCTAGCACAACTCATTCGCATGCATCCTGACGTCAGAGGGATAGAGCATGGTGGCATACACCATAAAATCAGCCTATTTGCTGATGATATATTACTTTTTATGACTTCCCCACATATTTCTGCCCCGAATCTTCTCTCCCTTTTACATAAGTTTGCCAACGTCTCGGGCCTACATGTCAATACAACCAAATCTCAAATGACGAACATATCCCTTACTCCCCATGAAATACGGCATATACAGGCTTCTCTCCCCTTCAGGTGGGAACCCCATTCCATCACATACTTAGGCATTAAACTCACAGCCAATATCCCATCCCTCTTCACAATTAATTATCTCCCTCTCCTACAAAAAGTGTCACGATTATTGACCCAATGGTCCACACTGCCCATCTCATGGATGGGAAGAATTAATGTCATAAAAATGACAGTCCTACCCAAATTTCTGTACTTATTTAGAGTACTCCCTATCCCCATACCAGCCTATTTCTTTCGCCTCCTACAAAAAAAAGCAATGACCTACATCTGGGGCCCCATAAAACCAAGAGTACCTAAGCCCACTATATATACCCACAAGCTGAGGGGAGGTCTGGGAGTTCCTAAATTTAACTCTTATTATTATGCAGCTCAGCTATCACAACTCCCAAAATTCCACGCAGTTAAAGAAGCGCCATTGTGGGTTGCTATAGAGTCGGTAGAGGTCGACCCTATTTCTGTCGCCAACTTACTATGGTTACACCCGTCAGATCGTAAACATATTAATAATCCTGTTACCAAACACTCATTAAACATTTGGGATAAAACAAAACACAAACACAACTTACAATCCCAACACAACCCCTTACTATCCTTTCTAAAAAACCCGGCTTTTAAACCTGCCTGGGAAGCCCCAGACTCATTTCGAGCCTGGACATCCTCAGGCCTATATCGTCTCTATAACTTAACTACAGACACGGCCTTCATCCCATTCCCAACGTTATGTAGCATTCACAACCTACCTCAAGCAGAGCTGTTTCGCTATATACAACTTCGGGACTACTATCTTCCTTACCTCAGATCAGGCTCAGCTTACTCTCAACTCTCAACATTCGAAAACCTATGTAATAAAGATCCCCATGCTAGAGGAACCATATCGATGCTATACCACCAACTCTGCGACACCCCTGAAAGTACCCCACCATCCTACGTACCCAAGTGGGAATCGGACCTTAGCACCCCTTTAGAAACTGAAGATTGGTCCAAGATATGGGCTGCTACTGCCTCCGCTTCACCCAATATTCTAGCCATAGAGACCAATATCAAGGTCATTACCAGATGGTATCTAGTTCCCACCAGGATTGCCAAATTCGCCCCTGCCACCTCGGCACTCTGCTTCCGAGGCTGCAATGCACCAGGATCCTTCCTGCACATCTGGTGGGAATGCCCGTTAGCCCGACTTTTCTGGCAGAAGGTTTTTGACTTACTGTCTAAAATGTTTGGCCAGAGCATAACAATAGACCCAGCAGTGGCACTGTTAAACCTTAAACCTGAAACCTTAACCAAATCACAATTCAAATTGCTAATGCACCTTACCACTGCCGCAAAACAAACTATTGCAAAGGCATGGAAAACCCCCCACCTCATACTGCAAGAAACCATAGGTAGAATGAACAAAGCCATGCTACACTCCAAAATGCTGGCCATTGAGACGAACAAAGTCCGTAAGTTTGAAGCCCAATGGCAACCTTGGATTGAACATTGCCTCCCCCCAGAATTTCAAGAAGAATTGTTACTACCGTTTTAATACAAGCATGCCTACCTATCTCCGATGGGTCCCTATCCTCACCACCACACTGGTCCACCTAGTATCCATCCCCCTCCCCCCTCCCTTCTTCTTCCTATCACTTCCCTACTCTCCTATTTTCTTTTCGCTGTTCCATATTCTGCTTCATACATGACATAGTTACTATAATCTAACTAATTGTCCTATGTTGGAACCTACTCAACCATGATTGTTGTCCTTTACAACCACTGCAGACCGAAAGGTCCAACCATGAGTAGCATCAATGCAGTTGCCCCACTAATAATTTCAAAGCCACCTGAGGGCTGTTGTTTCTTGTCGGGGATAAACCTTCACCCCTATGTGTCAGGCATGTTGCCTTCCCCAACAGGCCTCACGGGGGGGTAGGTGGGGGGACCCTGTCCTGATGGCACAGTGTGTACCCATCGGGGTGCCTCGGGGCAGGGCCCCTCTCCGGCCCACCGTGCAGACCCACTATCTATCCCGAGCCCTCGACGCCATATGATATTGAAGGTACTCCCCCATCTCTCGTTATTTATCCTATACCGCCCAGGTAGCCACCTTAATTGTTACCTGCAAGTATGTTGTTAACCTTGCTCAAATGATGTGGTTCCGACATTGTATTTGATTTGCTGTAACTAATATAAGCTTCAATAAAACTTCTTGAAAAAAAAAAAAAAAAAAAAAAAACTTTTATTTTCAACTGCATGGAGAACAGCTTGTTGGTACAGTTTTTGTGCTTCCAGCCAGTTACGTTCAACAACGGGTGAGGGATCCGCTCCCTCCCGAAGCAGTTATGTGTACTAGCAGAAGAGAGTGATCTGAGATGTTGCGTGGAGCATACCCAATCTGAGTAATTTTCAGGTGTGCTGCCGAGTTACAGAGACACAAATCAATACAGGACATTACCTTATGTGTAGCAGAATAACAGGAATACATTTGTTTATCCGGATATCTATCCCTCCACACATCTCGCAGGCCCAGCTCAGAAATGAGTTTGGAGAAGGGGGTAAGACTGCCCAAACTGCGAGTCCACGAGGGGTTAAATTTGTCACAGGTATTGCTGAACGTGACACCACATCCCATATGTATTGTAAAATTGCAAAAAAAGGGAAGAGGATAGGATAGTGGGACTTTAAAGGCTGTCACTATATTTCTCGAATAGGAAGTGCACTACAGTGAAATATTCTTAAAATCCATATATATTGTGGTATATTAAAATTTACATATAAGCTTAGCAGAATATTGTGCATACAAAAGACCAAGAGGTACAAATAATACAATATCAGCACATATAATGTCTGGTAGGCCCAAACCAGGGTGATCCTATAAAAGCATCCAGTGTTGCTGGAGGGCCGCCCAACGGGATGTCTCTACTGCCACATACAAATCGCTACGCATTTCGCTGAGAGCTTCTTCAGGCATCCTAGTGGTCATTGGGCAAAACATTATGCTATTAGTATAACCAATAATAATCCCTGTTCTATTAAGGTTAGATGCACAACATATTAATACATTTTGTGTCTTTATTTCACTGTCTGCATAAGTTTTATATAAGTAACATTTCAGCCATTCAGGCTGGAATCAGTGTAAAATGCGCATATGTACATAAGTATTTATCCAAACAATGAACAAAATGTTTTTACTTTCTATAACCATCCACATCGACCCCTTATGATCGGAAAAGCAAATACCAGTGTTAAAATGATAACTCCACTCCGTCCCGTCCGCGAGAGGCTGACCAAACATCCAGGTAGCTGGGTTGGAGAAAAAAGAAGAAAAAAAAAAAGTGTAAAAATATGTATGAACAGAAAAAAGGGGGGGTGGGAGATAATTGTCCAAAGACCCTCTGTGAGGCACTGTTTGTCACGGCTGGTGAACCACCACTAAAAAAGATCACGTCACATTTATATATACGTGCGTGTACGTGCAGTCATGCACATATACTAAGTGTGTGTGATTGAAAAATAGAATTTATTTTGGTTGTAATAGTACCATCACTGAAAGAAGAGGTCAGTACAGAGGGTCCATGAGAATAGAAAAAATCCAAGCAGCACTTATACTTGTTGCTTATTGCATTTAGATATAAATTCCATGTAAAATAATTAGTTAATCAACTTGGATTTAGTTAAACCAAAGATGAATTGTTAAATTGAGGGGAAGCCGTGTAGGTAAGGGGGTAACGTGTGGTTTGTTAAATAAATATTACAGTGAGTGGTATTGGCATTATGGCATTATCACCTCTCATATATTGTAATGATGTCGACCCGACTCTGAAAGTAGGGGATATAGCTATCATATTGGAATAGTGGCAGGTTGGTCAGACTGCGTGAATATATATACACACACACACACACACACACACACACACACACACACAGTATATATGTATATGCAAAGGCTACTAATGGATGTAAAGAACCTTCGCCCCTATACGAAGATCGTATAGGTAGATACATACCTTGCATATATTTGTATGTAGTGTTGAGCGAACCCGGACTGTAACGTTCGGGAC
The DNA here is from genome assembly GCA_018402905.1 of Glandirana rugosa. Classification (NCBI taxonomy): domain Eukaryota; kingdom Metazoa; phylum Chordata; class Amphibia; order Anura; family Ranidae; genus Glandirana; species Glandirana rugosa. The sequence goes on from BLSH010494345.1 coordinate 457,164, forward strand.
GGTACTGAACTTTCGGGTGTCCGGGGCACGGACCCGGACATTTCAAAAATTGCTTGGGTTCGGTCCGGGGTTCTGCTATTTTACTCCACGTGTTGAGAAGCTGCAGGGCAGCCAATCAACAAGCGTTTCACTGGTTTGCCCTTAGAAGCCATCACAGCCATGGAGTGCGAAAGTCGAAGGAAAGGGATGTGATTGGGTTCCTCGTACACTGACGTCGTGACATTGAGGTCGAATATTTCTCCGACCCAGTGTACTACGTGACCGGTTAGTGTCGGTACGGTAATCATCCGTACCGACACTACCGAAGATTCCCGTTTGGTCACTTTGCGAACAACTAACCGACGGGACGTCGAAGAGTTGTGCACCTCATTTTATCGTCTTGGGGCCTGGCTTGGGTTCGTTAAAAACTTTACAGGCCCAGGCACGGGGCCTGTGGGCTTTCAAGTCATGGCAGGGCTTGCAATGTCAGGCCCAAGCGAGTTGTGATGTATGTTTATATACGTTCCATACATAGATGGATATGCTAGAAG
>BLSH010494345.1:462306-472760 GCA_018402905.1 Glandirana rugosa
CCGCCACTTCCACCTACACTGCCACGGTCACGGCCTAGTCAACCTCTAGGCTCCTACTCCACATCCACCCCCCTTCCCATTTTTTTATTTGATTTTAATTTATTTTCCCTATCCCCATTTTTTTGTAGGGCACTTGCCCTAGTTTGAAGATGATTTTAGAACAGTTATATGGCTTCTACCGTTAATTAATACTTTTCAGACACAGTTTGAAGATGATCCACATTCACCTCCATTTTTGCATTTTTTATGTTTTTATTTTTTTTTAAATATTTAAAGTTATTTCCCTGTCCCCATTTCTTTGTAGGTCACTTGTCCCACCCTTACCCCCATTTCCTTCCTTTTGCAGCCCTCTAGGGCTTTCCAGGACTTTGTTACAGTCATTTTTGTGCCTAAAAGTTCGGGTCCCCATTGATTTCAATGGGGTTCGGTGTCCGTGCGATCGTTCGGGTTCCGTCCGGACCCGGACTTTGTCCCGAAGTTCGGCCGGACCAGCAGAACCCGAACTTCCAGAGGTTCGCTCAACTCTATTTGTATGCTGTTTGCCAGGAATTGAATAGACAGAAAGTACTCTCCCGGTACATAAACAGGACTTTAATGGGCAGTACATGAATCAGACCAATTAATAAAACATATACAAATTTACTGTTTACAAAATTGTATAAAAAGTGTATCAGTATACACATTATTTAAAAACAATGTGGCAACAGAAATACAGGTCACAATCAAAATTGACAAACTGCGAGCATGACGTGGAGCTTCTGTCTTCTTGAGCATAAGCCCAACATGTTTTGGGATAGTTACCCTTCCTCAGGGGAGGTCATATATGCCCAGAATGAGTGATGTACAAAATATACATCAAACGTTACAGACTATTATTCACCATGTACAGAGCAGCAGATAGGGAAAACATTACTGAGGAGTTATTCACCACACACAGTTTTAACTGAGCGTACATGCCACAGCCAGGGAGCCACCGTCCACTTGGACAGGAAAAAATAGGGAAGAGAAAGGGGCAAGAAGCCCCCAGCGTCAAAAGATTCCACTTCATTGGGGTGAGAGGATACCAGGGCCCAAGATCAACCCCAAGGGGCAGGAAGGCCGACAGCATCACCACAAGGACCTCCCATAAAAGTGGCCAAGGCCACAAAAAGGGAGGGAGCCCTGCACTGGCAGTGGCGACCCCAGGTAGGGGAAAAAAGTAATCAATAGTTATCTGGAATAGAAAAGGGGAGATATGTGTACATATATATGAGTCAATGTGGTAATGCTGATGGTGCATTCAACATATGATGAAAGCACTTCAAAGCCACGGGGGGTCTTTGCGAAATTCAAGAAATACAAATGTGAAAATTGGGAAAATTGACACTAGCACATTCTTTAGGGTGCACACAACCACGATGTGCTTAGCCCAATGGCCTTACTATATGTCACCGGATCAAACATACAAGAGGCTGGGACCAGCCAGACTTAGATTATATATTAAAAAGCATGACTCCCCATGGATATTACAAAGTATAATTCACCAAAAGTAAGTACAAATCAGGCCTTAAGTTTGGCTATGAGCCATTGTTCTCAATAGGGAGCTACATAAACAATCACCCATTAAATAAGTGATGGAACTATTCACAAAAGTTGTAAAGAGCAAAACACACACCAGGAGTATTAATAGGTTACCATAGGGCTGAAGAAGCAGGATTTCGACCCTCACAGACAGAGATGCCAGGATCTCCGCCATCTCCATGCTTATGTGGGGCAAAATGGCGCCAAAAGACTCCCGCATGGCGCTCATCGTGCACCGCAATGATGTCAAGACGCCGTTGCATCAGGTGACGCAACGCGCATGCACGATCGCCTGGTTCTGTGCGAGGCTGAATGGAGCAGCCCCGCAGCCACACACGGTTGCCAGGACAACACAGGCGCCGTGTACAGCAAGTCAAAATATCCCCAAATGGGGTTGTACAGATCACCCAACCGGACAAAAAGGTACGTATGTCAAAAGCACAAAAGTAAAAAAAAAAAGACAGCAATGAAAAAAAAGAAACAAGAGGACACAACCATAAAAAGGAAAAAAGGGAGGAGGCAACCCACACATGTCAGACCGGTGTCCCCAAATGGACACATCCCGAAGACACCAAAAAGTGGTCACTTCCCCCGATGAAAATGTAGATAACAGAAGAGTAAATGGTCCCCCACCCCAGGGCCAAAAGGTTGGACAGCACAGAGTCACAGAATGAGTCCCCAGAGGCCCATCTGCACGGCACCAACCCATGGGGTCACCATGGGGGGGGCGTCATGCAGAGGGGCCCCACCGACACAGAAGGGAGACCCAGGCAAACAGTCACCCCCAAAAAAAGAGGGGTTATCCATTGGCCCCCTCTCCCACATAAACCCGGCCCCTAAAGTGGGAGCAGGGGGCCTGGGTGTGCCAGGTAGTAGATGCCAGTCACCACCGCACTCAAGGGGGAGGGGGGCCCAAAGGCCCCCACCCAGGAACCCAGGCAACCCATGAAGTGAAAAGAAATGAAAAAAAAAAACAAAAAAAAAAAAAAAGGAGAGAGAAGAGAAGAAAAGGGAGGGGAGGGAGAGGGAGGAGAAGATGGATGTTGGTCATTCGTGGCAGGGTTCGCAGCCTAGATCCACATAGGTGGGCTGGAAGCTGAAACAAGAGAGAACACACACAATCACATACACATAACATCACCGTTAGCCAGTTCTTACATAGGATATCAGATATATATATATATATAAATGTATAAATCAACTCATAACAAGCAGTGGCCAGAGGTACCCGCAAGCAATTGTTACACATTGCCCCTGTCCCAGCCACCCGAGGCAAATCCCTCCAGGAAGGGTCTAAAACTCAGATGCTCATTGATGCCGGGGGGGGGGGGGGGCCAGTGGCCTGAAGGGCCGCTATCCAGCGTGACTCATGCTGCAATAGGACCTTGTCACAGTCTCCCCCTCTAGCACTGGGGTGTATGTGATCCAGAATAAGAAAGGAGAATCTAGGGCAGCGGCCTCGATGGCATCTTAGGACATGATGTCCCAGAGGTGTCTCTGGGTTAGCAGTTTTGACATTGGCAATGTGTCTCAGTGCCAGTTTGGAAAATTCTTGCATTTTTTTGCCAACGTAGAACCCCCTACACTGGCACGCCAACAGGTACACCATGTAGGGGGTTCTACAATTGGCAAAATGCTGAGGTTTATAAGGAGTGCCATTGGGCAATACTAATGTGCTCTGGGTGTTCATATATCTACATATTGAACACCCCCCACATGTGTAATTGCCCCTGCGTTTGCAAGGATCACCCCAAAAGGAGCCAGTATAGTCGCTGCTCACCAGCTGATCCCTGAGCGATCGTGCACTTCGGTAAGTAATTGCTGGAGTAAGGGGCAGGTGAGGTTTCAAAGAGGGGTCTGAGATTAACAGATACCAATGTTTCTGTATGATTGTTTTAATAAGCTTGTGTTGTCTGTTATATCTGGTGATACTTCTTGTAATCTGTCCTTCATCCCTACCCTTTTTAGAAGGGGCAAAGAGTAGGCTTTGACATGTGCGACCATTGGCCCTATTGAAAGCCTTTCTAAAACAAGTACTAGAATAGCCTCTCAGCAAAAGTCTCTCTTAGTTTGTTTGCTTCATATAAAAAATCTGTAGGATTGGAACAATTACGTTTTAAACATAAATATTGTGAAAAAGGGATAGATCTGACCAGTGATGCTGGATGAAAACTATCCGCATGGAGTATAGTGTTCCCGGGTGTTGGCTTCCTGTATAGTCCACTAGAAAGACTGCCATCATCCTCTTTTTGAATGGTGATATCTAAGAGAGATTACGTTGTGGTGTATGTGCTCTGATTCTCTTGAATTCAGCCGAAGTAATAGAGAGGAAAGCTGCCATTTGGGGTTGGGACTTAGATTAGGGAACTTGTCAGACTTCTTTTTAGGAGCCTGGACATTGGGATGGACCTTCTTTTGAGCAGTAATATGTTCCTGTAGCACCTCCTCAAACTCAGAGGGGTCCAGCAGTTCTGTGAAGCCCTGCTCCTCCAATAAAGATAGTAGATCATCCAGTGCCTCCTTGGAACGGGTGTCCAGGGGCCTGGATGATGTATTTTTGTCAGGAATTGTTCCCAATTAGCACCTGAACAGGCTTCTCATGGTGGTGGGTCCAACCCACGCCAGAGGCAAAGAAAGTAGGGTATGAAGAAACAGGAAACGGTCCCTGATCTGTTAGGGGGGAGGGTGTTTGATTCGTCTTTATATGAGACCAAAAAGAGGAAGACAGGGAGAGGGGGTCATAAGTATATTATAGAGGCGATGATACTGACTGTTATAGAGTAAAATAAGAGCGTTTGACAACCTTTATTATAGTATGGGTGTCCACAGAATCAACGGTCTACCTCCTAAGCCATGTCCAGGGTGTATAGTCGTGACGCCGATGGACACAGAATGGCTCCCTTATGTAGCGGTGGTGGTATCCCGCCATAGGCAGGGCTCCTCCTATATGCCCTCCACACTACATAGCAGTGGCGTGGGGTGGATATACTCCCGGATATGACGCAGCAGAAGGAACATCAGCTGCATATGTCCTGAAATGGCGGGGGGCGGGGAGGAGGCTTTATTGTTTTTTATTCATCACCTTTTACCAAGCACTTTAAGGCACCTGGAGATTAAGTGGCGTCTGGATTATATATGGACTTGATTGTCTCACTTACATATGTCAAAGTGCACAAGTATATGAGAATTGATAACTGACTTTTGTTTTTACTGTATATCTGTTGTGTGTTATGGAAAGCAGGAAACCAATCGTCAGGTCACACAGGCCACTGCAGCGCAGCAGGAGACAAATCACCAGGCCATTGCAATTCAGCAGACGACCAACCACCAAATCGCAGAGGCTGCGGCAGTGCAGCAGAAGGCGAATCGCCAGGCCATTGCAGCCCAGCAGGAGGTGAATTGCCACTTTGCGGGAGCCCTGGTGGAGTTAAAGAAGGGGTCCACAGGTTCTTTGCCAGTGGAACAGAAAATGGTGCGTACCAGCTATTACCTGCAGAAAATGACACCTGCAGATAATGTAGAGGCTTACCTAGCAACTTTTGAAAGAGTCACTGTTCAAGAAGGATGGCAAAAGAGTAATGGAACGGACTGCTAGCACCCTTTCTTACAGGAGAACCCCAAAAGGCTTATTATGACCTGGAACCAGATGCTGCCCAGGATTATGAGACACTGAAAGATGAGATGCTTGTACGCACGTCACCATTGCAGTCTGGGCTCAACGGGTGCATCTGTGGTCATACAGTACTGACAAGCCACCTCGCTCCCAAATGTTTGACTTAATACACCTCACCAAGAAGTGGCTGCAGCCAGAGTCTTTGCCAGGCCATAAGATCGTGGAGCGTGTGGTCATGGACCGTTATTGTCAGGGCAATGGCCAAAAATATTGGCAATCTTGCCAGGAACAGAAATGAGCAGCAGAGGTGCATTCTGGTGCACATGCGCAAGCAGTCACACACACAGGCACGCACCACTAATTGGCGCATGGGGCCGCGCATGGCGTGTCCAATGAATACCTTTTCCTGCCTATAAAAGTGCCATGGCTGCCTGACATAGTTGCTGGATTATCTTCAGCTTACCCTGCGTTCTTGAACCTTGTGTCTGTGCCTGAATACCCGTTGTGACTTGGCTAATTCCTGTTCCCCTGACTTTTCTCCTGGAAAATCCCCCAGCTTGTACCTTGACTATTCACTGAATAACTGTTGTGACTTGGCTAATTCTTGTTCCGCTGACTTCTCTCCAGGAAAACTCCCGGTTTGTACCTTGACTATTCTCCTGCCTGATCTTCAGTGTTTGACCCCGGCTTGCTTAAAAGGACTCTACCTCTGCCTGATCCCCGGTGCTGACCTTGGCTTGCTTGACCTTGCTCCTGCTTGATTGGTGTTTGACCCTCAGCCTGTTTCACAGACTTTACTGTTCTGCACCTCTGCTGCTGAGTAACCAGCTGATCTTCAAGGAATGTTTTCAGTTGCTGGTTCCTAGTGCTACTGTTGGTTGCCTTCATAACATTCTATACCTACAGTAAACAGCTCCACATTACAGATCAGGGTATACAGATCTACATCACATAGCAATGTATACAGCTCCACATCACGCCTCAGGGTATATAGCTCAGCCTCAGGGTATATAGCTCAGCCTCAGGGTATATAGCTCAGCCTCAGGGTATACAGCCCAGCCTCAGGGTATACAGCCCAGCCTCAGGCAGTGGTGGCTGGTGGGCGCGGATGCAATCCCCCCGCACCCCACACCAGGGGCAGCCAGAGGCTTGAGGCACCAACCAACATTTACTGGTTCAGGCATGCTGCTGACAGTGTGCTGTGCTGTGCTCTCCTCCTCCTCTCACCAACCTGACTCCTGATTGGCAGGGAGGCACTGTAGTGTGAAAATAGCAAAAGTTCATTCGCTATGGTCCCACAATTGGGTGGGATTGGGGCGCCCAGAGCCTATCCTATTTTAAAGCCTATTAGAGCATCTGGCTCTAATCATGTGCTTCAACAAACACATCCTCGTCTATCCCTGCCATAGTAATCCATGCACCCGGCGTCCTGCAAGGGGCCGGGCGCATGGATAGGGGGGCGGCGGCAGGGATGGGGGGGGTGGAGCCCATGCATCCTCAATGCACGGGTCACCACTGGATTTCAGTAATCTTATACAGCAGCAGCTACTCATGTACCTCCATCTCCCTACTGTCTCATAACTGTAAAGACCAAAAGCAACAATAAAATGAAACAGATCACCATGGCGGTTATTTGGGATTAAAACATTTACCAGAAATTCCCATGTAAAGCAGTAAAATTGTAAGTTTAAAATTAGATGCATCTAGGTCTTTTTTGCTGCTACCATTATTGTTTCCTCTCTTGAATGATTGCCCTCTATTGACATGTCATTTGTTTATCAAATATTCCTAAAGAAATAATACCCAATTTTACTGGAAATACTGAATAATGCATTTGCAATTGCTTAACCACCATTCAAATCTACCTGCAGTCCGAGATTTTTTAGAAAATTGAATCCATACTAACTAAATGAAAAATCTTTGTCATAAAAGTATTAAGAATTGTATTATCTTCTAATATGGAAACCATTTCTATTAGTTTTCTTACCAAGACTGCTATTGTGACCCGTGCATCTCAATCCAAATAAGTTTAAATAGTCTTCCACGTTAAATATAATTTTGAACATTGGTCTCTGCAAGATAACTAATAGATGCTGTACATTTTAAATCTATGCTAGTATGATGCATTAACGTGCAGTTTGTATACTTTTTTAAAGTATTTTTCTTTAGGGAAATATCATTCTTGTTTTTTAGATTGGAATGATACTATTAAAAATAATAAGCTAGTGTGCTTTATAGTAGAACTCTATTTTTTTTAGATAGACATGAAAAAATAACTTTGCTTATTGTTAATTATTCTGTAAATGTTGATTTAAAAAAAAAAAAAAAAATTTGAATATTTGTAATTATAAATGTACCTAGCAGCAGTGTTTATTATACATGCAGGCTGTGCTTTCAGCTTAAGTAGGACTGCATAACATTGGGGCTAATTCACTATATCGCGCATATGCGATCGCAAAACGCTCAAAAATAAAGCCCATTAAAGGCAATTAGCATATCAAATAGGCGATCATGCAAACGCAGAATCGCGTTATTGCCACGAATATGCCTTCTTTTATGGGAATAGCTGATGTTAATTGGGCTTGAACCTGCAGAATCCATTGAAGGTTTGTATGAACATGATTTGCTTGAAAAAGTGTATGGGAACTACCGCAGCAAAATGGAAAGCATAATGCTGTGTACAATGCAAGGTGTGCTGATGACATCTGTAGGATCCGAACCTGGAGCTGTAAGCTTTGAATGTATCGGAATAAACAACTACACTACAGACTTGACTACAACCAGACAGAAAAAATAAATTTACTAATCTTGTATTCTCTTCATCTCTACAAACTAACTGCTGCCACCTTAACTAGTGTGTGATTATTCCAATTGCACACCATAATATTAATGAATATGTACATACCATTGCATGCATTGCAAAAGTTCATAGTATGGAAGCAATCAACCTGATGATGGGCATTGGCTAATTGGTGAATATGCCTTCACATATTTTCAAAATAAAATGCTGTATAGAATGCAAGGTGTGCTGATGACATCAGTAGGATCCAAACCAGGAGCTGTAAGGTTTGAACGTATTGGAATAAACCACTACGCTATAGAGTTGACTGCAACCAGACAGAAATAATACATTTACTAATCTTGTATTCTCTTCATTCTCTACAAACTAACTGCCGGCACATTAACTAGTGTGTGAATATTCCAATTCCACACTATAATATTATTGAATATGTACATACCATTGCATAAGTTCATAGCATGGAAGCAATCAAACTGATGGGCATTGGCGAATATGCCTTCACATATTTTCATAATATAATGCCAACTACAATGCAAGGTGTAGTGATGGCACCAGTAGGATCCAAACCTGTAGCTGTAAGCTTTGAAAGTATTCAAAGGAACCACTACACTATGAAGTTGATCACAACCAGCCATAGAAAATACATTTACTAATCTTGGATTCTGAAAATTCTCTACAAACTAACTGCCAGCACATTAACTAGTATGTGATTATTCCAATTCCACATCATAATATTATTGAATATGTACACACCATTGCATGCATTTAAAGAATTCATAGTATGGAAGCAATCAAACTGATGGGCATTGGCTAATTGGCGAATATGCGTTTGCATATTTTCAGCATCTAATGCTGAGTACAACGCAAGTTTCAGAAGGTCATACCATCGAACCACTCTGTGAGTAAAGTCCCGTACACACGGGACGACGATCGTACGTACGATTGTCTCAAATCGTATGTTGGCTGTTGTATCTAGCATACTGACTGTACTACATGATCGTACGACCAAAGAAAGAATGTTCAGGTGCATGTAATTAGCATCCGGCCATTCCTGCCTTCTGAGCATGTGTGTTTTGCACAATACAACTTGTTGGATCAACTTCTCTGTACACGCGATACAACGGTTGTATGACCGCTTGTTGGTACGACCGCATTTTCTAGTTTGCTCATACGACTCCCGTTGTACGACCGTCGCACGTCGGCTGTTCTAATCTCACGTACTAACGATTGATTTCGTATACAACGGTCGTTCGTACAACCTGTTGTATACGATCATCGTCCCGTGTGTACGAGGCTTTAGATAACCTTGTTTAAATGTATCATGTAGGCTTGCTGTAATGGCTTGTATGGTAATACAAATCAATGCACCAGCCAAACTTTGAACAGTCAGAATTATTTGACATTCATGTCAGCTGGGATTACTACTGATCTGTGATTATCTGAAGCTATTCACATGGTACAGGTTGTTGAGATAAGCCCAAGTACCATGTGATAGCTGGGGCTCAATCCCAGCTCACCAATCTAGGTAACCAAGCTGATATTAAAGTGGTGCGTCAGCCCCCCACCACAGAAAATGTACAAGTCAGCAGCTACACATCCTGCAACTGATGACTTTAATTATTAGGACACTGTCCTGGAAGATAGTGATGTTGGCACCCCAGTCCATGTTTCCATTGGCTCTCAGGTGCTGTTGCCTCCATTGCCGATTCCCTCCTGCGCATGAACAAAGGGTACTGCGCTTTCTGAATGGCCTGGCAGCAGGGAAGGAGGAGGGGTGACAAATTTCTAGCATACCTCGCTGCAGTGAGGTCTGTTGGAAGTGGGGACAGGTAAATGTCCAAAACAGGTACCCCCCCCCCCGAAAAGGTGCCAAACGTGGCATCAGAAGGGGGGGAGAGATAAGCAGAGCTTCCACTTTTGGATGGATATCTAAGGCCCCTTTCACACTTGTGCAACTTGTCCTGCAACTTGGGACTGCAGAGTCGCCTGTCTAGTTGGACCCCACAATTTCCAATGAGTAGGACTCATAGCTGTTTGACTTCAAGTGGTATCAACTTCAAACTAGTCCCTGAACTACTTTGGTCCGAGTTTGATATGACGTGTGGTCCCTAGACCTCAAGATTACACAGGCATTGCTTCAAGTCACACCAAAGTTGCATGACTCTCAAGTCACACAAGTGTGAATGGGGCCTAAATCAAAAGGTGTTATCCTGAAAGTAATGCAGTTTGCCCACAACATTGTCCCAACTTCAGGGAATGCCTGAGTAATATTGAGAAGGGACTTCAACCCTGTTACAACACCCGTTTGACGTAATGAAAGTCCTATTGTGGAAAACTAAATCCGGGGTAAGTGTGAACACACTGAACTCTCAGTACGTTGAAACCACACTGAACTTCGTTACGGACACATTAGAACTCCAGATCCCTGGTGTGCAGTATAGTTTGAGCCTGGTTTCATCAAGTCCCTGATCAAACTTCAAC
>BLSH010494346.1:30395-42274 GCA_018402905.1 Glandirana rugosa
ACAGATTGCAGATGTTTAAAGAACAGTGATATCATATCACTGTTCTTCAAACATCTGCAAACTGTGTGTGAAGAGCGAAACCACATGCCTGTTCTTCTCTATGCTGTAGTTTCACACACAGATTCCAGATGTTCACAGAACAGGTGTATGGTTGCTCCCGGTTTTAGGTAAAGTGTTCTAAACTGTTTCCAGATGTTTGAAGAACAGGTGTATGGTTCCTCCCGGTTTTAGGTAAAGTGTTCTAAACAGTTTACAGATGTGTGCAAAACAGATGTTCACGTATTCCCGGTTTCATTTAAAGTGACACACACAGTTTACAGAGGTGTGCAGAACAGATGTTCACTTATTCCCGGTTTCATTTAAAGTGACACACAGACTTTAAAGATGTTTTCAGAACAGATGTTCACTTATTCCCAGTTATATTAAAGTGACACACAGACTTTAAAGATGTTTGCAGAACAGATGTTCACTTATTCCCGGTTATATTTAAAGTGACACACAGACTTTAACGATGTTTTCAGAACAGATGTTCACTTATTCCCGGTTTCATTTAAAGTGACACACACATTTTCCAGGTGTTTGCAGAACAGTGATATGGGTTCTCCCGGCTTATTTATACTTTTTTCACACAGTTTGAAGATGATTTTAGAACAGTTATATGGCTTCTACCGTTAATTAATACTTTTCAGACCCAGTTTGAATATGGTCCACATTCACCTCCATTTTTGCTTTTTTTATGTTTTTATTTTTTTAAAAAAATTTAAAGTTATTTCCCTGTCCCCATTTCTTTGTAGGGCACTTGTCCCACCCTTACCCCCATTTTCCATCCTTTTGCAGACCTCTAGGACCTTCCAGGACTTTTTTACAGCCATTTTCAGAACTTTTAATAAAATTACCAGAACCCCGGACCCGAACCGGGACTTTTTTTGAAAAGTCCGGGTTCGGGTCCGGGTCCCGGACACCCCAATGTTCGGCACGGACCCGAACTTTACAGTCCAGGTTCGCTCAACTCTATTAATAGGCATTTACAATTTGCCAGAGTATTTTGTAGATTGCATTTACCTAAGAACACTCTCCTTTAACCTGGGTTCACACTTGCGATGCGGGAATCTGTGCGATTACAGAGCCGGTTCCCGCATCTCATCACTCTCGCAGGCAGTTCACACTGCCTTCTGCAAACCACTGCGGGTGTCATTGCAAAGTTAATGACACCCCCAGTTTTCTTCACAGATCGCAGTGCAAACTGTGAACTTGCACACAAATCGTATTGCATGGACGAGAACACCCATGCGATGCAATGCCACTGCAGGGAAAAAAGGTCTCTGCATCTTTTTTTTTTTGCGAATCTAATGCGAGTTCAGCCATACAACTGTATGACTGAAATTGCACTGCTTAGAGATCGCATGTGTTCGGCACCTGCGGAGTGGGTGTGAATCACATGCGATTTCTGAGATCGCACATACAGTATCTCACAAAAGTGAGCACACCACTCACATTTTTGTCAATATTTTATTCTATATTTTCATGTGACAACACTGAAGAAATTACACTTTGCTACAATGTAAAGCAGTGAGTGTACAGTTTGTGTAACAGTGTAAGTTTGCTGCCCCCTCAAAATAACTTAAAACACAGCCATTAATGTCTAAACCGCTGGAAAACAAAGTGAGTACATACCTAAGTGAAAATGTCCAAATTGGGCCCAAAGTGTCAATATTTTGTGTGGCCACCATTATTTTCCAGCACTGCCTTAACCCTCTTGGGCATGGAGTTCACCAGAGCTTCACAGGTTGCCACTGGAGTCCTCTTCCACTCCTCCATGATGACATCACAGAGCTGGTGGATGTTAGAGACCTTGCGCTCCTCCACCTTCCATTTGAGGATGCCCCACAGATGCTCAATAGGGGTTAGGTCTGGAGACAGTGAGAAAGAGAGACATCGAGACAGTGAAAGAGAGAGAGAGCAAGAGAGAGAGAGACAGTGAGAGAGAGAGAGAGACAGTGAGAGAGAGAGAGAGACAGTGAAAAAGAGAGAGACAGAGAGAGACAGTGAGAGAGAGAGAGAGACTGAGACAGTGAGAGAGAGAGAGTGAGACAGCAAGAGAGAGAGACAGTGAGAGAGAGAGACAGAGAGAGAGAGAGACACTGAGACAGTGAGAGAGAAACAGTGAGAGAGACAGAGACATTGCTAAGTGCATGTGCATTACTATTGCTCTTTAATGGGGAAATACAAGCTGGTGCAATGCTCTGCAGACTATTAAAAAAAATAAATGCATTTTTTTTTAAAAAGAGAGAGAAAGAGATAGCAAGAGAGAGAGAGAGAAAACGAGAGGGAGAAAGAGGCAGCGAGAGGGTGAAAGAGAGACAGCTCTACAGACTATTAGAGTAAAAAAAATGAATAAATGCACATTTTTTTTAATAGAAAGAGAGAAAGAGACAGCAAAAGAGAGGGAGAGACAAAGAGAAAGAGACAGCATGAGGGCGAGAGAGAGAGAGAAACAGCTCTGCAGACTATTAGAAAAAAAAGAATAACTGCACATTTTTTTGACAAGAGAGAATATATCCACATTCCATTAATATATCCACATCCAGCACCTTAATTCTTTGGTCATTCTTATGATCCCTTGCTGCCTGGTGCGGTGCTCCTGCCCTCAGCCATACACTCCTCCTATCCTGAGTCTGCAAACTGCATTTCATTCTGCAAGCAGTTTATTGGGTGGCGCCCACACCGGTTGACAGCCTGGGAGGAGATATGCTCCAGCCTCCTCCTCACAACCATTCTCCAGTTCTCCTGTTGCCACATATGTGATCACTAGGATATTCCTCCGCAGCCTTCAGTGGGCATGGGGGCGGTGCTGGTCGAATCACAAGAAAAGGCTGCCTCCACTGCTGACTGCCTGCTTTACTCCGTCTGAGCCTGGAAAAGGAGTCCAAGATCCAGCAACCCCAGGGCACTCACAGGCAGGTGGCCCACCGGGAAATCTCCCGGTATCCGGCCTAGGCTGCAGCCATCGGGATTGAAACTGACAGGCAGACTCCTGCCTGTCAGGCAGTGGCGGCTGGTGACATTTTAGGATGGGCGGGCACCAGACCCATCCTTCCTTTTTGACCCATCCCACTTCTCATAAGCCCCACCCCTTATAGAATCCACCCACTCCGTCCCCTGTATTCCACCCTTTGTGTCAGGAGTATACAGCCCAGCATCACAGTACAGGGTATACAGCCAGCATCACAGATAGCGTATGCAGCCAGCATCACAGGACTGGGTATACAGCCAGCATCATAGATAGGGTATACAGGTATACAGCCAGTATCACAAATAGGGTATACAGGTATACAACCAGCATCACAGATAGGGTATACAGCCAGAATCACAGATAGCGTATGCAGCCAGCATCACAGGACTGGGTATACAGCCAGCATCATAGATAGGGTATACAGGTATACAGCCAGCATTACAGGACAGGGTATACAGCCAGCATCATAGATAGGTTATACAGGTATACAGCCAGCATCACAGATAGGGTATACAGCCAGCATCACAGATAGGGTATACAGGTATACAGCCAGCATCACAGATAGGGTATACAGCCAGCATCACAGATAGGGTATACAGGTGTACAGCCATCATCACAGATAGGATATATAGGTATACTGCCAGCATCACAGATAGGGTATATACGTATACAGCCAGCATCACAGATAGGGTATACACGTATACAGCCAGCATCATATATAGGGTATATAGGTATACAGCCAGCATCACAGATAGGGTAAACAGCCAGCATCACAGGAATGGGTATACAGCCAGCATCATAGATAGGGTATACAGCCAGCATTGCAGGACAGGGTATACAGCCAGCATCATAGATAGGTTATACAGGTATACAGCCAGCATCACAGATAGGGTATACAGCCAGCATCACAGATAGGGTATACAAGTGTACAGCCATCATCACAGATAGGGTATATAGGTATACTGCCAACATCACAGATAGGGTATATACATATACAGCCAGCATCACAGATAGGGTATACACGTATACAGCAAGCATCATATACAGGGTATATAGGTATACAGCCAGCATCACAGATAGGGTAAACAGCCAGCATCACAGATAGGGTATATAGTTGTAGCGCTGCCCCCTTGAGGGTTGCAAGATAAGTCAATTACCCTGGTTTCCCCCACTCTGGGAGTCCTCCATCACCCCTGATACACTGGGTTCACTCATAATGTTAGTTCCCCTTTAAGTAGGACACAGTAAAAGAAGCACACAAGTTGACGAGATCAATATTGTTTTCTCAAAAAAACTGCTCTAAGCCCGCATAAACATACAGTATCTCACAAAAGTGAGAAATATTTTTCATGTGACAACATTGAAGAAATGACACTTTGCTACAATATAAAGTAGTGAGTGTACAGCTTCACAACTTTACAGTGTACATTTCCTGTCCCCTCAAAATAACTCAACATACAGCCATTAATGTCTAAACTGCTGGCAGCAAAAGTGAGTACACCCCTAACTGAAAATGTCCAAACTGGGCCCAATTAGCCATTTTTCCTCCCCGGTGTCATGTGACTCGTTAGTGTTACAAGGTCTCAGCTCGCTGTCTCTCTCTCACTTTCTCTCTCTCTGTCTCTCTCCCTCTCTCTCTCTGTCGCTGTCTCTCTCTCTCGCTGTTTCTCTCTCTCTCTCTCTTGCTGTCTTTTTCTCTCTCTCTTTAAAAAAAAATGTGCATTTATTTTTTTTCTAATAGTCTGCAGAGCTGTTTCTCTCTCTCTCTCTCTCTCGCTGTCTCTCTCTCACTGTCTCGCTGTCTCTCTCTCTCTCTCTCTCACTGTCTCAGTGTCTCCCTCTCTCTCACACTGTCTCTTGCTGTCTTGCTTGCTGTCTCTCTCTCACTTTCTTGCTGTCTCTCTCACTCACTATCTCGGTCTCTCTCTCTCCCTTTCTCTCTCTCTCACTGCCTCTCTCTCGCTGTCTCTCTCTCTCAAGCATTGCACCAGCTGTATTTCCCCATTAAAGAACAATAGTAATGCACATGCACTTAGCAATGTCTTTGTCTCTCTCGCTGTCTCTCTCTCACTGTCTCAGTGTCTCTCTCTCTCACTGTCTCTCTCTCTCTCTCTCTCACTGTCTCTCTCTCTCTCTCTCACTCTCTGTCTCTCACTCTCTGTCTCTCTCTCTGTCTCTCTCTCGCTGTCTCTCTCTCACTCTCCCTCACTCGCTGTCTCTCTCTCTCACTGTCTCTCTCTCTCGCTCTCTCTCTTTCTCTCTCGCACTGTCTCTGTCTATTTTAGTGTCTCTGTGTCTCTCTTTCTCACTCTCTCTCTCACTTTCTCTCTCTGTCTCTCTCCCTCACTGTCTCTCTCTCTCTGCCGCTGTCTCTCTCTCTCTTGCTGTCTCTTTCTCTCTCTCTTTAAAAAATGTGCATTTACTTTTTTTTTAATAGTCTGCAGAGCTGTTTCTCTCTCTCTCGCTGTCTCTCTCTCTCTCGCTGTCTCTCTCACTGTCTCTCTCTCACTGTCTCAGTGTCTCTCTCTCACTCTGTCTCTTGCAGTCTTGTTTGCTGTCTCTCTCTCACTTTCTCACTGTCTCTCTCTCTCACTGTCTCTGTCTCTCTCTCGCTGTCTCTCTCTCTTGCTGTCTCTCTCTCACTCTCTGACTGTCTCAGTGTGTCTCTTTCTCTCACTGTCTCTCTCACTGTCTCTGTTTCTCTCTCTCTCACTGTCTCTCTCTCTCACTGTCTCTGTGTCTCTATCTCTCACTGTCTCTCTCTCTTGCTGTTTCTCTCTCTCGCTGTTTCTCTCTCTCTCTCTCTCTGTCTCTCTCTCTCTCTCACTGTCTCTGTGTCTCTCTATTTCTCTCTTTCGATATCTCTCTCTCTCTCTGTCTCTCTTTCTCTCTCTCACTGTCTCTCACTCTCACTCGCTGTCTCACTCTCTCTCTCACACTGTCTTTCTCTCTCTCACGGTCTCTCTCTCTCTTTAAAAAAATGTGCATTTATTCTTTTTTTTCTAATAGACTGCAGGGCTGTCTCTCTCTCTCAACCTCTCGCTGTCTCTTTCTTGCTCTCACTTTCTCTCTGTCTCTTGCTGTCTCTTTATCTCTCTCTTTTAAAAAAAATGTGCATTTTTTTTTAATAGTCTGCAGAGCATTGTGTGATGATATCACGTGTGAGACACACACAAAGTCATGATATCACGCATGAAGCAAGACTGACTCCATCTTGGAAAGAGGGCTACTTAAATGGCTGCTTAGCTTTGTTTTTTTTTTCTCCTTTTAACACTGCCAGTCCTCAGGCTAAGCTCCTCATTTCCACCCCCTCCCTTTCTGGCCAGATCAACTTCAAAGGGGTCTTAAAACGTACCCAAAAAATATATAAGTTCATAATTTCAGTTAGAAGTATGCCATAGTGATAAAGCGTACATATTTGAATGTAGAATTTCGGCCCGCATTATTCAAGTATAAACATTCTCCCCTTGTTACCCAAGGAGGGATAGAACTAGTCTATTCCCTCCCCAGGGTCCTAGAAGGTCTCAGAACTCTCATGTTTGGAGTCATTTGAAAGCTCTATGCATGCTGAGATTGAATTTCTTACTGGGAGATTCACCAGGCGGCCCAATCTTGAAATATGCTTTTCATGCACAATACATGAATTATGAAGCATGTATCGCAAGGGCCCACCCTGGACATTGTCTAAGAAACCGCCCACTCATACGAATGGCTAGGGGTATAGGGCTCCACCCCTTGTCACCCAGAGAAAAGGGATTGCCAAGATCAATTGTCAGTTCTCAATCACCATCAATGAAACAACATCAGAGAACCAGGAAATAATCTTTGAAACCCTGATTAGGCACGGACATTTCAAATGCAGGCATTTTTCATTCTGTTCCTTTGCTGTATATTTTGTCTCTCTTTTGCAACCTTCTTTTATTTTTCTGTAAATATTTTACTGCACCTAAAACTTGACCTTTTCATTATTAAACCTTCTTTTGAGAAGTGTTAATTTTGTCCCTAAAGCTCTTAATGCAACTAACACAAATCTGTTCCTTTGAAGAGTGCTACTGTTTTTTAAAATAACGCATCTGAATATCTGCGGTGACAGCATGTGTTACAGGTGGCTATTCTGAAATACTGGTATTGCTGAAAGTTTGAGCTCCTCTGGCTCCAATAGAGGTGGTGGCAGTGAAAGGGTTAATTGTTTGAATTAGCCCGGTAACAATCGCTCTCAGACAGCTGGCATTTAGACGGTGGTCCCGCAAACTGGGAAATCTTTGTGCTGAAAGCAGCTGACAGTGGCATTGTTACGCTAGTGACAAGCGCGGTGTTAGATCAGGGGGGTCCTCGGTCGCCTGTCGGGGAGGAGGGCAGCGATCTGATACCCACGTTCGTCACATACTGGTTGGCAGCGGTCGGATAGTTTTGCCTTAAGAGCATTCAGTGCATTGTTAGGAATTAGCTCTGCACTGAAGGATTGTAACCTTTTTGGAAACAGTCCTTAGAGACAAGCTGGTGCATATTTTCTTGTTTTTAAAGAGACATACAGCAACAACTCCTTCCTACAGCTCTTTTCTATCTCTGCTTTCTGTTCTCTCTTTTCTGCTTGCAAAATGTCTGGGCCATCAGTGTATAAGAAGATGAACAAAGATGATCTGACTGCTGAGTGTACTACAAGAGGCCTTGACACCAGTAACAAAACTTGTAAAGACGTGATAAAGGCCCTACAGGAGTATGATATCCGAGCAGACATGAATTCGGGGGAAATTAAAGCTGAAGGGGTTCCTAATACTCCAGAGGCAAGTGGTTCAGACTCAACGACCTCGCAGGATGAGCAAAGAGGGACTGAACCGGGAATACTACTGATTGTCCCTTCTGGGTCGCAGTAGGAGCAGGCTAGCCCCAGATTGCCTGCAAACAGCATAGACTTTCCTCAAATGCAGGAAACACTCCAGCGAAATGGATCCTGTGATGTACCTGCAGTTTCTGGAACGCCAGGCTGAAAGAGAGGCTGCGCAGAAGGAGGCTGATCATCGGCACAAATTGGAGATGTTGTGCAAGCCCAGCCGCTAAATTTCCAGTGATGGAAAAGGACAGTGACATTGACATGTACCTTCTGTCGTTTGAAAAAACTTGCCATCAATAACATTTTCACCCAGCACAATGGGCCTGGTATCTAGCACCAGGGCTATGAGGCAAGGCCCTGGATGCATATGTCAACCTGCCGGCGGAGCAGGACGAGGATTACAAAGCCATAAAGGCAGCAATCATTCAGAAGTATCGATTGACCCCTGAAGTATACCAAAAACGGTTTAGGTCTCTGCAAAAAGGGACTGGGGACTCTTATATGGATGTGGTTAGGTATAACATTCCAACAGTGGACTAGGGGCCCAAAAGCCACTTCTTTTGAGGCCCTGGAAGATCTCATGATTGAAGATCAGCTGCTGCACATCTGTCCTCCAGACGTCAGACAGTTTGTGCTAGAGAGGAAGCCCGGTTCTGCTAAAGCAGCAGCAGACCTGTCCGATACCTTTGTCAGTACTCGGGTATCGGACCATCACAAAGCTCCACTGAATGGCTGGAAAGGGGGAAAATCGCACGCGGCAACCTCTCCTCTGCAGGCCAACCAAGCCTCTCAGCGGTCTGAAACTGCAGTCCCTGGCATCAAACCCGCCCTGACTGATAACCGCAGATGTTACACCTGTGGCAAGCCTGGCCATCTGCGAACATAGTGCCTGGAGCAGAAGACAATGACATCATCTGGCCACCCGGCCAGCAACCCTTCCGCCATGCTGTTCATCAGTGGGAGACCTCAAGGTCCCAATGCCAACTTGCAGCCAGTCATCATGGGTCACCGGACTGTAACGGGTCCCCGGGACACCGGAGCTGAAGTCACCTTGGTCAGACCAGAGGTGATAGAATAAACAGACATCATCCCCGAGAAGTTCCTCACCCTCATTGGAGTTGGGGGAACCCGCTCCCGCATACCCCGGACCTATGTGTACATTGATTGGGGTGCTGGGAGTGGGATGAGAGAGGTCGGAGTTTCTGAGGAAATTCCCATTTCTGTGTTGCTGGGTGCTGACTTGGGGACCCTTGTCTCCTACTATGCCCCTGCTGAGGACACCCCCTCGGAAACCTCTGGACTCCCTAAGGTACTGTGTGCAGATGTGGGTATGATATCTGTGCAACCTGGGGAGGGTGAAGTGGAAATGCAAGGTTCTCCTTCTTCAGAGAAAGGAGAAGAGACACAGCTGAATGTAAAAGTAAATGATGTATGTGCCAATGATGTTACCCGTATACCTGTTGAATATACTATTGATAATGATGGCAATGTATTACCCATACTGGTGGTCTCTCTCACACTGTCTCTTGCTGTCTTGCTCGCTGTCTCTCTCTCACTTTCTTGCTGTCTCTCTCTCACTGTCTCGGCCTCTCTCTCTCACTGTCATGAATTATGAAGCATGTATCGCCCATGTTGGACACTGTCTAAGAAACCGCCCACTCATACGAATGGCCAGGGGTACATGGCTCCACCCCTTGTCACCCAGAGAAAAGGGATTGCCAAGATCAATTGTCAGTTCTCAATCACCATCAATGAAACAACATCAGAGAACCAGGAAATAATCTTCGAAACACTTATTAGGAACAGACATTTCAAATGCAGGTATTTTTCATTCTGTTTCTTTGCTGTATATTTTGTCTCAGTATTTTGCAACCTTCTTTTATTCTTCTGTAAATATTTTAATGCACCTAAAACTTGACCTTCGTTATTAAACACTCTTTTGAGAAGTGTTAACTTTGTCCCTAAAGCTCTTAATGCAACTATCATGAAGCTGTTCCTTTAAAGAGCGCTACTGTTTTTTAAAATAACGCATCTGAATATACCTGTCTGTGGTGACAGCGTGTGTTACAGGTGGTTATTCTGAAATACTGGTATTGCTGAAAGTTTGAGCTCCTCTGGCTCCAATAGAGGTGGTGGCAGTGAAAGGGTTAATTGTTTGAATTAGCCCGGTAACAATTGCTCTCAGGCAGCTGGCATTTAGACGGTGGTCCCGCAAACTGGGAAATCTTTGTGCTTAAAGCAGCTGAGAGTGGCATTGTTACGTTAGTGACAGGTGCGGTCTTAGATCAGGGGGGTCCTCGGTCGCCTGTCAGGGAGGAGGGCAGCAATCTGATACCCACGTTTGTCACACATTGCACCAGCTTGTATTTCCCCATTAAAGAACAATAGTAATGCACATGCACTTAGCAGTGTCTCTGTCTCTCTCACTGTCTCTCTCTCACTGTCTCAGTGTCTCTCTCTCTCACACTGTCTCTCTCTCTCACTGTCTCTCACTGTCTTTCTCTCTCTCTCACTGTCTCGCTGTCTCTCTCTCTCACTGTCTCGGTGTCTCTCTCTCTCACTGTCTCTCACTGTCTCTCTCTCCTGCTGTCTCTCTCTTACTCTCTCTCTCGCGCTGTCTCTCTCTCTCTCGCTCTCTCACTGTCTATGTCTCTCTCACTGTCTCAGAGTCTCTCTCTCTCTCACTGTCTCTCTCTATTGCTGTCTCTCTCTATGTCTCTTTCTCTCACTGTCTCTCTTTCTCTCACTGTCTCCCTCTCTCATCTCTCTCATTGTCTCTCTCTCTCGCTCTCTCTCTCTCTCTCTCTCTCTCTCTCCCTGTCTGCCGTGTCTCTCTCTCTTGCTGTCTCTGTGTATCCCTCTCTCTCACACTGTCTCTTGCTGTCTTGCTCGCTGTCTCTCTCTCACTTTCTTGCTGTCTCTCTCTCTCACTGTCTCGGTCTCTCTCTCTCTCACTGTCTCTCGCTGTCTCTTTCTCTCTCACTGTCTTTCTCACGCACTATATCGGTCTCTCTCAATGTCTCTCTCTTGCTGTCTCTCTCACTGTCTCTCTCTCTCTCTTTCGCTCTCTCACTGTCTCTGTGTCTCTTTCTCTCTCTCACTGTCTCTCTCTCTCTCTCTGTCTCGGTGTCTCCCTCTCTCTCACTATCTCTCTCTCTCTCTCACTGTCTCTGTGTCTCTCTACCTCTCACTCTCTCTCTTTCTCTTGCTGTCTCTCTCTCTCGCTGTCTCTCTCTCTCTCACACTGTCTCTCTCTCTCGTGGTCTCTCTCTCTCTCCCTCGCTCTCTCTGTCTCTCTCTGAAAAAAATGTGCATTTATTCTTTTTTTTCTAATAGTCTGCATAGCTGTCTCACTCTCTCTCTCTTTCTCTTGCTGTCTCTCTCTCTCGCTGTCTCTCTTACTGTCTCTCTCGGTGTGTCTCTCTCTCCTTCACTGTCTCTCTCTCTCTCTCTGTCTCTTTCTCTTCCGTTGTCTCTTTCTCTCCTGCTGTGTCTTTCTCTCTCTCTCTAGCTGTCTCTTTCTCTCTAAAAAAAATGTGCATTTATTATTTTTTTTATAGCCTGCAGAGCATTGCATCCGCCTCTATTTCCCCATTAATACACAATAGTAATGCACATGCACTTAGCAATGTCTCTCTCTCTCTTTCTCGATGTGTCTCTCTCTCTGGAGTGCACACACACTGCCAGCGACCTGCTCTCACTGTGATTGGGCACAGTGGGAGCCAATCAGTGAGCGACCGTCACACACACGTGAGGTCTCTCTCTCTGTGTAGCTCTTTCTCTCTCTCTCTGTAACGATTCACGTACACGTAATGATAACACATAATTACCCCTTTATCTCCGCCTACGTTACGAGACGTCCGATATTTTTTTTATTATTTACGTGTAAAAAAAATCTCTCTTTCTCTGTCGATCTCTCTCTCTCTTTCTGTGTCGTCCTCTCTTTCTCTGTTGCCTTCTCTTTCTCTGTCTCTCTCTCTCTCTCTGTCACTTCCTCTCTCTCTGTGTGGCTCTCTCTGTCATTCTCTCTGTCGC
>BLSH010494346.1:52482-68195 GCA_018402905.1 Glandirana rugosa
ACATTTGCTCGGGATTTACAGTAATTTTCACGTAGTCCGATGTATGAACTGTTCCCGTCAATGTAAGATTTTACTGTCTAGGTATGATCGTGTCGCATGACATTCGTGTGGTATAAATATGGTGTCCAAATTTATTTTAATTTGAAGTCGTGAATTTTTCGTAGACTCTTGTAGCATAACACATTCGTTATGTTGAGTTGAGAAACATAGTGTTATTCTTTACGTCTTTATCTAAATAACTGGGTTGCAAAGACGTACTCGTGGATAGAAGTAGTCTGGTCGTACACGGGTAACGTCTAGTTATTTAGGTAACGAAGTTAAGTAATGATGAACGCAGACAAAGATTTACATCTAGTACGTACGAAACACGAAGTATCTGTTTCAATTGGGTGAGACAAGAAAAGAGCAAACCCCAATCTCTTTGTCTATGAAGCACAAAGCATGCATGATCTACATTTAGAAACAGACGCAAGTAGTAATGAATTGAAGCAATGGATTTATTGATCTGCAATGGGCACATGCTGGTCTGATGAAGATAGGTGCTCATGCAGAAACGTTGGGTCAATAAATCTATTTCTGCATTTCTTATTGTGATACAAAGAGTTGAGTTGTATTGCTTACACAATACGATGTTCTCAGATGCTTTTTAAGTGCTGAAGTTTAATTTTATTTAAACCTGTGGTATAAATATGGTGTGCTTACAGTACGCTGTGCTAGTATGGATCTGTCATTTTAGAATGTAACTGCCCTTGTCAAGTATGTAGCCTGATGCACTTTTAATGACATTTAGGGCTCGTTTACATGCGTAATGTCCTCTAAAGAGCCTCAGTGTTCAGACTGCTTTTTAGGGGCATTAGACAGACGTGCCCCATAGATTTGCAGTAGTAGCCGAATGGGACATGCTGTTTAGTTTTTGCAATGGCTGCAGAGCACAGCATCGTGGCCATGGCATGTGTACAGCCGTGAGTGGCTGGATGTCAGTATTTAGATGGGCGGTCGGGGGGGGTAAAACCACAGCCCAACCACCCGGTTTTACTTCCTAATGAATCTTAGACATTGAGCCGGAGGATGAATTTTATCCGTTTGGGGGGTGAGGGTTATAGTAGGTGAATCTGTTTTTTATTTTCTCTGCATTGCATAAGCACAGGTTTGTCTAACAATCAGTGGCGTAGCGTGGGATGTCAGTACCCAGGGCAAGGCAACTACTTTGCGCCCCCTAACTTGCAGACTTTTAGCACTCCCCGAGTCCCTTCCCTCCTACAATAGTCCAGACCAGCCTGATTCCTACACTGACCACTACACTAACCTACCTGATTCCTATACTGGCCACTACACTGACCCTTACACTAACCTACCAGATTCCTACACTAAACTACCTGACTCCTATACTGGCCACTACACTGACCTCCTAGTCCACTACCCTGACCCTTACACTGACCTACCTGATTCCAACACTGACCACTACACTGACCTACCTGATTCCTACACCAATCATTACACTGACCTACTGGATTCCTACACCAACCACTAAACTAAACTCTACACTGACCTACATGGTTCTTATACTGATGTGACCATACTGTTATGAATATATTGAACTCAGATCTATAAATACAGTCCAATGCAGATAAAAGTGCTAATTTTAATACTGCTACACCACGCTACTACATGTAACCATGCTACTATGGATATATTGAACTCAAGTCCATAAATACAGTCCCAATACAGGTGCACAGTGCCAGAATCTTATAAGGTGCTGTATAACTGCTCGGACTAGGTGCCCCACATAGATGTACACTCACCCCACTTCAATGACCCACCATCTCTGGTGCAGTTAAATGTGTGTTTTGGGGTGACCCCTGTAGGTCTCTGGAGACTGTCAGCTGCTGAATAGGGACTCCATCATCATAATAGCATGTGTGAAAAAACAGAAGATCTCATAGTCCAGATAATGAATTTATTTTAAAAAAGCATAAAAACAAGTAAAAAAACACTCACATGGTATGGTGCCTAAACATCCTGGCACCCGGCATTTAAAACAGATGATTTCTTATGGGGAAATTGGCCCTGGAGGATGTATGCCGTCTATAATGTTGGCTTGGCTCGTTCCCCTGCTTCAAGGATGGGCGGAAGTGTCGCAATGACGCCCAATAGCTTGATCGCGCCTTCCGCCCACTAAATTCATTATCTGAACGTTACTGCTCTATGAGATCTTCTGTTTTTTCACACATGCTATTATGATGATGGAGTCCCTATTCAACAGCTGACAGTCTCCAGAGATCTACAGAGGTCACCCCACAACATGCATTTGACTGCACCAGAGATAGTGGGTCACTAAAGTGGGGTGAGTGTACTATGTGGGGCACCTAGTGCGAGCACTTATACAGCACCTTATAAGATTCTGGCACTGAGCACTTCACCTGTATTGGAACTGTATTTATGGACTTGGGTTCAATATACCCATAGTAGCATGGTTACATGTAGAAGCGAGGTGTAGCAATATTGCACTGAGCACTTTTATCTGCATTGGGACTGTATTTACATGTGAGTTCAATATATTCATAACAGTATGGTCACATGCAATAGCGCAACAAGTATTAGGAGCAATATCAGGAGTACGCTGCCCTGTAACAATGAGATGAATTCATATAAAATAAAATAATACAGAATAATATATATACAACCACAATGTCTTGCAGTATTCAGTCTAATGTAGGTTATAGTCCATTGTGCATAAGTCCATAGATCTGTGAAACTTCATATATAGCACTGGAGGCAGCCATCCATGGTGAGTTAGAACCCAAGCTCACAGTAACTAGAAAAAGGAACAAAGAGAGAGGCGCCTCTAAGTGCAATATGTCAGTTACATTTTTTAAAAGCAGACAAATAAAAACTCACATGAGGAAAGTGATTAAAAGCACAGTAGTCATCCAGTGAGGGAAAGGAGATGCCAATCTAACCTGGGGAATGTTCGTGTGTCAATGTCTGCAGCAGTGTCCTGTAACACTCCTCGTCATGATGGAAAAAGGCAGCTGATCGGTGAGGGTGTTGGGAACGGGGTCTGGAGTGCAAACAAGCGAGGCACGGGAGGATGGCATCATAAGCATGCAACGCGTCCCCTTAGCAGGCTGGCTCCGATGTCCGGGTATCCGCGCTACTTCTTCAGGCTATAGGAGGAATGGATGAGTCCTGGAGACCGGCGCTTAGATTCATGTTTACATAACTATATCCACTGACATAATGCAGATTTTTTTAGATTTTAGATTCATGTTTACATAACTATAATATATTTATTTATATATTTAATTGAAATCATTATGAAAAACATATTCTTCCATACTCTTCAATGGTATTAATATATATTGATTAATTATTCCCCCCTCCTCCCTCCTTTTTTAATATATATATTTTTAATTTTTTTTTTATATTTTATGATTTATTTATTTTTTAAATATTTTATAATTTATTTTATATTCTTTATTTTTAGCCCACCCCCTTTGACACAGGATCTTTCCCCGGGCTGGATTGGCATCTCCTTTCCCTCATTGGATGACTACTGTGCTTTTAATCACGTTCCTCCTGTGAGTTTTTATTTGGCTGTTTTTAATAAATGTAACTGACATATTGCACTTAGAGGCGCCTCTCTCTTTGTTTCACATGCAATAGCGTCGTGTAGCATCATTATTTCAACTGTGGTTTTGCAGCATTGGCAAATTATACCACTGCAGCTGATTGCAAACATCCTGAGGTGACCATTTATTGCATTCTGTGGCGCTAAAATGTTTATTTGATTATGATTCCTATCCTGACCACTACACCGACCTACCTGACCTACCTGTCCACTTCACTGACCTGCCCGATTCCTATACCGACCACTACACTGACCTACCTATCCACAGCACTGACCTACCTGTCCACTTCACTGACCTACCTAATTCCTATACTGACCACTACACTGTCCTACCTGTCCACTACACCAACCACTACACTGTCCACTAAACACTACACTACACTGTCCACTACACTGTCCACTAGACTGTCCACTACACCACACTACACTGTCCACTACACTGACCACTACACTGTATACTACACTACACTGCACTGTACACTACACTGCACACTACACTGTATACTACACTACACTGCACTGTATACTACACTGCACACTACACTGTCCACTACACTGTATACTAAACTACACTGCACTGTACACTAAACTGCACACTACATTGTCCACTACACTGCACTGTCCACTACACACTGCACTGTCTACTACACTGCACTGCCCACTGCACTGTACACTACACTGCACTGCCCACTGAACTGTACACTACACTGCATTGTGCACTACATTGTCCATTACACTGCACTGTCCACCCCACTACACTCCACTACACTGTATACTAACCTACACTGCACTGTACACTACACTGCACACTACATTGTCCACTACACTGCACTGTACACTAAACACTGCACTGTCTACTACACTGCACTGCCAACTGCACTTTACACTACATTGCACCATCCACTGCACTGTACACTACACTGCATTGTGCACTACATTGTCCACTACACTGCACTGTCCACTCCACTACACTGTGCTATACTCTCCACTACACTGCACTGTCCACTCAACTGCACTCTACACTACACTGTCCACTACACTGCATTGTTCACTGCACTGTCCACTGCACTGTCCACTACATTGCACTGTACACTACACTGCATTGTGCACTACGTTGTCCACTACACTGCACTGTCCACTCCACTACACTGTACTACACTCTCCACTACACTGCACTGTCCACTCAACTGCATTCTATACTACACTGTCCACTACACTGCATTGTTCACTGCACTGGCCACTGCACTGTCCACTACACTGCATTGTCCACTCCCCTCCACTGCACTGTACTGTCCACTACACTGTCCACTCCACTGCACTGTACACTCCACTGCACTCTACACTGCACTGTCCAGTACACTGCATTGTTCACTGCACTGTCCACTACATTGCACTGTCCACTACACTGCACTGTCCACTACACTGCACTGCACTGTCCACTACATTGCATTGTCCACTCCACTGCACACTATACTACACTGTCCACTCCACTGCACACCACACTGTCCACTACACTGCTCTTTACACTACACTGTCCACTCCACTACACTGTCCACCCCACTGCACTGTCCACTACACTGCACTGTCCACTACACTGTCCACTCCACTGCACTGTCCACTACACTACAATGTCAACTACACTACACCGTCCACTACACTGTCCACTACACTGCACTGTCCACTACACTGTCCACTACACTACACTGTGCCTACAGTATTCCTATACTGACCACTACACAGCGTGACTCCATCTGCTCTTTTACTCTCTCTCTCTGGCTGGCTGCTCCCTCTCCCCAGACCGTGTCCATCCCCCAGGACCAGCAACATGACTCTACTCTCATGAGTGAGTCTCGCCTTCTTTTTTTGTCCTCCATCGGTCCGGATGAGAGTAGGAGAAGATAGCTGCAGCTCACAATTTCCATTTCCTGTGTCCCTGCACTCTGGCTGCCATGTTCAGTCTCCGGCACCCTGTGATTGGGCGAATGGGTTCATGTGCAGAGGCGGGACTCGCGGACAGGCCAGCCCCGCCGCCGCACATGACCCCATTCGCCCAATTACAGGGCACCGGAGATTGAACAAGGCAGCCAGAGCACGGGGACACAGGAAATGGAAATTAGGAGGAGTGAGCCAGTAGTGATACACTGGCATGGGATTTATCCCCCCTAAATGTTGCGCCTGGGGCCACGGCCCCCTCAGCACCACCACGCTACGCCACTGCTAACAACATAAAAAAAGACTGTTAAATAAAGCATATTCCTTTAAATACCATTTTATTTATTTTTTTTAACTTTGAGTTATATTTATTATTCAAAAAGAACAATGAGTTACAAGCAGATACAGTAGTATATGTTGGATACAGGTAAAGTCTTGGGTTAATTATAGACCAACCAAGTGTATGTATCACATGAGAAACAGTTAAACCTTATGAGACATATTCAAAAATGTTTTAACATATATACAAGTTAGGGTTGTGTGGGGGGATAACAATAGTTCTGAGCTTGGGTTGTTGGGGGAGAGCTCAAATGACTGAAAACACACATGTCGGATGATATATCGATTGAGTTACTAGGCACATAATGCTACAATGTGTGTACTGCCATGAAAAATGAAGGGGGCTAGGGTATATGGTTATATACTGTTTCAAAGCCATTTTAAATAGGATATTCAGTCCAGTTGGACACTTCTGGGGTCTTTAATCCATGAGTCCCAGTTCTTGTAAAAGTTTTTTTGTGTTGAGTGTGGCTTTAGAGAAGCCGTATTCCAGTGTGAGGTTGTTGTTTAAAATTGTGATGGCGTCCTGGAGGTTGGGGGGTTATAAGCTTTTCCACTTTCTGGCTACTTCCAGTCGGGCTGCGATGATATGGGTGGCTATTGCTTGGGCCAAGTTGGAATTGTTAGTCCAAGTAATAGATCCAGAGATGTTACGTTTATTGTAAAGGGGACGAGTGATTGGAGCAGGTTGGAGATCTGTTTCCAGAATGCTTTGAGAGCTGGGCATTCCCACCAGATGTGAAAAAGAGTTCCAGGTTGGCCACAATTCCTCCAGCAGAGATGAGATGTTTGTGGGAAAATTCTTATAAGCCTGGTGGGGGTGCAGTACCAATGTTGGAATAGTTTTTGTGTTGATTCCCAGTGTGAAGTGCAATGAGAGAATTTGGCAGGTAATGACAATGCCTTTTGCCATTGGGTAGTTGGGGGTGGGGAGGGAATGTGTGCCGACCACTTTGATATTTGGTCTTGAATGGTTCCCTTTGATTCTTGAGATAGGATGCCATAGATGTATGAGATGCCTTTGCGACGAATGTTGTCTGTTTGAAAGAATTTTATCAAGGGGAGCAGTAGGCCTTCCTGTTTGGACCAGTGTGCCTTGTTGAGGAGAGATCTTATCCTTAGGTAAATGTGGAATGATTTCGGAGACAGTCCATATTTCACCTGAAGGTCTGCAAAAGTCATCAAGGAAGAAGGGTTGAAAAGGTTTCCAACTGAGTGAATCCCTGCATTAATCCATGGTTGTATGTGGAGGTCTGGTAGGAGGATTGCTAATGATTGCATTTGTAGATGGGGAAGAATGGCATGGTTGCGACCCTTAGGAAGTTGTGCTAATGATGCCCATACGCGTAGGGAAGCTGTAACTGTGTCAATCGGATAATGTTTCAGAGTAGGAGCAAGAAGTGAAGCACTGAGGTACTATCTCGTGCCTTTGTTTAATACAACAGATTCTATTTGACTCCAGTTGGAGGAGCTTGATGGATTCCACCATGATTTGAGTTGTTCTAGGATTATAGCTTTATATTATAGGTTAATATCAGGTGCTCCTAGTCCACCCATCCGTTTAGGGGTCATCAGGCTCTGTTTTTTAATCCTGGGGTGCTTCTGTTGCCATATGAATGAGTTGATGGTAACTTGTATGGCCCGCAGTTGGGAGGCAAGAAGTGGTAGGGGGAGTGTGCGAAAAAAGTATAGGATATGTGGTAATATAAACATTTTTGCCTTAGCAATTCTACCAGCCCAGGATGCAAAGGGATGATGTAGATCCTTGGTCAGATGGTGGAGCCTTTCCAAGAGGTCTGCCAGGTTGGAGATCAGGAGTTTCTTGCTAGGTGATAGTAAACGAATACCTAGATACGTGATTGAGGAGTTTTTGGCCCATGCAAATGGGGAGTGTTCTGATATTATTTGTTTGGTTTCGTGGTCCAGGCCTATTGGTAACATGACTGATTTGCTATGGTTGATTTTGTATAGGGACACGGAGCTGAATTTGTCTAGCATATGTTGTACTTCTATGAGAGATTGGTTTGGGTTTGTAAGAGCAATGATTACATCATCTGCATAGAGACCGATTTTATGTTCTGTGCCACCAATAGTTACTCCTTTTATTTGGGGGCGGATCTGATTGATTGGGCCAAAGGTTCCATGACCATGGCAAAGATCAGGGGTGACAGAGGGCACCCCTGTCTTGTGCCGATGGTGATATTGAAAGGGCTGGAGAGTACCCCTGAAGTTCAGACTCTTGCGCAAGGGGATGAATATAAACTAAGTACTGCGTTTAGGGGAGTGCCTGATAAGCCAAATTTGCGTAAAACAGCCTCTAGATATCTCCACTTGACCCTATCAAACGCCTTCTCTGTGTCTAGAGAAAGAAGCAGAGAAGGCGTACGTTCATGTTCTACCGACTGGATAATGTCTATGAAGTGTCAAGTTCCATCCGATGTTTGTCTGCTAGGTATGAAGCCGACCTGATCTATATGAATTAATTGAGCAATAACCAGGGAAAAACGAAGGGCTAAAAGTTTTGCATACACTTTGACTGTTGGTTTCCCTGGTTTGGGGATTTTCACTATTAAGGCTTCAAGGGCTTCTTTTGGGATTTTACCTGATGATGCGTATTGGTTGAATGTATTGCACAGATGTGGCGAGAGGATGTCATTAAAGTGTTTGTAGTACTCATTAGAAAATCTGTCTGGGCCTGGAGCTTTGTCCAGGAGGGGCTTTGATGGCTTTACATACTTCTTCTTGTGTGAAGGGGGCAGACAGTGTTAGTAATTGTGCCGGAGTGGTTGAAGGGAGTTTTATAGATGTCCGAAAGGCTTCTATGCTATCTGGGGTTATTTCGGAATTGTTTTCTGAGTCCTGAAGATTGTAGAGTTTTAAGTAAAAGGATGCAAAGGTATTTGCAATGTCCAGTGGGTTTACCATTCGCAATCCTTGTGTATTTGTAAGGAAGGGGATTTTCGTGTGTGTTTGTCGACGTTTGACTAGTCTGGTCAAAAAGGCCCCTGTTTTGTTACTGTATGCATAGGATTGAAGTATTAGCTGTTTGATGTGGAAGTCAAATTTATGATGTAGGAGTTCACTTATTTTATATCGGGTGTCTCTGATAGATGAGCAGGTTGTTTGTGAAGGTGATTTTTTGTTAGTAGTTTCAAGAACTTTGAGTTTGTGTATTTATTTCTTTTGTACGATTTTTCCACTCCTGAGCTCCAAATTTGATGAGGAGACCTCGCAGAAAGGCTTTGTGAGCCATCCATACCATAGAATGGTCAGTAACAGATCCACAGTTATTAAGGAAGTAGTTCCTAATCTCAGAATTTATCTGTTGTTCATATTTTGGATTTGTTAGAAGGGATGAGTTCAATCTCCATAGTTAGTGATTGGGTGGAGAGGTTTGGGGGTATAATTGTAGGGATATAGGGGCATGGTCTGACCATGTAATGAGACCTATATCCGCTTTTGTGGCAGTCAATAGGGCCTGTTTGTTTGTAAGGAGTAGGTCAATTTGTGAATAGGAACCCTTCGCATGTGAGTAAAATGAGTAGTCACGCTCAACATCATGCATACACCTCCAGGGGTCATACAGCTCTTCATTGTCAATAAATGATGAGAGTGCCGAGGGTCTGCGCCTGTCAGTATTGGTGGAGTCCAGGGAGGGTTTTGGGGTATCATTAAAGTCCCTGCATATAATTAGAGCATTGTTTTTGTATAGAGCCAGTTTATTTCTGAGTTTTTTGTAAAACTTTTTTTGGGCGGTGTTGGGTACATATACATTGACTAGGGTTAGAAGGTGGTTATTGATTGTGGCCTTCAAAATTATACATCTGCCTTCATCATCCACTTCTATGTGGTGGAGAGTAAATGACACTTCAGCACTGATGGCAATCATTACTCCACATTTTTTTTTGCTGGCATTGGAGAAGTAGTGTGAATATTTTTTGTGTTTGCAGGTTTGGGGTTTGAGGTTGGAAAGATGGGTCTCCTGGACGCACAGGATGTCTGCTTTGTGAGAGCAGGCTTCTTTCCATAAGAGGTTTCTCTTGAAGGGGGAGTTGAGACCTTTGGCATTGATAGATAGGATGTTGAGGGACATGGTTGTAGAGGTAGGGGTTGGGTAAGCGTGAGTTGAGCGAAACTATAACAGTATGTTCAATTCAGCATAGTAACCAAAAAGAGTTTAACTTTCAGATATGCACCCTAGTACGGGGTTCTGTGAAATAAGGCAATGTTAATCAAACAGGTGAAAAAAAAAAAAGTATACTACGTAAGGTAGTAATGCACTGAAAATAGCAAAAAAAAAACTTCAGACAGATTGACCAGGTTAATACTCGTACCAAATGAAAGTGTATAACAGGTGTACGTATAAATTGTAGTAAAGAGTTTAACAAGAAAACTGTTAACAGAGTGTGCCTAGCACACT
Organism: Glandirana rugosa; assembly: GCA_018402905.1. NCBI lineage: Eukaryota > Metazoa > Chordata > Amphibia > Anura > Ranidae > Glandirana > Glandirana rugosa. The sequence continues at coordinate 62,805 of BLSH010494346.1, forward strand.
GATTATATGAGGGAAAAGTGGGTAATGAACAATTCGCCCAAGCAGGGTTTATCCATGTTGGGGGCAAGCGACCTTGAGATGCCTGTTAGCATTTGTTTTGTTGTTGCCTTTGACGACGTGGGAGAGAGGATGGGGGAGCCTGAGTGCGTGGAGGACGAGAGGATGATGAAAGGGGCAAGAGGCCCCAGTTGGTCAGCTTTTTATAGCCATCTTTTGGGGATAAGATTGGTATAGTCTTATGTTGGTAGGTGGCTAAAAGCTTGCTGGGGAATCCCCAGCGATAGATGATTTTATTCTGTTGTAGTATGGAAGTGACCAGCGTGAATGCTCTGCATAGCTCCATAGTGGCAGGTGATAGGTCTGCGAACAGGGATAACTTGGAATATGGCTCTGCTAGTGGTCTGAGGTTTCTAGACGTGTGTATAATTCGCTCCTTCACATGGAAAAAAAGTGGATTCTGGCCAGAACGTCTCTGGATGTTTCTGCAGGGAGTTGTTCCGGCTTGGCAATTCTGTGCACCCTGTTGATTAGCATGTCCTGAGGGGACAGGTCAGGGAGCAGCGTGGTGGACAGTTGGTGTAAGTATTTAGTCAGGTCAGGAGGATTTACTGATTCGGGAATGCCTCTCAATTTAATATTGTTCCTCCTGGACTTATCTTCAAGATCCGCCATTTTTAATTTTAATTTTTGAATCTCATCCGAGTGGTGGTCATGGGCATCTATGAGCTCGTTATGGGCCTTGCCCATTTCAGATATATGTGCCTCCACAGAGTCGGTTCTTACTTCTAGGCAGTCCAGTTTATCATGCAACTGTGAGAGGGACAGCTGTAACTCTCTGTGTAGGTCGTTCTAGAGTGTGAGAAGCATGGACTTCAGCATGCTCTCTGAGACTGGGTTATCAGTCACTGGGATGTTTGCAAGTGTGGATATGTGAGGGGAGCTTTGAGTAGGATCCAGAGCAGCCCCATGGTGCTTCTTGGCTTGTCGGGTCTTGTTGGGGGAGTTACAGGGAGATGAGGCAAGTCTCTTACCTCTGTCTTGATGCATGTCAGAGGAGTGCTCCTGTGGAGGGAGACTATCCATGTCGTCTGATACTGAGTCCCTCACCTCCGGGATGTCTGTGCCTGCATGCAGTAGTGTAGCTGTAGTCTGGCTGTGTGAGAGGGTCAGAGCTGTGCTGCAGCCGGTGCCATCTTGTCCGGATCGCGGCTCCATGAGGGGGAAGTATTGAGTCAGGCGACGAGGCTGTGGTGGCAGAATCCGCCTTCCTGTCATGCTGGGTCTTGTCCCACTATGTAGGGAGAGGAGAGAGGCTGTGTTGCTGTGAGTTGCCGTTAACCACTGCTATGGAACGGAGCTCTGGACCTAAGCAGCCATTCCGTTCCGCGGCTAACCACGCCCCCCATTTTATTTATTTTTTATTATTCAGTAATTTAAATGTAACCATAGCATTCCCTATAAAGATCACCATAGTAAAGGCCCATACACATGATGCTATTTTCGGACGGGAATTTTCGTTCAACGCCTGTCATCCGAAATTCTTACTGTTAGTATGCTTCTTTCAACAGCCACTTATTTTTATTTTTTTAAAGAAATTTTATTGATATTATGAAGGCATGACAGAGCATTATGATACAGTCGCTGACCCATCTGGTCCGAATAATACAAATTATGTTGTTGATTAAGGGTGGGTGACAATATAACCAGCGTAGGAATAATACAACATAGCGTTACACACTGTAAATATAAGACTGGATGAGTCTCCCTGTATCAGAGTTAGGATGGGGTACTAAAACTTGGATAGCAGGGGGGGGAAGAAGGAGGGGGGGAGCGTAGTCCACTAGAGTTTCTTTGAAAGGTTATAGGCGGGGGTTCAAGGTGATAAACAGATGCCACAACAGCCTTTCAGGGAGTTTAGTCAAAGATGATTATCCGGTAGGTGTAGGAGGACTCCTATGCCACCTGATACCTGAAAGAGTCTTGAAGAGTGTTGATTTCCTCCTGGGATAGTGTAGCTGCGAGGAAAGGCGACCATTTGCGGAAAAATAGGTTAGTTGTTAGGGTGGGAGAGATCAGTATTGAACTTGTCCTTGTAGAATAAAGAGATCATCTCATTCCTAACTTGTGGAATGGAGGGGCTTGTAGTAGAGGTCCAGTTTTTGAGAATGATGCGGCGAGCCACTAGTAGGCAGACCAGCGCCCAGTCTTTGACCTGAGGATCTAGAGGATAGGGTTGAGGGGAGCGTAGGATAAGCTGTTTGTCCCAGTGGCCAAAAATTAGTAGCAAGGGATCCTTTGGAAGGTTAAGCAGGGTTGTGCAATTGATGAAGGTAATGACTTGGTCCCAGAAGGCTGCAATGTATGAGCATGCCCAAAAGCGATGGTGTAAAGAGGGCCTGGATTCGTTGCATAGAGGGCAGAGTGAAGCTTGAGGATTGGACTTGTCTAAAATGAAGGGGATAAAGGCCCGATGTATAAGTTTGAGTTGTGTCTCCCTCCATATCTCGTTGGGAGTGATCTTGATCGTTTTGGTGTATCCTAGCATTATTTTGTCTGTGAGGTCCGGGTCCGGAAAGTGTTTGCGCCAATGAGCAACTGAGGTTGTGGAAACTTGGCGGCTGGTACGTAGTAGAAGAGGTTTGTAGATGTCCGAGATGGTATAGGAGCCAGATTGTATAAGGGTATCCATTATATTTCTGCGGAACCTCTTGCTTGGTTCTGAACAGGTGGTTCGTATGAAGCTGAGACATTGCCAGAAATGAAAAATGTGGGATTTGGGGATAGAATATTTGTTGACTAGGTAGGAGAAGCTGTGAGGAAGTCCCGTTAGATCGTCACACAGGGAGGAGAAGGTGGATAAACCATGGCTTTCCCATTGCAGGAAGATTTTATGGTCCATTCCCGGGGGGAATTTGGGGTTGCCACGTATTGGGAGGTATGGGGAGATGAACGGTGATACCTTGGTGAGTTTCCTGTGTTCTCTCCATGCTAGCGCTGTGTCTCGGAGGAGAAGATTGTGTTGGAGGTCTGGTGGAAGGGCTTTCCATTTGACATGGAGGATTGCTGCCAAATAAAGGGGGGGGACCATTGAAGACTCCAAGTCAAAGTTCGAATAGCGAGATGATTGGTTGATCCAGTCCATGCTATAGCGGAGAAGACATGCAATATTGTATAATCTAATGTTGGGGAGGCCTATACCTCCCTCGCTCCTGGGGAGGTGCAGTTTGGATAGTGCAATGCGTGGCCACCTCTTTTGCCATAGCAAACTGGATATAGCCTTGTTTATAATTTGGATATCTTTGTGCTTCAATAGCAAAGGTATGGTTTGTAGAGGGTATAGTAAGCGTGCGAAGCTGACCATCTTAACTAAGTGGCACCTCCCCAAGAGCGAGAGCAGGAGATCCATCCAGGAGCACAACTCCTGAGTAAGCTTGGTAACAAGAGGAGGAAAATTGAGATGGTACAGGGATGAGGGCAGTTTTCCTATCTTAACACCCAAATAAGTAATGTGAGAGTGGGTAACCTTGAAAGGTGAGTTGCGAGTCCAGGGGGGTTTTTGGAGGACCCTATTGGGAGAACTTCGCTTTTGTGGTAGTTAATCCGTAGACCAGAACATAATTTGAATTTGTCGAAGATGTCCTTTATGGTTTGCATGTCTGCTGCGGGGTTGGCTGTAAATATAAGGACATCGTCGGCAAAGAGGGAGGAGCGAAGTTTCCTATCCCCGACTTTTATCACATGGAGAGGGGCTTGGTAGGTTATGTACCTGGACAGGGGTTCGAGGGCGAGATTGAATAGTAGCGGTGACAGGGGACACCCCTGCCTGGTGCCTTTGTGGAGAGTAAAATCATCAGTGAGGAGGCCGGCCACCACCAGCCTGGCAGTGGGTGAGGAGTACATTGAGTGAATTAGGTGGATAAAAGGACCCTCGAAGCCCATCCTCGAGAGTACCATGTAGAGCCAATTGAAATTTACATTGTCGAATGCCTTTTCGGCGTCCAGGGTGATGATGGCCTGCCCCCCCACCGGGGACCGTTGGGCACTCTCCAGAACTGCTAGAACCTTTCTAATGTTTAGAGCGGCTGTTCTGCCCTTCACAAAGCCTGACTGGGCGGAATCGATTATATGTGGGATTATGGAGGACAGTCTAGTTGCAACTATTTTGGAAAGGATCTTTACATCTATGTTGGGTAGAGAGATAGGTCTGTATGAGCCCGGGATGGTAGGGTCTTTCCCTGTTTTGGCGAGTAATTTTATGGTAGCTTGGTTCCCTGTGGGAGGATATGCACCCCCTTCCCATATTTTGGAGTACATGGCTAGAAGCGGGGATGTCACCATGTCCTGGAATGTTTTATAGAATTCCCCCGTCAGACCATCAGGGCCTGGTGCTTTAGAAGATGCTAGATGGCGTATGGTGGTATTTAGTTCCTCTGCCGTGATTGGTGAGTTCAATGTTTCCAGTTGTGCAGGTGTGATGTTGGGTAGAGGAATTTGGTCCAGGAAGGAGCATCCTAGGGTCTCGTCCATGTGGTCTGGGGCGTAGAGTGATTTGTAGTAGTGGAGCATAATTTGACTTAGGTCTTTGGGGTCAGAGCATAGAGTCCCCGAGGGGTCTCGTAGGGATGTGATATGAGGGGGGTATAAGGGCCTTTACACAGTCTAGCTAGTAATTTGCCGGCTTTGTTGCCATATTTGTGCATAGTGGCCTCAAATTGTGTTTTTTGTATTAGTTCTAGGTTGTCATTCCAGGATTCAAAGGCTTTTTTGGCTAATAGCCATTCGGTTCTTGTGTCCGGGGTATTAGAGTGTGATAAAGATAGCTGGGCATTTCTGAGTCTCTCGCTGGCTATTTTATAGTTTGAGAGTAAGTGTTTTTTGTACGAGGCGGTATAGGATATGATGCGGCCTTGGAGGTAGGCTTTTCCTGCCTCCCAAAATAAATTGGGGTCTTCAGCATTAGTGTTGGGCGAACCCGGACTGTAACGTTCGGGTCCGTACCGAACTTTCGGGTGTCCGTGGCACGGACCCGGACCCGGACATTTCAAAAATCGTTCGGGTTCGGTCCGGGGCTTGCTAAAAACTTTACAGGCCCAGGCCCAGGCACGGTGCCTGTGGGCTTTCAAGCCATGCCTGGGCTTGCAATGTCAGGCCCAAGCGGGTTGTGATTACGACTTCTGGGGTTAAATAAAACCCTCCGTCCTTTTCGGATGGAGGTTCCGGCGTAGTATAGGATATGGCGGAGCATGTTTTTTGTGAATGAGAGTTTGATATTTTATCGGTCGCTCTCTGAGTCTTTACGGGTCGATAGAAATAGTGTGAGATTATGGGGCCTGTGTTCTTGGCTTACCGATAATCGGTTTTTTCGGAAACTTAGGACCTTACTGTTGGATC
>BLSH010494346.1:92923-106508 GCA_018402905.1 Glandirana rugosa
CCCTTTTATTTTAATTTTAGTTTAATTTTTTACCCTTCTCCTACTCCACATCCACCCCTCTTCCCATTTTTTAATTTGATTTTAATTTTATTTTCCCTATCCCCATTTTTTTGTAGGGCACCTTCCCTAGTTTGAAGATGATTTTAGAACAGTTATATGGCTTCTACCGTTAATTAATACTTTTCAGACACAGTTTGAAGATGATCCACATTCACCTCCATTTTTGCATTTTTTATGTTTTTATTGTTTTAAAAATATTTAAAGTTATTTCCCTGTCCCCATTTTTTGTAGGGCACTTGCCCTACCCTTACCCCCCATTTTACTTCCTTTTGCAGCCCTCTAGGGCTTTCCAGGACTTTGTTACAGCCATTTTTGTGCCTAAAAGTTCGGGTCCCCATTGATTTCAATGGGGTTCGGTGTCCGTGCGATCGTTCGGGTTCCGTCTGGACCCGGACCTGGACTTTGTCCCGAAGTTCGGCCGGACCAGCAGAACCCGAACTTCCAGAGGTTCGCTCAACTCTACTAGTGATCTTTCTTTTCAATGAAGAAGAGCCCTGGTAGGAGATGAAAATAGACAACTGTTAGACTGGGTTCACACCTATGCGAATTGGATGCGGCTTACACCACATCCAATTCGCAGACCATTTGAAAACATCTTGTTTTCAATGGATCTGGTTCACATATGTAAGTTGTATTCGTACTACGCATTGCTCAGGAAATGTGTGCGTATTCTAAGCAGTGTGGTGCGAATTCCAGGCATGTTCTGTTCAATGGGGAAGCATCTGATTTCGCAGATGGGTTCCATTATGAACAGGGATCATTCCCCCTCCTCACTACACCAACTCCCCCCCCCAGGTCAGCTGATCCCCTGCTAGCACAGAGAGGAACCGCTGAACAGCAGCAGTTTCTCTTCGCAGGGAGACTGGTGACTGGTGTGAATCCAGCCTCAGTCCCTTTTCCAGATCCTCATAAATGTATAGCCGGAGAGCTTCCAGCTCTAATTCAGATAAGGGGAAGATTTGGGCAAAAGGAATCTCAGCACCAGGAAATAATTTGATTGGGCCCCCTTTTTATCAAAAACATCCAAGATATCAGTACACAGGAGGAACGTCCTGGCTAGCACTGGATACCGTTTGCACTGACAGGCATAGTGGAGGAGCTGTGGAGCCTAGAACCAGGCAGTGTTGATGGCAATAAGGCGACTGAGAAGTTATTTCTCCCTTAACACAGTCAATCTGTGGATTGTGGGCTTGACACCAAGGAATTCCTAGGATGATCAGGAACATAGGTGACCACATCAAAACTAAGAAACTTACGATAGCCCGAGTCTGTTGTAGCCAGAATGAAAAGGGTTTCTTGTGTGATGGGCCCTCACCTTTGTTTCTTTAAAGTGAGGGGGGAAATGTCTAGGAAGCAGTGGCATTCCCCAAAGTCAATGATGGCTTGGAGTTTGATTTTCCTTCCATCCACTTGCAACAAGATGGGAAGAGTAATATGAGTGGATGCAGTCTCAGATAATTAAACATAAACAGAATATTGTGGGGTAGACTTACTTGGCCTAATTGGGCAGTTGCAAAGGGAATGGCCAGCTTTCCCACAATAGAGGCAGAGGTTGGCCTGACTTTGTCTCATCTTCTCCTCCAGAGTTAGGGCTGGGGGGAGGAGGCTGATTTGCAAAGGTTCCCCCTCAGATGAAGGTGCAGATGGTGCAGGTGGAGTAGTACCAGTAGGTGACGGGACCTTGGGTAACATCCAGGTGGGATGGAAGAATTACTCCGTTCTGACTGCAAAAATCTAGCTCGTTGGCCAGCTGGATAAGACCCTCCAAGGATTCAGGGGCTTAAACTCTGGCAAGCTCATCTTTAAGTGATTCCGACAGGCCAAGATGAAATTGGTATTTTAAGACAGCCTCATTCCAGCTGGTATCTGCTGACCATTTGCAGAATTCCACCGTGTAGTCCTCCACGGGCCGAAGGCCTTGCTGTAACGCATGTAGAACAGCCTTGGCCATAGCAGTTTGCTGAGGATCATAATATTGCTGTGCCATTGCCACAAAGAGAGCTGAGACAGTGTTCAGCACCGGGCTCTTTTGCTCAAGAAGATTACATGCCCATGATTGGGGTTGCCCTGACAGAAGGGATATGACAAACCCCACTTTTGTGGACTCTAGTGAGAATGCCCATGGTTGCAAGGCGAAGTACAACTGACAGGCATTCTTGTAGGCCCTGAATTTTTGTCTGCCCCTGAAAACCGCTCAAGAGTAGGGAACCTGGATTCAGGTGGCGGCAACATGACTGTAGAATTTGCCGGTGAACGATCTGTGGAGATTGAAGGTGTTGCTGCGGAAGCACTTTGCGGACTTTGATCAGATGGGGAGAGGGTAGCAGAGAGAGTTTGAAGTCAGCCTGCTAACTGAAAAATACCCATCCTGCAGGTTTTTCATGACTTGAGTGAGTGCTGCTATTTGTTGGCACAGAGCCTCCAGTGGGGGAAGCACTTCTTTCAGCATCTGACATGATGGCTGAATAATACTGTCACGTACCTGGTTTGAGGCAGATTTGACAAGAGGGCTTCACTTGGGGCTAAGTGCCAAGCACCCCTGAAGATGAGAGCAGGGAGTGCTAGGCTCAAAGAAGCATAAGTGCCATTTAGGTAGATCTGCTGGAAGCTGCTTGCAGCACAGCTGAACTGGATTTCTGTCAGCTGGACTGTCAGGACAGATAGCGGGACCAAGGCAGTGACCACAGGCAAGGTGGCACCCAATGAAGAACCAAGATCAGGCTGGCAGGACTGGACTGAAGAATCATAGCCAGGATGGTAGCTGATGTCATGCACAGGAAGGTAAGCCAGGGAGTAGCCAGATGCATGGTCAAGAACAGACAAGGTCATTCACAGGGATCCAGTGAGGCAAGCAGAAGAATATAGTCAAGAGGTCATGCAAGCCAAGGTTATGCACAGTAGAAAAAGAGAAGGAGGGTCCTTAGGGTAAGGTTGGGGTCAAAACAGGGATCAGGCAGTATGGGAGTCCAGAGGCAAGCCGGGTCAGTAACAGGTAATCCAAGGAATACAGGAAACACAGGAGCAAGGAATACTGGTAGCTGAAGATCATCCAGCAATTTCTGAGTGCACACATTTCTGTGCAAATGGGCACAGCCATGTAAAGTATTGGCAACTATGCCAGGTCTTTTCCTCAGTATATGCACATTTTTATTCTGATATCTCCTTTTCAGTACATGCTCATGTTTGTTCTGACTAGCACCCTGACAATCTGATATAAATAAAGTATTAGAGAGAAAAGTGTAAAAAAAATAGTTATACCTAAGCACTACACATGTTATATATTGTCAAACATGGCAGAGTATAAGCAATAAATCTAGGGCCATTAGTGACCTTAAGGGGTCTTTAAAGCATCACCTATGTAAAATTTAGGATACTGTAGTTTGTTGCCGGTTCAAAGTCACACAAAATTTTAAGGCTTAACATGTTAGGTATCTTTTTACTCAGCTAAACATCATCTTTTATCTTTTACCAAAAATTGAGCAATATATTATGACCTAAGAAGAGCGTGATCTAGGCATGTGCATGACGAAAAAATGTGTTTCGTTTTGATTTGATTCGCTAATCTAGTTATTTTGTTTAGTTACATTTGGTTGATTCACTCAACAGTGGCGGCTTGTGAAGTTTTAGGATGGGAGGCAGGCCCCACCCTTCCTTTTTGACCCCTCCTGCTTCTCATAAGCCCCACCCCTTATAAAATCCACCCACTTTGTCCCTTGTATTCCACATATTGTGTCAGGAGTATACAGCTCAGCATCACAGGTGGGGTATATATCAGCCAGTAACATGGTATGCAGCCAGTACACAGGTATTGCAGCCACAGCCAGTACACAGATATTACTGGTAGTACACGGGTATTGCAGCCACAGCCAGTATACAGGTATTGCAGCCAGCCCAGTACACAGGTGTTACAGCCAGTACACAGGTATTGCAGCCAGACAGTACACAGGTATTGCAACCCAGTACACAGGTATTGCAGCCCAGTACACAGGAACTATAGCCAGCCAGTACACAGGTATTGCAGCCCAGTACACAGGTATTGCAGTCAGCCAGTACACATGTATTACAGCCCAATACACAGGTATTGCAGCCCAGTAAACAGGTATTGAAGCCAGCCAGTACACAGGTATTGCAGCCCTGTATGCAGGTATTGCAGCCAGCCAGTACACAAGTATTACAGCCCAGTACACAGGTATTACCGACCAGTACACAGGTATTGCAGCCAGCCAGTACACAGGCATTGCAGCCAGCCAGTAAACAGGTATTACAGCCCAGCACACATGTATTGCAGCCCAGCACACAGGTATTGCAGCCCAGCACACAGGTATTACAGACCAGTACACAGGAATTACATCCAGTACATAGGTATTACAGCCCAGTACACAGGTATTGCAGCCAGCCAGTACACAGGGATTACAGCCCAGTACACAGCACAGCAGTACTTACCTCAGGGGACTCGTCAGGACTTTCGCTCTCCCTAGGTTGGCGGGAATCACAGGTGTGCATGCAGTCCCAGCAGGTCTGCTAGTCCCGCCCCCACCCCCGCTTCTGACCAATCAGTCCCTCTCTGGAGGACAGTGACTGAGGCCAGAACCAATCAGTGCATAGATGTGCGCCTCCCTGGCGCATATCTATGCACTTTAATGGCTGACCAATGGGCTTTGGGAATTGCTGTCAGCTCAGGATAAGGTAAAAGATCCTAAGCTAGGAGAAAATAAATACTATAATGGATAGACTGCTGCCCTCCAAATATTTACCTCCAAGGAGGAAAAAGATGATTAATCCAAGTGTGTCAGGAGATGGCGCTGTCAGTAGTAATGTGGTGTTAGTTTAGTTTCAAAAAGTATAAAACTTCTTATATGCTTTAGGGAACATCAGATATATATGTGAATGTTAGTGAAATATATAAATTACTACATAAAATCAAAATTGCAAGTGATGTGAAAAATACAAATGTCCGTAAAAGTCCGTAAAATCTTATAAGTACACAATAAGCACTTCTTGTATGCACTGGTGAATATAAACAGTTCAGTGAAGGTGTCTGTATATATTAGTATTCAAAAACGTGAAAATATTAGGCTGAACCAATACTTATAAAAAATCTGTCCGTAAAAAGTCTGTGTCTGTAAAATGTCAGTAAAATTATATAATGCCCCACCACAGCGACCCTTGGTTATAAAGGAAGTCAAACTGAAATATGACCTCCTCTGTGGATCCCTAGGAGGTCTGTAAATCAGTTTGGAAAAAAGTTTGTTACGACTGTATTCATAAATAGTTAAAATACATGAACCAGGTGACTTTCCATGTGAATCCTCTATCAAAGAATTTGTGACTTCATTGGTGCTCCCCGCTTGTGCCCTCACTTACCAGAATCTTCATACCCCTACTGGGGTAATGCGCCTTTGGTAAATGGGGTCTTTGGTCTTGTGTCCAAGATGTCCTATGGCTGTTTCTTTCCTTTAAATGGATTCCTCCCTCCAGGTGCTCACGTTCGGTTCCGTCCCTGATGGGCCCAGCTCCTTAGTTCCAGATGGTTCTCAGTAGGGGTTTAAGGAAGAAAATTCCAGGATAGTGTAGTACGTTGATAAAAAGTTTTTTATTTCAGCAAACACAGTTTTCTTTAAAAACCACTCAGTTTACAGGCATCCAAGCTGCCTCCGCAGTGTGTGAGGATTGCGGTCTCTGCCCGCTTGAGGAAGGCTAGATCTCCCTTCCTTCCTCCTCCTTGCGCTCCTCCACGCGTTTCGTCGAATAGAAACATAGAAACATAGAAAAGTGACGGCAGAAAAAGACTGAGTAGTCCATCAAGTCTGCCCCTTTTTATTTATTTTTTATTTTTTTTTATTTTTTTTTAACATTAACCTTGTTGTCTGACTATGGATTTATGTTTATCCCAAGCATGTTTGAAGCCATTTACTGTTGACTGTCTCACAACCTCTGTTGGTAGTTTATTCCAATCATCAACCACCCTTTCAGTAAAATAATACTTTCTAAGATTAGTTTTGAACTTCCCCCCAGTTAGTTTGAGGTCATGTCCCCGTGTTCTTGATTTTGGTTTCATATTAAAAAGACTGCCCTCCTGAACCTTATTCACCCCCTTGAGGTATTTAAAGGTTTCAATCATGTCTCCCCTCGTCATCTCAGATGATGTCTATCCGACGAAACGCGTAAGGCTCGGCCACTACACCTCTACACACTCTTTTAAACAGACGGCGGCAGCTAGCAGACTCCTCATTCAAATCGATACATTTTCGAATCAGTCAAAATGCAGCAAAGTGAACAAACAAAAGAAAATCAAATGATTACAATGACCCTTTAAATCACCTTTGGCTTAACAAAAACAGCAATATTTCGAAATGGTACTCTAATAACACACAAAGTCTTTGATTTCAGAAGTATGTTTTCAGTTCAAATTCAAATGGAATGCAATGTAAAACTTGAATTTCAAATCGTATTTTGGAAATTCGGACGAATTTTGTTTCGTTATTTGGAACATTCGGTAAACTTTACTGATACCAAACAAACCCATGTCTAGCGTGATCTGACTGCACCACCTTGACATTTTTGGTCATGGGACTTTAAATGAAGCATATCACAAAATGACACAAATAGAAAACATATAAAGTTTATTCAAAAATTCATTGTAGAAACACATTTCATGTTAAGCAAAATACATTAAACATAATAAAAATTGATAGATGAGCATAATTAGGAGCTGACATATGGCACATGATTGTTATGAAAATTCATATTAAACCAATATATAGTACAATGCACTAAACAAAATGCATGGTAGCTACAAGAAATGTAGGAATCAGACTGTCTTGACATATAGTAACCGATGGACACTCATCAGGAGTATGTTGCCAAAATTAGCTATATATATAAGTAATAAATAATAAATATGTAAGGGTAAAACTCCTTGTATCGGTAACAAAAGATGATACAGAGGCCAGAAGTCTAATACTTACATGTCAGCTCAGAATAAAAATCCAGCATACAAGATGGATGTAAGGGTTGCCAATGACAAAGTCTGACCTGGGGCTGAGGCAGGGACATCCCCCCAGGACCAGGGAAACCACACAGAAACCGACCAGAGGAAAGGAGTGATCCATGTATGAAAAGCAGAAAAGCACATCTGACCAACATTGGTCTGAAAAAAATTTTTAAAAAATATTTGGTTGAGTATGGGTAGATATAATGAACAGTGTATAAATGTCTTGCAAATGTGCTCCAACTGACCAGGGACAGCCTGGAAGGTATGGATGGGGGTGAAAAAGAAAAAATGAGAAAAAGAAAGAAAGAAGCAATGGATGAAGAGTGCCATCCCAGCTTTGGCTAACATCTCAGCTCCACGATGGGTGGGAGTTTGTCATGTCTCTGTCTTTTTCCCAGGGTTGTGATGCACGGCATGACTTCCCCTCCCATCGCCCTTTAGGGGTGCGATCAGGGATTTCCCTCCTGTGCATAGGCGCCATACAGATAAGCCCCGCTCGTGATGTCTTATGACACCGCCATGCTGGCACAGGTTTGTACCTTCTGATGTCTGGGATGGGTGGATGCGTATGCATCCTTGCCTGATCCTCATTGGTGTCCAGCATAACGCTGGCAGGGCCCCCGCCCGGTCTCTTGGGTATTCAGCCAGACCTGGCCAGCACACTTGTTTCTGCACTTCCTAGTGGGGCCCCACCTGGTCTCAGGGGTATTTAGTCAGACCTGGCCAGAACACATGTCTCTGCACTTCTCACCAACATGTCCATCCTGTTCTCATACGGAGTCACACCAGTATGTTTTTTGTTTGGGTGAGTCATGTGTTTTTTATAAACATTTTTACCCCCATTTTTGATCTTTTTTCACACCATGTCAGTGTTTTTTTTTACTTTTGTGACTCAATTTTTCTCCTTTTTTCTTTCACGCTCCCTCTACTATCCCTTCCTAGGATGTCCAGTGATGGCACTCTTCATCCAGTCCTTCTTTCTTTCTTTTTCTCATTTTTTTTCTTTTTCATCCCCATCCACACCTTCATGGCTGCCCTGGTCAGTTGGAGCACATTTGCCAGACATTTATACACTGTTCATTATATCTACCCATACTCAATCACATATTTTTATTTTTTATTTTCAGACCAATGTTGGTCAGATGTGCTTTTCTGCTTCCCATGCATGGATCACTCCTTTCCTCTGACCAGTTTCTGTGTGGTTCCCCTGGTCCTGATGGGATGTCCCTGCCTTAGCCCCGGGTCAGACTTTGTCATTGGCAACCCTTGCATCCATCTTGTAGGCTGGATTTTTATTCTGAGCTGACATGTGAGTATTAGACTTCTGCCTTCTATATCATTTCTTGTTACCCATATTATGGAAAATTGTTACCATACTTACCATCATTTTCCTTTCCTGGGAGCTCATCATGTCAGCCTATGAATGGGACAGCTCCACCCCTCTGACCCCACAGGACAACCCTCTGCTCAAATAAAAGGAGGGTTTCCCAATACCCCAGCGTTCCTAACACAACCTCTCGACAGAACACCAGGGCTGGAAACTCTAGGCTGACATGATAAGGAAAGGAAAATTGCGGTAAGTATGGTAACAATTTTTCGTATTCCTGGGGCTAATCATGTCAGCCTACCAATGGGATGTAGCTAGCATGAAAATAAAGGGCGGGATCAAGCAAAGAAAAACAAGAAGCTACGCAGACTGAATGCAAAGGAAGAATTGTATCAAACAATCACACAGAAAGCGTGGAAACAAGCACCAAGGTGCCCAAAGCCCAGGAAGGGCCATCCATCATGTCCATACAGTGATAGTAGGTGGAAACATTAGTGGACTTTCACCTGGTAGCCTTACAGCATTTCCACTGGAATCTTGACGTGACTTGACCAGAAAGACAATGTTGCTATTGTGGAAAGCACATGAAACCCCTCTGGAGGGAAAAGACCCAAAGCTACCTATGACCATCTGATGATTTGGACTATCCAAGAGGAAAAGGATTCTAGGTGAGGCCATTTGACCCATTTTAGGACTTACTGATAGATAACCAGTTATCTGCTAGCCTGAACTTCTGCGTTCCCTGCAGATACATTGAAAAAAATTACCTAAAAATTGCATCCACCCTTGACCAATCTTCCTGTCCTGAAACTGCAGACAATGAAGGTTGCACCACTTCCCAACTTATATGAAAAAAGGTCCAACCTTTTGAAGAAAATATGGAACTGGATTAAGTACCACTCTGCCTTGAAACAGCTCACAATATGGAGACTTGGCTGAGAAAGCTTGAATTTTTTCTTGAGACCCGATTGGTTGTTGATTTAGCTATACAGTTGCTCGTATAAAATGTGATCTTCTATGCAATGAACGGTTAGAGCTGAAACGGTCGACAACTGGACCAAACTGTAGCTAAGCCCTTTGTCTAGAGCCGATGCAAGAACGCCAAGACCTCAATACGAGAGGAAGACTCAGGATTGAATCAAATAATCACTGCCACTCCAAAGATTTTTTCCAAATGCTATAGTACGTAGCATTCAAGGATATCTCCCAAGATTTGAGCAGGTTCCACTGAAGCTCATCTTCTATGCCCACCTGGGCTAGCAGGCTTCTTAAAAATAACCAGGCCATCCAATTGAGCCATATTGGGATGAGGCATGTGAGTACCAAAGATCTCTGAAGTGCCATCAGCAGAGCTATCAACAAGCGGAAACCAAGAACGGATCATGTTCAGCATTAGAGAGGTTTGAAGAAAAAAAAAACATACTGGTCAGAAAATCCAGCACTGGGACAGAGCATCCTGACCCCTGGCTCTAGGATTGAAGAACCAGGAGAAGTACACTGGCAGCTGAGCACTGACAGGAGATGCCATTAAATCCACTTGCAGGGTGCCCCACTGAGCAAACAGTTATAGGAAACATCCATTTGTTTAGATCCAGAAAGCATGTGCTCAAAAAGTGCCTGCTGACATATTCTCCACCATGGGAAGGTAATAGACTGACGAGGACAACAGATTGCACTCCGGCAACCAAAAGATGTGTGCTGCAATCTGCCCAAGGTTGCTCTTCTCCCTGATTCGACACATACGCTACTGTTGTCTATCTGAATCCTTACAATGGCCCTGAAGCAGTGGTGCAAAGGTCAGTAATGGCTCCTGTGCTGCCATCAACTCTAGAATGAGGAAATCGCTCCCTTCAATCTTCCTTGAGCAAACTGGTTCTGACAGTGAGCTTGACCCACTGCTGGAGTAAAGAAAGCTTAAGGGATGCCATCGAGCCCAGGCCACTGTGGGGACTGCTGCATTCATCAATACCCTCATACAATGCCTTGCTGATATCAATGACTTGTCTTCAGAGCGCGGACCATCAAGATTAAGAGGGGTATCATCTTCTGTGGAAGGAATACTGTCATTTGAGACACCCAGAAACTATAACCTCTGAGGGAACTAGCTGGCTCTTGTTGAAGATGATCAACCAACCAAAGCTCTATAGCAGGGGTAGGCAACCGGCAGCCCTCCAGCTGTTGCAAGTCCCATCATGCCTCTGGGAGTAATTGTAACTGCCAGCCTTGCAATGCCTCATGGGAAATGTAGTTCCACAACAGCTGGAGGGCCGCGGGTTGCCTACCCCTGCTCTATAGCATCTCCAGGGCCCTCGCCCGATGATTCAGAAACCCCTAACTTATTTCCACTGCTTTCCATCTAAAGACATCTTCATCAGTCTTAGAAAGGCGGAATTAAGAAGCAGACATAGGTCATCCTCCTACATATAGTCTTTTTTGGAAAAGTCTGAAGGAGTTTGGTCGGCCTGATAAAGCCATTTAGTCCAGTTACTGGCTTCAGAAGGAAAACTGGACCTTGCCAGAATAGGATGACCCTTGCACAAGGTGAGTCCAAACAGCTCTTTTAGAGTTTAAAGTATTGGAAAAATCTGCGCTAGTGGTTTGACAAACTAATTACACATAAAACAATAAAAAGAATGAATAAAGATACCGAGCTGCTGTACATATAAATCCTACACCCGGATAAGAAACATTAAAATATCAAAGAGTACAGCGCTTAAATGAAATCCATGATCAAAGAAGGCATAAAAACAACTCCAAAATGAATAAACAACACTGGAGAGTGTCAATCACAGTTCATATGGAAAGAGCAGTTCATATGGAATGAGTCAGAGGTAGATAGAGTCCCAACTTCCGTGCAGGAAATAGAAGCACTCCTGTGACACACTTCACCATCCACTCTATGCCCTTTTAGAGTGTCTTGACCTCATGCTTAATGAATTGTGACAATTGTGCCTAGCATCATCTAATCCCGACTGCCTGAGCAAAGCAGGATTCATAAAGCCACGTTCATGCACATGCACATCTTGGCAGAGCCTGAAGAGAGCTTCCTTTCCTGGAAAGCAGATGGGTACTTATTTAGTAGTGCTGGTCTTTATTTGGGGTAGGCATTTGCTTTTCTGCAGAAAAAGAAGGCAAGCAAAAACATTAAGCTTGTTCAATGACTATTGAGCAGCAGTGTTTCCCCCATAAGGAAGCTCAGTAAACCAGTAGTAAGGAAAATGTCCCCTTCAGCCATGATATTTCACTGCTTCACCATTAAGAGTGATTTACACTGAAATGCCGCCCCAGAGACCAGCAGAGGGGCTCCCTGATGGATGATGCATTTTGCATGTGAACACAGGGACCACATCCCAGTGGAACAGGATGGACAGCGCAAAGTTTATTCAGGCTAGGTAGGAGACATGTCCCAATTTCCTGGACCCAGTCCCTTCAGAGGGTGAGTGAAAACAACTCCTTTAGAGTGTATTGACCACATGTTTACTGAATGACTACCTGTTAGGTGTCATCTTGTCTTTGGTTGCTTGAATTAACAGGATTCACACAGCTCTAATCCATCTGCATCTTGTCTTGGAAGAGTCTGGAAAGAGTTGATTTGCCCACAGTGTGAGTGGAAACCACTCCTTTAGAGTGTGTTGCTCACATGTTTAATGAAGGTGACAACCTATTTGGTGTTGATATCTTTGTTCTTGGCTGCCTGAAGCAGCAGGATTCATACCGTGTAGTTCATTCATACCTTCTCTTGGATGAGACTGAAGCTGATCATTTGCTTGGGGAACACCCCCCCCCCCCGAGACTGCACATTGCCAGAATAGGCAACCCCTAGGCCAGTGGACACATTCCTATAGAATGTATTGACCACATGCTTAATGAATGTCAAAACCTGTTAGCTGCCGTCATCTTCATCCTTGGTTGCTTGAACAAAGCAGTATTCTTGCAGTCATGTTCATCCTTAACCTCTCTTAGGAAACGTAAGTAGGATTGCTTGCCTGGAAAGGCTTGGAGACTGTTCATTGTCAGAACAGGTAACCCCTTCACAGAGCAATTGGAAACACTGTAGAGTGTATGGACCATGTGCTTAAACAAATGTGACAGCCTGTTAAGTGTTGCCATCCTTATCTTTGTCTGCTTGAACCAACAGGCTTCATACATCATATTAATGTGTATCCTCTCTTGGAAGAGTCTGGAGAGAGTTGATTGTGAGTGAGTGAAAACAACCCATTTAGGCTTCCACTGTGCGACTTATCATGCGACTTTGGACACAAAGTCGGACAAAAAGACACAGTCCATTGATCTCAAAGGCACCTGTTCCCATCTATGCAACTTTGAAAATCTGCGACTTTGAAAAGGTGCCTGCACTACTTTGATGCGACTTTGAAGTCACACCAGTGGAAACATAGCCCAAGAATAAAGGTGTTGTCAAGATACATACAAGGCACAGGACCAATTTAAGGCTGTGCTTGACCCCTGCCAACTGGAGGGACTAAATGGTAAAAGCCCATAGTTAATTTCTCATACACCCGAAAGAAAAAAACTTTTTCTTTAACGGTACCCCTTACCTCTTTAGTAGAGTTGAGAGAACCCGAACCTGGACCGAGTTTGGGTATTTTTTCGTGCCTTTTTAATAGCTGCAGGGCAGCCAATCAACATGCGTTTCACTTGTTTGCCCTTAGAAGCCATCACAGCCATGCCTACTAAGGGCATGGCTGTGATTGGCCAGTGCATCATGTGACCCAGCCTCGATATGAGCTGGAGTCACGTAGGGCTGTATGTCACATGCTCTCAGACTATTGTAGGGAGAGGATGCTGCCGCCGCTGTGAGGGACAGATTACAGTTATAAAATCATCTCATACTGGTATAGGGAGAGGTTCCTGCTGCTGGTGTGAGGGACAGATTACCGTTATAAAATCATCTCATACTAGTATAGGGAGAGGTTCCTGCTGCTACTAAAATATTGACATTAGACAGGGAGTGTCGCCGCCGTCGTAGGAGAGGGATGTTATCAGACTCTCGTACACTGTATGTCGGGATGCACTGAGGTCGAGTATAGCTCCGACCCAGTGTACTACGTGACCGGTTAGTGTCGGTACGGGAATCATCCGTACCGACACTACCGAAGATTCCCGTTTGTTCACTTTGCGTACAACTAACCGACGGGACGTCGATAATTTTTCCGTGCTTTTTTATGGGTTTGAGCCAGGTCCAA
>BLSH010494346.1:118431-131471 GCA_018402905.1 Glandirana rugosa
TTGTATAGTCAAAATTTTGTCGGACGGCCTCATCTGGTCAGCGTAACACCTTCACCAACAACTTCAGCACATCCAGGGGGAAACGATGGCAGGCTGTTTTAAAACTGATATGTTTGGGGGATAAACCCCACACTGCGCAACAGCTGTGGACGGGCATTGAAAAACTGACCGATGAGTGGTTGTTGCCACTGAGCCTCAAGCCCAGCCTGGTGGTGTGCGATAATGGGCGAAATCTCGTAGCAGCTCTGGGCCTAGCCGGTTTGATGCACAACCCTTGCCTGGCTGAATTTGGTGGTGCAGAAATTTCTAAAAAAAACTACCCGGATATGTCAGAGCTGCTGCAGAAAGTGCGGGCCGTCTGTGCGCGTATTTCGGCGTTCTCACCCTGCTGCTGCTCGCCTGTCTGCGCTGCAGCGGAACTTCGGCCTTCCCACTCACCACCTCCTATGCGACGTGCCCACAAGGTGGAACTCCACCTTGCACATGCTGGAGAGACTGTGCGAGGAGCAGCAGGCAATAGTGGAGTTTCAGCTGCAGCACGCATGGGTCAGTTGCTCTGCGGAACAGCACCACTTCACCACCAACGAGTGGGCCTCCATGCGAGACCTGTGTACCACATTGCGGTGTTTCGAGTTCTCCACCAACATGGCCAGTGCCGATGACGCTGTTCTCAGCATTTCTATCCCACTTCTATGTCTCCTTGAAAAAACACTTCGGGCGATGATGGAAGAGGATGTGGCACAGGAGGAAGAGGGATCATTTTTACGGTTATCAGGCCAGTCATTCACAAGTGGCTCGGAGGGTGGGTTCCTGCACCAGCATAGGCCAGGTAAAACATTTTCAAGCCAGGGCACAGTTCTGGAGGATGAGGAGAATGAGGATGATGATGAGGAGGAGGAACCGTGTTCACAGCAGGGTGGCACCCAACGCAGCTCGTGGGCATCACTGGAGCATGGCTGGGGGGATACAGAGGACACAGATGATACACCTCCCATAGAGGACAGCTTGTTTTTGCCTCTGGGCAGCCTGGCACACATGAGCGATTACATGCTGCAGCGCCTGCACAATGACAGTCAAGTTGCCCACATTGTAACTTGTGCTGATTACTGGGTGGCCACCCTGTTGGGTCCCCATTACAAGGACAATGTGCCGTCCTTAATTCCCTCACTGGAGCATGATCGGAAGATGCGCGACTACCAGCGCACGCTGGTAGAAGCGCTGCTGAGGGCATTCTCAAATAACACTTCGGGGCTCAGTGGAAGCACAAGGTGAAAGCAGAGGAGGAGGAAGAGGTCGCCAATGTAGCTGTGGCACCTCAGAAGGCAGGGTTAGCATGGCCGAAACAGCACCACCAGCTGATAGGCAACGTCTTAGCAGGAGGCATTTCAGCAACATGGTGGAACAGTATGTGTGCATACGCCTACACGTACTGACTGATGGGTCTGCCCCATTCAACTTCTGGGTCTCCAAATTGGGCACATGGCCTGAGCTTGCCCTTTATGCCTTGGAGGTGCTGGCCTGCCCTGCAGCCAGTGTATTGTCTGAACGTGTGTTTAGCACGGCAGGGGGCGTTATCACAGACAAGCGCAGCCGCCTGTCCACAGCCAACGTGGACAAGCTAACCTTTATTAAAATGAACCAGGCATGGATCCCACAAGACTTGTCTGTACCTTGTGCAGAATAGACATTTATACCGGCCTCACACAGCCATTGGTATACTTACGTAAGTGATCGTATCCTTTTTCTTAATATGTCTCAATATTTTGGGGGCTTCCCCAATTAGAAAAAAAAACAAACAAACAAAAAACAGTGTTGGCTACCTCCTCCACCTCCTCCACCGCCACTTCCACCACCTACACCGCCATGGTTACCGCCTCCTTAACCTCCTACTCCACATCCTCCTCCTCTTCCATTTTTTTTTTTATGTGATTTTAAGTTATTTCCCTATCCACATTTGTTTGCAGGGCACTTGTCCTACTTGTTCCCCCATTTTGTTTCCTTTTGCAGCCCTCTAGCCCTTTCCAGGACTTTTTTAGAGCCATTTTTGTGCCCAAAAGTTCGGGTCACCATTGACTTCAATGGGGTTTGGGTCAAGTTCGGGTCCGAACTAGAACTTTTTTGCAAAGTTTGGCCGAACCCGCTGAACTCGAACATCCAGGTATCCTCTCATATTTACTCTTTAGCAATGACTGGCTACCATGAAGATTTGATGCTCATGGCTTAGCAATATAAGCAAACTGGCAGTAAGAAAGACAAGGAGGTAAATATACATAGTCTTACTGCACAAGGACCTCTTGACCTCACTTATGTCTCTGTAAGCAAATTAAATCCCTGATAAAAAGGATACTAAGAAAGAGTCATTTATTAATTAATATATCAAAAGTTACTCATCTACTTCAAATGATAGGCCTGCAGATTAATAAAGCAGTTCAAAACAAATTTAATGCAATCAGAATTAGCTTGTTTGGCAATCATTCTCTAAGGGGTTAACCACTGCTAAAGGAAGGTTTAATGCAATAGGAATTAGCTTGTCTGGCCATAACCCTCTAAGGGGTTAACCATTGCTAAAGGGCGGCCGACACAACAGATTCCCAGACCTGACATTAGTACCAGGTGCTTATTGAAACAAACTCAACTATGCCAGAAGCAGAAGTATAAAAAAAAGCTTGTTCAAGACAGAAACAAAGGCAGGATCACAATAATATTCAGCAAAGTACACAGCTTACCCATAGCTAATACAGAACTTTTTTTTCTTTTTTCAAAAGTAGAGTGAGGCTGGCCATACACTACACAACTCTCCAAGCCCCCCCAGGTTCACCTTCCACCATGCAATGCAAGGGTGTGCCTGATTGCACACAAATTAAGTGGGTTTATGATGGGGGCATGGCATCCGAGCTTGAAGATGGCCGCTTAGGCATTGAGCTCTGTCAAACCGCCGGGGAGACGGACTAAGTGCCGGAGCCCAAAGCAGCCCACAACCACTACCTAACCCCAGGGTAACGGTGAGCACAGCGGGGATGCAGCGGAGGAGAAAAGACCCGCTGCCACAGTTAGGCAAGCTCTCGGGCTTCTTCCTAATCAGTGGACTGGGACCGGATCGCAGCCACAATACAGTGGATCCTATTCCCCTGCCCCCTCTCCCACCACCAGAAGCCCGGCCAAGACCAGGCAGAGGATGGCTTCCCCGCACATGGGCCTAGCACAGCTAGGCATTGTGTTTACTCCCGTATTGACCTAGTCTTAATGGACAAATGGCTCTTACAAAAGGCATCCTCTTCCCACATTCATGAAATTACGTGGTCTGACCACACAGCTGTCTCTGTCACTCTAGGTGGTCAAGGGCTCTCTCCCCTGCCCCCAGTGTGGCGCTGTAACGTCAGAGTTCTTCAGGACCCAATATGCTCAAAAACAGTCACCCAAAGTCTCAAAGAATACTTCCACACTAACAGAGGGTCGGTTACGAACCCTCACAGTGTATGGAACGCCCACAAAGCGTTTATAAGGGGTATTCTAATACAACAGGCAGCCAGGGTGAAGAGACGCTACGACTTTAAACTCAACATGCTAATTGCTGACATTCGCCAACTTGAAACATTAAACAAATCCACCCTAGCTCTGAAAACGACTAACTCCCTCCAAAACCTTAAAAACAAACTAAGAATCCTCCTCCTGCAAAACTATGACAAACATCTGAGAAAATTAAAACTTAAGTACTATGCCAGTGCCAATAAAGCGGGCAAACTCCTAGCCCACAATATTAAAAAGGCCCACATGAAGTCGAGGATTCAATACTTAACCCATCCAAAATCACATGACAAGATCTCTAAGTTGCAGGAGATAGCAAATCAATTTGCAGATTACTACAGCAGTCTTTACAATCTCCAACATGACTCCAACACTCCCCAACCATCACAGGCCACCATAAACACATTCTTAGATAAACTTAAGCTCCCCAAATTGTCACCAGACCAACTAGAATACTTGAACTCTCTGATTTCCCTCTGAGAAAATTTAAAAGATCGTGGCGTCTCTTGCCTGCGGCAAATCCCCAGGCCCGGATGGCCCACCCAAAGATTATTACAAAATATATAGCTCAATTTTGGCCCCGTACCTTAGGGATGCTTTTATGGAAGCAATTAAGAAATCCTCCTTCCACCAGGAGATGCTAAAAACATTCATAGCTACAATACCTAAACCTGGTAAGCCCCCCAACCATGCCAGCAAACTTCAGACCCATTTTACTCCTGAACTCTGACGTCAAGATCTATGCCAAACTGGTAGCAAAACGCCTAGCCACGCTCATCCCCTCTCTGATAAAAAAGGACCAGATGGGGTTTGTGCAGGGGAGACAGCCCTCAGACGCACTAGAGGAATCTTGAATATAATGTACTTTGCCGAAAGAACAAGAACGCCTTCTCTGCTCCTGTCTATAGATGCAGAGAAGGCGTTCAACAGGGTTCATTGGGGATATATGAGAAGCGCACTGACAGGTTTGGTTCAAGGGATTAATTCTGCCCACTATACTGGCACAAGTCCCAATGCACAGGTCTACATATCAGGTCTCCTCTCCAAGCCCTTCACCATTACAAATGACACAAGGCAAGGGTGCCCCCTATCGCCTGCTATATTCAATTTAATGATTGAGCCCTTGGCAGAGACCATACGTTCAGACCCCCTAGTAACGGGCTTCCAGTTCTCACAAAAACACCACATCATCAACCTTTTTGCTGATGATGTCATTCTCTTTCTCTCCAACCCCTTAACCTCCCTACCCCAAGCTCACGCAATCCTAATGAACTTTAGTACCATCTCATACTATAAGGTGAACTGTACGAAGTCACTTATACTGAACTTAGGAGTACCCCCCAGATGCAAACTAAATTACGAGAGTCCCTACCCTTCACATGGAGCACCAATGGGGTCCCATACTTGGACATCACTCTAACAACACCCATGTCCAAACTCCTTCCATTCAACTTCACTCCCCTCACCCAGAAAATTCAAGCCCAACTTCAGGACATAACTAGAGGAGAAATTAGCTGGGTAGGAAGACCAGCAGCCTTTAAAATGGCCATTCTCCCACAAATACTGTATGTGTTCAGAGTGCTCTCCATCCATGCCCCCCACTTATCCTTCACCACAGTGCTAACAAAATTTGTCTGGAAAGATAAAAAACCTAGGTGCGCCCGAGTAAGTCTCCTAAAACACAGACTGGCGGGAGGAATGGGACTGGTGGACATCCAGGACTACCACCATGCAGCACTAAGCGACCAGTTAAAATACTGGCTCAACAATACAGATTGCCCCCTGTGGGTCGAGATAGAAAAAGAAATGTCAAAATCCAGAGACCTTATTGTACTACTTATGTTTGACTCCTGGAGGAAATGGGATATTTCTGATATGTCTCCCCCTATGGCAGCCTCCATCAGAGTGTGGCGGTCCCTCAACAAAAACACGCATTCCATGGAGCTGGTAAGCCCCCTGATCTTCCTATCTACCTCCTCTCAGCAGTCATTCCCTTCCTCTACACCAGAGGTCCTCAAACTATGGCCCTCCAGTTGTTCAGGAACTACAATTCCCATCATGCCTAGTCATGTCTGTGAATGTCAGAGTTTTACAATGCCTCATGGGATGTGTAGTTCCGCAACAGCTGGAGGGCCGTAGTTTGAGGATGCCTGCTCTACACCAAACCTCTTCTCAAATATGGGATACTAAAAATACAACATTTTCTCTCATAATCCAGCCCTGAAACATGGCAGCAACTCTGAGAAGAGTTCCACCTTCCAGTAGACACCAAGTTTATTTGCCTTCGCATCCAACACTTCTTAACCAAAAACCCCCTCCCATCCCTCAAAGTCCACACAGACATCTGCAACTTTCTGATCTCCAGTCTTCAAAGGAGTAAGGGCATCTCCTTAGTATACAATTCCCTCCATGACAAAACCCTGCTCCAAAAAATCCCATTTATTCAAAAATGGGAAAAAGAACTAGGCAAGATGTATCCCCTCAAGGAATGGCATTCAGCCTTCCTCTCTACCCTGAAACACTCCAAGTGCACCGTGCACTGGGAAATGCAGCTCAAAATAACACACAGGTGGCACTACACCCCATACAAACTCTCCAAAATTTTCCCAACTAGCTCTCCAAACTGCTGGCGAGAGTGTGGGCAAGTAGGGACCCTAATACATGTCCTCTGGGTATGCCAGAGCTTCTCCAGTTTCTGGAGGAAAATTTTCCACCTAATCTCCTCCACTACTGGAATTATCACTCCTCCTGACTAGAGTTGAGCGACTGTTGTACTAGTAATGGCGGCGATCTGCGATTTTTATCGGGACTGCGATATTGGGGCGGAAATGACGGACATATTTTACACATTTTTGGGACCAATGACATTTATACAGCGATCAGAAATGTAAATGTCCACTGATTACTGTATAAATGTCATTGGCAGTGAAGGGGTTAACCAGCAGGTGGCAGTGAAGGGGTTAAATATGTTCCCTGGGTGTGTTCTAACTGTGGGGGGGCGGGGCTGGTCGGGACATAACAGATCTAACTGATCCCAGTGACAGTGATCAGTAGATCTGCTTGTCCCCTGTCACAGAACGGGGAACCGCCGTGTTTACAACGGCGGTTCCCCGTTCTTAGGCTCCTAAAAGTGATCGGCGGGTCTCGGGCGGACATCGAGTCCGCCCGACCCTCGGGCACGCTCGCGCAGTGTGCGGCGCGCGCCGCTGCTGACGCCAGGGGGCGCGTCTGGAGCCTGCGCAGTGGAGGACGTCCATTGACGTCCTCCCGGCATTTCAGGTCCGCGCTGGAGCCGTACTTCGGCAATAGCGCGGACCTGGAGTGGTTAAAGTCTGTGTGTCACTTTAAATGAAACCGTGAATAAGTGCACATCTGTTCTGCAAAATTATTTAAAGTCTGTGTGTCACTTTAAATGAAACCATGAATAAGTGCACATCTGTTCTGCAAATTATTTAAAGTCTGTGTGTCACTTTAAATGAAACCGTGAATAAGTGCACATCTGTTCTGCAAAATTATTTAAAGTCTGTGTGTCACTTTAAATGAAACCGTGAATAAGTGCACATCTGTTCTGCAAACAGAACATGTTCTTCACACATCTGTTCTATGGCCTCTACCGTTAATTAATACTTTTCAGACCCATTTTGAAGATGATCTCCATTTTTGCATTTTTTATGTTTTTATTTTTTTTAAAATATTTAAAGTTATTTCCCTGTCCCCATTTCTTTGTAGGTCACTTGTCCCACCCTTACCCCCATTTCCTTCCTTTTGCAGACCTTCCAGGACTATTTTACAGCCTTTTTTGTGCCTAAAAGTCAGTGTCCCCATTGATTTCAATGGGGTTCGGGGTCCGGGACAAAGTTCGGGTTCTGTCCGGACCCGAACCCGGACTTTGTCCCGAAGTTCGGCCGAACCAGCAGAACCCGAACTTCTAGAAGTTCGCTCATCTCTACTCCTGACCCTGGACTGGCATTGCTAAACTTAGGGATTGACTCCTACCCATTACTTTACAGGCCCATGGTCACCCATATACTCCTTGCAGCCCGAAACACTATACTCAGAAAGTGGCAATCCCTGGAAACACCAAACCTGTCTGAGACTATCCAACAAGTAAATCTAAATTACTCCTACAAAAAGGCTATTGGCCATCAATTCTCTCTCGAGAGGCAAATTTGACCGCAATTGGTCATCCTGGGTCTCAGGTAACAGACTCAATGTCTGACCACATACACATATACTTCCTCTATATCACCCTGTTAAGGCTCTATAAGCTCTGTACACCCTGTGGACTGTTTCTCACGCCCTATTTTGCAGTACCTTGCTCTAAATTGTGAACACAACCTCCCTCTCCACTCACAAGCTGTACCCAACCAACTCCTATTTATCCACTTCTGATGTACTACATAACAGAGACAGGGTACAAAGTCTCCCCCTTTTCCCCTGTTGTATTACCTGTTATATTGAAGTTTGTGCTATTTCATCAGATCTGAGAGGAGACGGTTCTGTCTCTCTCCTTTGGGCACAGAATGCTCCCAGTTGCGGTGCCAGGAGTAGTAGACGGTGACTTTCTCCTCACATTCCCCTTAAATAGTTTTCAACAATCTTATA
Organism: Glandirana rugosa; assembly: GCA_018402905.1. Taxonomy (NCBI): domain Eukaryota; kingdom Metazoa; phylum Chordata; class Amphibia; order Anura; family Ranidae; genus Glandirana; species Glandirana rugosa. The sequence goes on from BLSH010494346.1 coordinate 126,562, forward strand.
TTGTTCAAGAATGTTTATCTTTTATACGTACTAAGTTCATAACCTATGACCTTTCCAACTCTGGAGAATATGTTCTTTGATCTTCACTATAACTCCCAACATGTCAACTGTTGAAAACCTTAATAAAAATTATTGAAAGAAAAATTAACCACTTGCCGACCGCCAACCGCAGCTTGACAAGCGACAAGGTGGTTCGATATCGCTAACCGCCGCCATACAACGGCGGCTGCGAGATCGTGCACTGTGAGCGCGAGCCGCCGGAGGCGCGCTCGCACCCTCACTGTGTCCGGAAGGGGCCAGAGAGCGGGTGCGGCGGACTCGATCTCCAACGGCTACCGGCGATGCCCCCTCCGGAGTGAAAGATCGGAGGTCCGTGTAAGTAAACACGGATCTCCGTTCTGTGAGAGGGGGAAGGGCTGTGATCACACCCTTCCTCTATATGGAAGCTGTTATTGCTCCCCTTCCCCTGCTAGGGCAGCCCACACACAGTTAGAACACGCCCAGGGAACACAGTTAACCCTTAGAGCGCCCCCTGCAGGTTAACCCCTTCACTGCCAATGGCATTTACACAGTAATCAGTGCATTTTTATAGCACTGATCGCTGTATAAATGCCAATGGTCCAAAAAAAGTGTCAAAATTGTCTGCCCCAATATCGCAGTACCACTAAAAATCGCAGATCACCGCCATTACTTGTAAAAAAATAAAATAAAAACCCCAAAAATTAATTTTCATCATCCGTAAACGCGGCAACTTTTGTGCAAACCAATCAATAAACGCCGATTGCGATTTTTTTTATCACAAATATGAGGAAGAATATAAAATCGGCCAAAACCATTGAAAAAAAAGTTTTTTTATATTTTTTTTTGGGTTTGTATTTTAGCAAAAAGTAAGAAATTTGGGTTTTTTTGCAAAATTGTCGCTCTTCTTTTGTTTATAGCGGCGATCAGAAATGACGCAGCGGTGATCAAATACCACCAAAAGAAAGCTCTATTTGTGGGAAAAAAAGAACGCAAATTTTGTTTGGGTACAACGTCGCACGACCGCGAAATTGTCAGTTAAAGCGACGCAGTGCCGAATCGCAAAAAGTGCTCTGGTCCTAAAGTGTGAAATCCTTCCGGGGCTGAAGTGGTTAAGTGGGTTTATTTTTGATCTCACACTACATGGTTTTGGTAAACCTAAAGGAAAGCTGAACAGTGCAAGGCCAATTCCCCACCCCAATAGCCAACATTCCAGCCATTCCACCGCAAGCTGCTGAGGAACTCAGACATCCCAGCTGCCATACAGGGATCCGTACATTCTAGAGAAAAATCACTGCATGAAGTAAGATGCACTACAGACAAAATAATGTAAAATCAGTCAGAATGACCTACCACTCCCCAAGCAAGCAGGGGGGGGGGGGTGCCATGCTGCCGCTCACCATGGAACTCCAATTGCACCATTTAGGCCACATACAATTTATAATTTTTATAATTTTTAATACATTTAGGCCCAGCAATCATGGATCAGCAGAGGATTTACCACCAACCAAGAGTCCTTCAGGTAGTGATCTTCATTATTCCCTCTTTTACCCATTCTTTCAGTAGCAGTAGAGCTGTCCTGGAGCGAGGACAAAAAAGGAACGCTGGGGTATGATGAATCTCTCCTTTTATTTGAGCAGAGGGTTGTCCTGTGGGGTCAGAGGGGTGGAGCTGACCCATTCGTAGGCTGACATGATTAGCCCCAGGAAAGGGAGTTTTACCCTTACATATTTTTTATTTATTACTTAAATTTATAGCTAATTTTGGCAACATACTTCTGATGAGTGGACATGAGCCACGAAACACACGAGTTACTATACGTCAAGACAGTCTGATTCCTACATTTCTTATATCTACCATGCATTTTGTCTATTCCATTGTACTATATATTGCTTTTATATGAATTATCACAGCAATCATGTGCCACATGTCAGCTCCCAATTATGCTCATCTATCAATTTTTATTCTATATAATGTATTTTGCTTAACATGAAATGTGTTTCTACGATGAATTTTTGAATAAACTTTATAATATATTTTCAATTTGTGTAATTTTGTCATATGCCTAATTTAAAGTCCCATAACCAAAAAAATTTGTTTTGTGAGTAATATATTACATGTGTTCTATAAAATTAAATTTAGTGCATTTTTTACCGATCATCAATTGTTGTCCTGCAATGCAAATCCTCTTCCATCGTGATGATTGATGCCTTCCAACAAACTGAAAGAAAAAACATACTGACCACCTAGACTTTTTTCACCTGTCACTACTCCTCAGAAAATGACAGATTCCTAGCTGACAACTGAATGTAAACAAATTGGTTGCTGAACTGATTGATCAAATATGGCCATATGAGTAGGAGTAGGAGAGTTACAGTGTAGGCGTCACTTAGACTGGCGCTACTTGTCTCCTACTCTTGTTTCTACAGAGCCACTTCTTCTCTGCTAGCTGGCTGCCTGTCTTCATCTATGTCACACAGTGACACTTCTTAGTACTCATGGACCTTTTCTAGTCTGGACTGACTTTTTAATTTTTTAATTCTCTTCATTACTGCTGATGCTGTGTACGCATTACTCTCCCCAAACAAGGTATTACTCATTTCACCTGCCTGCATGTGCCCCCCCTAGTGCTCTCCCTGTCCTCCCCTCTTTGTCCTTGTCCAAATATGGCCATAGCCATTGATAGTTTAATGGACTGGACAGGCATGCATCACTGGATGCGTGCAAGTTGGCGATGGATGGCTCCCTAACTACCAGCCTGAGTGGTACTAAGGCCCCATACACAAGGACGTATTAAATAAATTAGCTGTAACATCGGGCCCGACGTCAGGGAAAAATCTGCGTCAAAAAGCGTGATTTCATCAGCATCTTGCATCAGCGTTAATGCCCCTTAGTGAGCATTAATAGGCGTTTTGTTTAAAAAAACATTACTCTGCTATCTTTTAACCTGAAAATGCCGGTTAACGTTGCTACAGCGTTATTGCGCGTTAGTGAGCGTTTGTGAGCATTTTGCGGGCTCAGTGTAAAAAACGCCATAACACGACAGCCTCTGAATGCGCTGCCCGTGGGTTCTGCTTTCAGCTCACTAACGCCGACGCTATCTACAGCTCAAAAACTTCAGCGTTTTTATGGGGCCATTGAATAACATGGAGAGCTGCAAAAAATGCTCAAAAACGCGGCGGTAAGAAACGTCCGTGTGTATGAGGCCTTATGCTGCTACTACACTATCTGCTGCAGTAGGAGATTTGGCTTGCTGGAGGATGAGGGGGAAAACCCATTTTAATGATATAAATATAGAGAGATTAAGACAATGGGGAGTGCTGTAATATAAATGTTTTAAATAACACGAGATTGCATTCCACACGCTGAGCAGGTGTCAGCACAACAAATTCAGAACACACCATTTAGTGTGCCAAAATTTCAGACTGAATTCTAGTTTGGTCCAAAGCTCATATACACAGTATATATATTTATTGATATATTGATATTGAGATATATATTTATATATACACTATGTTATCAAAAGTATTGGGACACCTGCCTTTACACACACATGAACTAAAATGGCATCCCAGTCTTAGTCCGTAGGTGTAAGGAACCATCCAGGGCCATTGGAAGGCCAATGCGTGGGTGCGCGTAGCGTGTGCACACGTCCGTGCGCGTTTGCACACGCTTGTGTGCGTTGGCGCCAAAACGGCCATTTAAGCCCTCTGCATCCTGCAATCAGTGCTGTCCGTTCTACAGCATTCTGGTTGCCGTGACCCCAGTGTTTATTCTAAGTGACTTCATGTATCTGTGACCCCGGCTTCCTGTTGGACTTGTTTTGCCTGCTGCCTGCCCTGACCTTCAGCTTGCCTATGACTATGCCTCTGCCTGACCCCTTGTACTTCTATTGCCTGTACATTGCCGACCCTGCCTGTACCCGACTATCTGCCAGCCTGAACCACCTGTACCGCACCTCCAGCATGTTACCGACCCGGCCTGAACCACCCCTCTTCTGCCTGCACAAGCTCCTATGGACCTTCATCTACCATCTGTGACCAAAAGTGGAGTGCTGTGAATAAGTTTACAAACTAAAAAATATATACAGAAGTCCTTAATTATGAATCCATATATAATATTGGTGAAATATTAGGAAAACCAGAAGAGTATCTTCCACCAATATGTAAACTAAACAATGTGCAAAAGAGTCCTCAATGCAGAGTCCATATATAATGAAATATTAGGGAAACTTGAAGAGTGTCTTCCACTGCATATATTAATAGATATGAAGTCTTCAGTTCGACCTGAAGCACCCACGTGTACCATCCACCATCACCATATAAGGATAGGGTACTCTTACCAGAATGTATAATAAAACACACTCGATCAAATCAGTGGCATGGGAACAGACCACGTCAAAGGAAACACGGATCCACATCCAACATCAATCATCCCACAGGTGTTAGTTTCACAGGTCAGATATATCCAGTGTCTTGTAGGGCACCAACAGCTGGAACACCGACTCCAAAATATAGACTCCAGAGATGTTCACAGTGTACCTCCGTGAGAATAAATAAACACCCACATAGTGTAATACTGCAAACCAATGACGATTTAATAAAAAGTATTGCACTTACATGAATACTGTAGCATAAAAATGATTTGGAATTCCAATCAGGTAAAAGCGCGATGCCAGACAAGCAGGTCTACCTCACCCAACGCGTTTACCCCTGTTGAAGTCCTAGCGGACGAAACGCGTTGGGTGAGGTAGACCTGCTTGTCTGGCATCGCGCTTTTACCAGTATTACACTATGTGGGTGTTTATTTATTCTCACGGAGGTACACTGTGAACATCTCTGGAGTCTATATTTTGGAGTCGGTGTTCCAGCTGTTGGTGCCCTACAAGACAC
>BLSH010494346.1:144802-155771 GCA_018402905.1 Glandirana rugosa
CCCCCCCCCCCCCCCCCCCCCCCCGCTCAAGTGAATGGACTTAATGGACATTTCTTCTGCTTATACTGCTAGGAGGGCTTCCCTCTAAGGGGTGGCAAGTATATGCCTTTTTGAAAACACATGTAAATATGTTGTGTTGTTAGCTGCAGGGATCTGTAGTTAGGCTGTACATTTTGCTGTGTATATACTTGGAAAAAAAAAATCTGTACATAGCTATTTTTGATACACTAATTTATATGTGCATATTTCCCTGTCCAAGTTTGTTCCCTTTTCCCCTTCCCCTTTTTCTTATGGGATGTCCTTGCTACTGGGCACAGGAGCCAGTTTTTTTCAGCCAATGGGGACATGGCTGAACATTTATATACTGAAACAGTTGCACTTTATAGTTTGCACTTTATTGTATATTTGTCTACCTCATCAATTCATTAAGTGGTATTGATACTTTTTGCACATTAGTAATATTATTTTAGTGTCATTTTGCACATAGATGATGAGTATCTGACCTTACACATATCTTACACAGGTCTTTTTACCAAAAAAGATTTAGCGTTGCACTTTTTGTCACATTTTTTGGTTTACAATATTGTCTGTTGTTGTGCTGGCTGCTCACTTATATATCAAGATTAGCTTGGTATTTTGCCTTACAAATTTTGGGCAATCTCATAATTCCATACCCCATCCACGTTATCATTCCCTAATAAAACAACAAAAAAAACAAGCCAAGGACTCATTTCTGTGTCGGAGTGAATAAAGGAAATGCTAAGTGACTGGCTGTGCAGCAGTGGGGAACCCTAAGCGACACCTACAATGGTAGTACTACATACAGTATATAAACTGTATACATCAGTGGCGGCTGTGGCTCCATTTTTTTGGGAGGGCGGCAAACAACCCCCCCCCCACTCACTCGACCACCTGCCAGCCAGCCCGCCACAATTTTACACCAGAGAAAGTTTTATTGGGCTGAAATAAAAGTTCCTCACAGCTTTGCCATGACTAGTACTCCAAACACACCTGAGGAATGTGAAATAGACCCACAAGCTGCTTAGAGGAGGATATCTTCTATGTGCCTGCACTAGGGATGGGCTGAACGCCCCCCGGTTTGGTTCGCACCAGAACATGCGAACAAACAAAAAATTTGTGCGAACATTCAAACACCATTAAAGTCTATGAAACCCAAACATGAAAAATCAAGTGCTCATTTTAAAGGCTTATATGCAAGTTATTGCCATAAAAAGTGTATGGGCACCCGGGTACTGCCCTAGGGGACATGTATCAATGCAAAAAAAAGTTTTTAAATCAATAATTTTTTCAGGAGCAGTGATTTTAATAATGATTAAAGTGAAACAATAAAAATGAAATATTCCTTTATATAATGTGCATGGGGGTCCCCTTAGTCTGCCTGTAAAAGGGCGCACCTCTGTGATGTTTAGAACAGAGCCAGAGCAAAATGACATTTGTAAAGGAAAAATTGTCATTTAAAACCACTCATGGCTGTAATGTATTGCCGGCTCCTGGCAATATAGATAAAAATCCATGGAAAAATTTGTGTAGGGTTCCCCCCCCAGTCCATACCAGGCCCTTCAGGTCTGGTATGGATTTTCAGGGGTACCTCGTGCCAAAATGTTTAAAAAAAATTGGCGTGGGGTCCCCCCTAAAATTCAAACCAGACCCTTATCCGAGCATGCAACCTGGCTAACCAGTACCAGGCTGCATGCCCTGGCTGAACCGTACCAGGCTACATGCCCTCAACATGGGGAGTATGGGTGCTTTGGGGCAGGGAGGGCTCTACGCCCCCCCATCCCAAAGCACCTTGTCCCCATGTTGATGGAGACAAGAGCCTCTTCTCCACAATCTTGGGCTGTGGTTGTGGGGGTCTGCGGGCAGGGGGCTTATCAGAATCTGGAAGCCCCTTTAATAAGGAGGTCCCCAGATCCCACCCCTGCCTATGTGAATTAGTATCGGGTACATCGTACCCCTACTAATTCACCAAAACATGTCAAAAAAGAAAAAAATCACAGGAGACAATTAGGAACAAGTCCTTTATTAAAAAAAATAAGTGTCCCCCCTTGTAATCCATTGTCAATCACGGCGCGTGACAAACCCGAAAAAAAAATGCAACAGCTCCTCCTCCATGGGAGGGCTCCTGCCGACTGAGCTCTCTTTGTTTTGACAGTTTATTTATAGTCAAGGGCAGGGCCACACGGTGACGGAATTGAGTGACCTGCCCCTCTGATGTCACATGATGTCAGAGGGGGCGGGGACACCAGCTGCATCACTGAGTGGCCCCGCCCTTGACTATAAATAAACTGTCAAAACACTGAGAGCACAAATGGAGGCAATCGGAGGCAAGCGGAGGCAGCCTTTCCACGTCATCTCACCATGTATTATGGGGCGCTCCATGGCGGGTGAAGTCGCCACAAATGCCCCATAATGTTCACATTCGACTCGAACAGCGGGCCCATCCCTAGCCTACACTCCTACATCATCCGTCTTTTTCTGGGACTCCATGCAGATGAAAACAGGAAGTAGTGGCATCTAGTGGTGAGCAGTCTGAGCAGCAGCACGCAGCATGTGCTGAATAGAGGAGTTCTTCTACCTTCTGGTCAGCTCTAGGGCATACTTTTCCCTTCCCACACCAATCTTGGAGTTGTGTGCAATTCTCCCACAATCCCTCCCCCTTTTCTGCCTCTCTCTTAGTCTCACACATCAGCAGCCTGTGACAGTGCTCAGCTCCCAGTCCCAGCACCAAATTAGTCCAGTCCCCCCATCAATTGTAGAGGCCACCTCTACCCACCAGGCCATCCGCCAGCCCTACACTTACCTCATCCAGGTCACAGCGGCTTTGGCAGCTTCCCCCGGCTTCTCCTCCCGGCTAATCTGGTCGCTTCTTCTCCTGGCCAACCCGGTTTTAAGACCCGCTTCTTGATTGGCCAGGAGGAGAAGTAGGAAGAAGATAGCGAATGTTGATTCGCCAATGTCACACAAGTGGGTGGGCTCTGTGCCCCGAGCCCAACCTTTTTGAAGCCAATTAAAGCCTCAGGCTCTAATCATGTGCTTCTAAAAAAAAACCTCATAGAAATACATGCATCCGGTGCCCCACATGGAGATTAGGGGAGCGGTGCACCTGCACACTTTATGGAGCAGCCCTGCTGGTAGAGAGAGAGAGAGAGAGATACTGTAGAAAGAGGGAGAGAGAGATAGAAGAATAGTTTAAAACATGTAAAGTAAAAAAAAAAAAATATATATATATATATATATATATATATATATATATAAAGAACCCAAAACTGTTAAAGTTTCCCTTTTCATCCTTATTGAAGCATTATTGAAAGACAGATCTATCCATCAATTTTTATATGGTACAGTGATAGGCATCCTGAAGGACTCTTTTTCTGAACCAGGAGTACCTTAAAGCTGCATGTTGGTCTTATTTATAGTTCTGCAGCATACTAGAGTTGTCGTCTAATTATATAATTGATGACTGATAAGTTATTGTATGGTCAATGGACCACCATTGTTCATGTAATAACTTTGTTGTTTTTAAAAGCAGTTTACTGTACACAATTCATACAAGTCCCAAACATGTTTTATTGTTAGATATCATACCTCCGAAATGTTGTAGAAAATGTCAGTTCCTTATAAATAAAATTTAATTGCAACTGATAAAATGCCCCCAGCTATACAAGACATTCTACAATAGATGTAAAGGCTGCTTTATCATTTAAATTCTTCTACAAGCTTTCACATAAAAAAGTAAAATTAGTGGGGGCTAGAGGAAGTGTTCTAGAGGAGGGTTGATTTGATATTTCTGCCAACTTTTCATTCCCGCAGGCAAAACATTTTATCTTTGCACACCTGAGGTATTAAAACTGTACAGCAGTTATTGCATGGTTGTGGGCCACCTTATACGGCATTCCACTGTGTGGCTGATTATTACTACAAGGTCCAAATTTTACTGATTTACAACCATAGGTCCCTATTTTCAACGTATAATAATTCTATCTAAAAGGATTTTTTTTTTTTATTGTAGCTGAAGTCTGATCCACCTAGTCACCAGCTTATTTATTTATTTTTAGGGAAATCTATTATTAAAATATCTTCATCGATGTTCATAATGTTGAGCAAACATGCTTAGATTCAATTCATGAGAAGGCTCGGTAAGCTCATTGTAAAATCAGCAAATTATGAACTGTAATGTGAGCCCCAACAAAGTCAATGGAAGGCTGATCTTGAAAATTAGTTCTGTCCATTTTTTAAGCTTATAGTCAAGAAATCAACAAAGGACATGGAGGGCTGGGCACTGACAGAAGTGATATGTACCAATGCAAAAAAAAATGTAGTAAATACCATGTGGCGAGGGAAGGGTCCTCCATTTTATAAGACTTTTATGCAAATTTGAATGTGACATGGGAAAAACAGCAGTTCTTCAATTCACATGCTTTAATGATGCTTTTCAACTATAGGCAGATTTACAGAACAGCACAATTTTGGGACAGCACTGTATTCTGGTATGATTTAATCTGTGTGTGTAATATTTTTTATTGAATTGTATAATATTTCTTGGCTCAAATAAAGCTGCAGCAGAAACTGTAATGAAAAAAATCCCTTATTTGCTAGTTTTGTGCTGTGGCACATGCTTTTTATCTAGCAAAAATAGAACAGAATTGAGCATTTGAAGTAGTAGACAAAACAGATCTGTAGGTGTACGCCTCGAAATTATATACAGCTAAATCCCTCTATTTCATAATAATTGCCAAACAGTGACAAAACATGTTTCATAGCATAGCATGTGATTGTCCTATGCTGTAAAGTCTACACTGTTACAAAAATGTCAGCATACAGTGCACAAACACATAAAAACACATTGCAGGGACAAGGCATTTTTTATGGAAGAAATAAAAATGACTGTGCCATATTTCAGAGACAATAGTCAGACATAGAGTACAGTAGCTGGAAGGTATGTAAGCAGTTTAATTGTGCAGCAATATTGAAGGAAGAGACAAGGAAGGTTTAAACAAATTAAAATAAAAATGACAGTTTATTATGTCAGAGAAAAGAGACAGAGATATTACAGACACATTGCATATCATGTAAACCTTTTTAACATATCACTTTTGAAGATGGAGATAAGAGACATGTTTTATTCATAATAACAACTATTACAGGAATATGCGGAAGATCATGTAAGCATTTTTAGAAAATTGCAACTTAGGAGGGAGAGACAAGGCATTCTCTATGCAAAAACAAAAATGACAGAGGTTTATGTCAAAGACACAAAGCAAAAACATTACAGAGACACCCTGCACATCATTTAAGGCTTTTTTGGGCCATATTTGACAATAGAGAGACGAGGGGGTTGACCGCTAAAACTTGGGGGTTCAAAATATGGGGCATAGAAACCAATCAGATTACAGGTTTTTTTTGGCAAAGCTTTAAACAACCTGATGTTAGATGCTGATTGGCTACCATGCACAGCTGCACCCGATTTTGTATCCCCAAGATTTAGAAAATTGTATTTTTTATCTAGAAAAAATTACAGTGGATTATGCCATAGACACAAGACACATGGAAATATTACAGAGGCACACTGCACATCTTGTCAGGTTTTTAATTAGGCTGGATTTGAACAGATAAAAAATAGGCATCTTTGATCCAGGAATAAAAAATGACTTTGGATTATGTTAGAAACGCAGGCAGAAATATGTAGGCAAAGCTAACCTATGTGCAGTTAGCCACTTATTATGCACTATATTGCCAAAAGTATTGGGACACCTGCCACAAGGTTTAGCAGTGTGTCTATGGAAATGTTTGACCACTCTTTCAGAAGCGCATTTGTGAGGTCAGGCACTGATATTGGACTAGAAGGCCTGGCTTGCAGTCTCCGCTCTAATTCATCCCAAAGGAGTTCTATCGGGGGGAGGTCAGAACACTGCTTTGTGCATTGGTCCAAATTATTTGCTGGATGGGGGATTTTGGTGTGGGGTTGTTTTTCATGGGTTGGGCTTGGCCCCTTAGTTCCTGTGAAGAGAACACTTAAGGCATCAGTACACCAAGCCATTTTGGACAATTTCATGCTTCCAACATTGTGGGAACAGTTTGGTAATGGCCCCTTCCTATTCAAACATGACTGTGCACCAGTGCACAAAGCAAGGTCCATAAAGTCAAGGATGAGCAAGTTTGGGGTGAAGGAACTTGACTGGCTGGCACAGAGTCCTGACCTCAACCCGATAAAACACCTTTGGGATGAATTAGAACGAAGACTGCGAGCCAGGTCTTCTCATCCAACATGAGTGCCTGACCTCATAAATGCGCTCAAAATGCGCTATGGTCAAACATTTCCATAGACACACTCCTAAACCTTGTGGACAGCCTTCCCAGAAGAGTTGAAGCTGTCATAGCTGCAATGGATGGGCCAACTCAATATTGAACCCTACGAACTAAGACTGGGATGCCATTAAAGTTCATGTGCATTTAAAGGCAGGTGTCCCAATACTTTTGGCAATGTAGTGTATATAGTACACAAAAAACACTATTGTGAACTACCGCTTGCACTGTTAGGTATTCCCAGATCACCAAGTTAATGTTAATATATAAATAGTACAGCACAGTAATATACTGTATATATTCCAAACTGACAATTCAAAAAAATATATAAATAAATATAAAACATGTAAGCTGGAAGTTATTTTACAATTCACCCTCAATTTGCACACAATTAAAAAAATAACCCTCCTATTCATAAATATCAAAATGTCCAGTGTATAAAAGTCTTAACAACGTTTACCAGTCCCCAAACAAACAGAAAAATTTTGTGTAAAAAAAAAAAACTTGCGTGCTGGAAATTTGTATGTAACTCCAATATGCACAATCATATATCACACTGCAATTCATAAATAGAAATATAGAAATAGTGTTCACAATGTGTAACAGTTCCCAATGCACACTCATCCAAGGTGCCAGTTAATGATCCCAATATTGTGAATTCCACATGCTCCAACAGCAATCCCCTTTGCTCTCACCTGAAAGCATGAACCTATATGGGATAGTCATACTGCGCCTTCCCCTTTGAGGGGTCATACACCTCCTTGATACCTTCGGAATTGTATCTGTAGCTCCTTGCTATATGGCCCATTTGGTCTGTTACAATAATCAGTAGAGTTGATCGAACCCCTGGAAGTTCGGGTTCCGCAGGTTCAGCCGAACTTCCGGACAAAGTCCGGGTTCGTGATCGGACTTGACCCGAACTTTGTCCCGGATCCCGAACCCCATTGAAATCAATGGGGACCCGAACTTTTAGGCACAAAAATGTCTGTAACAAAGTCCTGGCAAGTCCTAGAGGTCTGCAAAAGGAAGGAAATGGGGGTAAGGGTCGGACAAGTGCCCTACAAAGAAATGGGGATAGGCTTTTTTCAGCTAAAATCACATAAAAAAATCAAAAATTGAGGTGGGTGTGGAGTTGGAGGTTGAGGGGGCGGTGAAAGTGGCGGTGGAGGAGGAGGTAGCCAACACTGTTTTTTTATTTTTGTGCAAGAAATGATGATTTAAAATCATCTCCAAGTTCTATAGGGAAAGTTTCTTCCAGCCGCATAGAGAGCCATATTATTGTTCTAAAATCATCTCCAAGTTCTATAGGGAAAGTTTCATACAGCCGCATAGAGACTGAGAGCCATATTATTGTTCTAAAATCATCTCCAAGTTCTATAGGGAACGTTTCATCCAGCCGCATAGAGACTGAGAACCATATTATTGTTCTAAAATCATCTCCAAGTTCTATAGGGAAAGTTTCATCCAGCCGCATAGAGACTGAGAGCCATATTATTGTTCTAAATCATCTCCAAGTTCTATAGGGAAAGTTTCATCCAGCCGCATAGAGAGCCATATTATTGTTCTAAAATCATTGATTTTAGAACAATAATATGGCTCTCTATGCGGCTGGAAGAAACTTTCCTTATAGAACTTGGAAATGATTTTAGGGCAATAATATGTCTCTCAGTCTCTATGCGGCTGGATGAAACTTTCCCTATAGAACTTGGAGATTATTTTAGAACAATAATATGGCTCTCTATGCGGCTGGAAGAAACTTTCCTAATAGAACTTGGAGATGATTTTAGAACAATAATATGGCTCTCAGTCTCTTTGCGGCTGGATGAAACTTTCCTTATAGAACTTGGAGATGATTTTAGAACAATAATATGGCTCTCTATGCGGCTGGATGAAACTTTCCCAATAGAACTTGAAGATGATTTTAGAACAATAATCTGTCCCTCTAAGCAACAGCTGGAACCTTTCCCTATAGAACTTGGAGATGATTTTAGAACAATAATCTTTCCCTTAAAGCAACAGCTGGAATCTTTCCCTATAGAACTTGGAGATGATTTTAGAACAATAATCTTTCCCTTAAAGCAACAGCTGGAACCTTTCTCTATAGAACTTGGAGATGATTTTAGAACAATAATCTTTCCCTTAAAGCAACAGACTCTACCTAGTCCAGTCAGATCGTTCTGTGCTGCAGGATGAGGTCTGCAATCTGTCCCTCAAAGCAGCAGTACTAGTATCTCTACCTAGTCCACAATCAGATCGTTCAGTAATGCAGGATGAGATGTTCTATAATATCTGCAATCTGTCCCTCACAGAGCCAGCAGCATCCTCTCCCTAAACTATCCTGAGAGCATATGACATGCAGCACGGTGACTCCAGCCCCATATAGAGGCTGTGTCACATGATACACTGGCCAATCACAGCCATGCCATTGGTAGGCATGGCTGTGATGGCTTCTAAGGGCAAACCAGTGAAACACTTGTTGATTGGCTGCCCTTGGCAGCTATTCAACACATGGAATCAAATACTAGAACCCCAAACTCAAACCCAGACTTTTTTTGAAATGTCCAGGTTCGGGTCCGGGTCCCGGACATCCCAAAGTTCGCTACGGACCTGAACTTTACAGTCCGGGTTCGCTCAACTCTAATAGTCAGTCTTCTCCCAAGTAAGATCTCTCCATTATATAACTAAAAAAAAAAAAATAGAACCATCAGTGTGTTTTCCATTTAAAATCACTTAATCTATTAAAAAGTATAAAATACACTCACATTTATTAGTGCACAATAAGCCCTGGTGCAGTGCCAAGACGCTTTAAAAGAGCATTGCCCTCTTAGAACTTCAGATTGGAAACTTGCAGCCTCAAAGCACCACATTTCCAAGTACGTGTGATGTGTGATGATGAATATTTTGTTGGCTGTCATATCACAACTTTAATGTACATGGTGTTATTCTGGGTATGAGGATTTCCTGGGTGTAGTTCATCTCTCTGCTTTTTCTCCCATTACGTCCAGCACCACTGTGGTTTGGGAAGATTTCCGCCCAGGGGCCGCCTTGGTCAGCGCTATGTGGTTGGGCAATTCACTTTCCCTCCACTAGATGGCGCTGCCCATTGAATGTGCTGTCGGTTATAGTCCTTAGCCAAAGTGTCTTCTGGCTCTTTGGGACGTTCGTTCCAAACGGCCGGACGTGACGCAATGCGCGGTGATGCACTTCCGCCCGGAGGAGGTGCATGCGTGGTATATAGGATGCCGGGGATAGTGACCAGCGCCATTTTCCTTCCCTTCGGTCGTTCCAACTGCATGTTAAGCCAGGGCCTAAGGTTGTGCTAGGGATGAGCGGTGGATCCAGGGGTTGGCTCAGGCCGGTCGTTGTAGTCGGGGCATGGTAGCCCTCGTTCTGGCAACCTGCTCTTTGTCCCCATCCAGGGGTTCCCTGTAACTACTATTCACTTGGAAGGTAAGCTCTTTATAAGACGTTTTTCTATTCAGAATGAGCTGAGTAATCATCCAGCTCCTTGTGTTTGAATCTCTTTGTAATGATTTTTTCTAGAAACCTTCCATTTTAATATGTTTTTGCACTGGTCGTTGGATAAATTTATGTCCTATTATCCCGACGTTCTGGGAAGTATACAATAAGCGGAGATAGAATAGTATACCTAGGACTACCCGAACTACACAGAGGGTTATATACTGTGTTATTTTGTAAGTAATGAACATATGAATGAGAATGTATATGTGTTGATTGCATGCAATGAAGCTCTATACAAGATATTAGTGCGCACATCTTTTTACCTTACAGACAGCGGTATCTTTCCCTGAAGAAAGAATTAATACAGATAACATTGATACAGATAACAACTGAAACGCGTTGGATGAACCCCCCCTAGGATAGGTCAATGGTTGACCATGGGACTTCTCCTGGGTTGGGTGATACCACCATCTATTTAGGACTTTGTGTCTCCTTCTGTTTTTATCCTTTGTACCAATGTGCACAATTGAATAATTGTTTTTCTTTGTTGTAAGTGGTCCAATTATGGGCACTACTTTTTTTAAATCTTTTTTAATCTTTGTTAAAATAAACTATATATTTTTTACAAACTGATTTGTGTAAATTGCCTTAAAAATCCCAACCTATAGGGGTACTTTTTCTCTTGGTTCTGAATAACGAAGGAATGATGGCAATTTACACCCCTGATTGTGGAGGTACTTACACATTTTCATAATTGTTCCATTGTCCTGGTACTCCAGGGTCTTCAAAAGTGTAATAGGTCGTTAGTAGAGTTGAGCGAACACCTGGAAGTTCGGGTTCTGCTGGTCCGTCCGAACTTCGGGACAAAGTCCGGGTCCGGGTCCGGACGGTGGATAATGTGAAAACTTCTGGGACCTCATGGTCCTGTTACCTTGTTAATACTTTTACACATTCATGGAGGTGTTAGTCCCCACATTTAACGGTAGTAAGGAAGCAATAAGTCTTGGTTCTCTTTTTCATGGGGATATCCAACCCTAAAAATTCCGTTAAATGTGTTTAGTCAAACATTTTTTATATATCAAATAAAATTGTTTCTAATTTTTTCTAAATTTTTTTCATCACGGGTATTAACCTGGTGAATGTTGTTTCTTTTTGTTAATAAGTTAACACGTGTAACCATGTT
>BLSH010494565.1:12392-41519 GCA_018402905.1 Glandirana rugosa
TCTAGATTACAACCTTATCCAGGTTGTCCCTTCCTACTTTTATAGTTAGGACCCACAATGATTGTACTCGATCTTGTACCACTATGTACCATTCACACCCCGGTCCCGGTCTCTATAACAGACAGGGTCCTCAACTCCATCCATACTCGGGGCATGGTTGGCCCACGTGTCCGTTGTAAGGGTTTCACGTCGAATCATCAGGGGTAGTCATCTCAACTCGCTTGTGGACCTTCAAGCCCAAGACGACCAGGCAGGCTTGAAGCCCTGTTTCAGGCCCAGGCCCAGGCCTGCCTTGGGCTTGCTAGCGTGCCTGTTGCTCCGTGCGATCGTTCGGGTTCCGTCCGGACCCGGACCCGGACTTTGTCCCGAAGTTCGGACGGACCAGCAGAACCCGAACTTCCAGGTGTTCGCTCAACTCTACTGATGGGGACTACTAAGCTGCACTTTGGGAATGTTGCCTGTGCACCCGGTTGGTACGGGGCTCATACCTACCTCAACTCCTGGGACAGACAATATCTCTGGCCCTGGCCCCACACTTACCATGTATCACCATGTTCTAGCTCATGTTAGTAACACCCAGGATTGATATTTTCATCCTTCCCTGTTGGACCTATTCCAACATTAGATCTAAATATAACTTGTTTTTTATAGATACCCCAACGCATCTGTCTTTGAAGAAGTGTTTTTACATGAAACGCGTCGGGTATCCGGGATGTTGCTACATGTCCCAATGGGATTTTATCTAGATATATCACCTTCATTTATTTATACCATTTATAAATTACTCATTTCAATATGCCAGGTGCTGCCAAGTTCACTTGTGTACATATATGAGTTTACTTTATTTAAAATATTTTTATGGTGCATGTACTGCCAATTTTACAATGTGTATATGTATGAATTCTCTGTTTTCATGTGATGCCTTTGTGCATGTGTAAAAAAAAAATGATACCGTGTTTGCATGTCATATACCATTGTTATTGACTTTATATTCACTATGCCAATAAAATATGTTTATTATCTTTTTAACCTCAAACAAGTCAACAGTTTTATTCAAAGTCCCAACTTCCCCCTTTTTTTGTACATTTAACCAGGGATGCCAGGGATGGAGGCACATGTGATCATGTGCTTCATTCAAAGTCCCAACCCCCGGGGGGGCGTGGCCTGAAGCCAAACCGAGCGCACGCGAATCTGCAGAGCTCCGCTGCTGACAGGGCGAATCCCGGGGAATCCGGCTGCTGGAGGACAGGGTGAGACAGATGAATATCCCATCCACCTTACCCATTCCCCCAGCTCCATTTTAAGCCCGAAATTGGGCGGATTGGGGGCCGCTCTCCGCACGGCCAAAAATTGAGGCTGCGGCTTTGCTGCCTACTAGCACGGGTACGAAAGAACGGTGCGGAACGCAGAGGTTTAACCTGCAGTCTATTCCAGTGGGCCTATATAACACCTTCTCAGGTCCCAACCATACGAAAAGGACTTTAACTTGACATCCCCAGGCGAGTGGAGGCCAGCAATAAGTTGGGACTACAATTTAACAAAAAGTCCGGCGGCCATATTGGTACACCCAGGCCTGCTCTAACACTATCTGGCAGCACTAGCTGGTCTCAGTCGCATTGGCACTGTTACACTCGACCCTGACAACCTAATTCAGGTGATCTACTCTACTAGTAAAGAGCCCAACAATAAGAGACATCTGTCAAGCTATTTAAGCACACCCAGGGAGCACAGTCTCCACATGGCACTGTAAGGACCTATGCAGTGAGAGCTCCGTCCGATAACAGGCCTGCTTTCCTCTGACTATGCCATCTAAAGGACTTAACGCTCGTGCCAACTCCAGTAAGAAGTTGGGGAAGGGCTCGGCAGCAAAACTGGTCACCTCAGGCTCAATTCAACGCTTCCTCGCCACAGAACAGCTTGAATCTGCAACACCACTCAGCAAGGCTAAAGCCCCGCGCATGAGTCGCTCCCCCTCTGCTCACACAACCTCCTCCCGTGGCTGCTCGCCGGCCTCCTCTCAGGGCTCGGAACTGATGGAGGACCTGGGCTCCCTGGCAGGGTCTGACATGGTCTCCCTGCTAAATGGGCTCAAGGGGGAAATAGCAGGCATGTTCCGTAGGTTTGAAAAAAACATGAAAAAAGAATTTACGGCTGTACGAACGGACATGGCGCACCTGCTCACACGTGTGGAGGAGACAGAGAAGCGGCAAGATATACAAGATGAGGCGATCAGGGAGCTGCAGAGTATGGTAACCACACTTGCAATTGCTCACCGTGCCACCTTATATAAATTGGAAGGTATCGAAAACAGAAATCGCAGGAACAATCTGCGCATCAGGGGGCTCCCTGAAGCAACTAAGGACGATGACCTGGAACCCACAATCCGTGGTATCCTAAATACCATCATGGGCAAGCCGGTGACCGAGACTTTGTGCTTTGATAGGGTCCACAGGGCCCTGCATCCCCGCAACCTTAACACAGACTTGCCGAGGGACGTGATATGCCGTCTTCATTACTACGAGGAGAAAAATGCCATCATGGTCAAGCTACAGGGCTCCTCCAACATAGACTTTGATGCCGCGAAATCAACCAACTATCCTGATCTCTCAAAGGAAAGTCTGGAAAGACGCCATGTGCTTTGGCCCTTATTAGACCAGCTATGGTCAGACGGCGCAACGTATAGATGGGGCTTTCCAGCATGTCTGATTGCCACTAAAAATGGACGTTCCTCTACTTTATGGTTTCCTGAAGATCTTCCAACATTTCTGAAAGACCTCAACATGGCTCACGTGGAGTTGCCAGGATGGCAGGATCAAATCCCCTCCTTTCAACCCATACCTGAATCCTATGGTTGCCGGACCCCCTCTAAAAGGAAGTGCAATGCAACTCCAGGATCATCTTCAAAGAAAATTGGGTGAGATCTCCCTGTTTTTCAAGCTTCACGTTAATGCTTCTTTATTTTTCAAACTGACTGGGCCCTCTAATATTTCAATACATGACTGGGTCACTTACTTTTCTGGTTTTTACTCCTTCCTCCCCCTTGGGGCCTCCGCCCGCTGGGGAGGGAGGAATATGACTGTGGTTACATAGCCACCCAGCTTCATTGATCCTCAACAATCACATATGAGGCCCATCATACTCTAGTTAATTACACATATGTTACTCAGTTTTTACCTTACTGGTACGGTTCTCTCCTTTTTTGTTACTTAAGCATTTATACAAAATGTCTTCCTCGATGTCAGAGGTACTTTGTTAAATATACTGTTATGTAAATGGCTTATAAAATAAGCCGTTAAAGGCCTTACTAAAAGGACGTCTCTCACTTGATGCATTACATGCAACTGCTCTTAGTGACAGACCCCCTCCCCTTGGGGTCGACGGGGGCGGGAGGCTGGGGACCGCTGGTGGTGTACGTGCCACCTGGTGGTTTCCTGCTGGCCCTGCCTTGCCATCCCTTATGGGATCACCGCAGTAAAATGCGTGACTTTTCAACAACCCGTGAATTTGCTTTGTTTTAATTACATGTTTTACTATGTTTTGTTCCTGAAGCATATTGTTTCTCTGGTCTCTTCCCTTTCCTTCTCTATCCTACTTCTTTCACTAATTTCTCTTCCTCCCGGCATGGTTGGCTGAATGACCTGTTTGGAGACACGTCGCTATCCCCATGGCTAACTTAAGTGTGCTTACATATAATGTAAGAGGGTTAAACGTGGCTGCGAAAAGACATCAGGTCTTGAGGGAGCTAAAAAGAGTATCCTGCTCCATAGCATTCCTACAGGAAACACACCTGACTCATACCACCAACGTTAAACTTATCTCCCCGCATTTTCCTCAATGGTACTATAGTCTTTCGGACACCAATAAGGCCAAGGGAGTTGCCATTGGGTTTAGCAGGCGTGTTTCCTTTCGTCTCACTACAATGGAAGCGGATGATCATGGTAGATACCTTTTCCTATATGGGTTCGTAGGTAATGTTCCTTGTACTCTAGCTAATATCTATTCCCCAAACATAAACAAACCTGCCTTTTTATGCCAGGTATTGACCAGATTAGCCGAATTTGCAGAGGGATTGACCATACTAGCTGGAGACAGTAATATGCCCCCTCGATCTCATTATGGACACCTCGTCGGGCAGGTCCTCGATACCCTTTAAACGTATATCTCATATTAAAAAGAGACTCCATGACTCCCAACTCATAGATGTCTGGCGAATACTTCACCCTAAAGAGAGGGATTATTCATATTTTTCTAAAACACAACACATACTCCAGCATAGATAATATCTTCATAGACCATTTCCATCTTCCACTACTACGCTCAGCCTCCATAGGCACCACAACTTTATCTGACCATGCTCCTGTGACAGCCCGGCTGTCTCTCCCCTCCCTCCCTATAAACACGAACAACTGGAAATTCAACGATTCACTGTTATCTAATCCAGTGGATACAGCCCTCTTTGCCAAAAATATAGAGTTATTTTTTAAAGAAAATGTCAAACAGGAATACCCCCAATCACTGGCCTGGGAAGCTCATAAAGCCACTATTAGGGGAGTACTCATAGAACTGAGGGCTAGGAAAAAAAGGGAACACAACACGGAGCTCAGGGACAAGCTGAAGCAGGTCACGGACCTGGAGCGACAACACAAATTGTCCCTTCACGCTTCACACCTGGCGGAGCTCACTCTGCAACGAGAAGAACTTCGGAATCTCCTACAAGCTGACATGAACAGGAAATACTACTCGGTGGCCCAAAAAATGCATGAATGGGGTAATAAACCTGGTAAACAACTCGCACGCTCCCTTCGTGCCAAGAAAATTAAACTTACGGGTGGGGGGATGGCCCACAATTCACGACAAATCGCTGAAGCTTTTAGAGACTTTTATTCCAATCTGTATAACGTGAAGGGTGACTTGGACCATCCCCCCCCCCCCCCCAGAAATAGACACAAAAAAATCCTTGACTTCCTTGGCAACTCACAAAGGCCAACACTTCCTTCTGAGGTCCTTAAGGCTCTGGAATCAGATTTTAAATTAGAAGAATTCCAGCTAGCCTTAAAATCAATGCCAACAGGGAAAGCCCCTGGTCCAGATGGGTTTACAGCTTCCTATTATAAAAAATTCAGTGAGGTTTTATTGCCTAGATTAACTAAATACACCAACTCTATAACTGCTTCTTCAGCCCTCCGTCCGGAATCACTTACAGCACACATTACAGTTCTGCCCAAACCTAATAAAGATCCCACGAACTGTGGGAGATATCACCCTATTTCATTATTAAATGTGGATATGAAGCTTCTAGCCAAGGTATTGGCGAATAGACTGCTCCCCCTTTTACCTAAATGGGTCTCGGCAGATCAATCAGGATTCATACCAGGTAGGGAAGCTAGGGACAATGCATTACGCACTATTTCCTTGATTCACTTTGCTCGTAGAAACGCCCAGCCCACCCTTCTCTTGTCTACTGATGCCGAAAAGGCATTTGATAGGGTGGACTGGACCTACCTTCGCTTGACCCTGCAGCACTTTGGCCTTGGCCCCTGGATATTGGATAGGATATTCGCAATGTACTCCTGTCCGACGGCGCGGGTCAGGGTGATCGGGGTACTGAGTGAGTCCTTTACACTAGGGAACGGCACTAGACAGGGGTGCCCATTGTCACCCCTGTTGTTTGCCATATCCCTGGAACCCTTCCTAGCCTCTATCAGAAGCAACCCCAACATTCACGGGATAACTGTAGGCCAAGAATCACATAAATATCTGGCATATGAGGACGATATCCTCTTCTATATTCAGCAACCCCGCATTTCTTTACCCAACCTCATGTCAGCTCTACAAGAATTTCAAGTTTTGTCTAATTTTAAAATTAATATGACTAAATCCGAAATTCTAAACATTAATGTCCCCAGCTCAATGGTCTCTTCGCTAAAATCTATCCTACTGTTCTGCTGGCAGTCGACAACCCTAAAATACCTGGGCATCCATTTGACCCCTCATCCTCATTTCCTGTTCAGATGTAACTATATTCCCCTACTGAATATCATTAAAAAAGATCTTAGATCCTGGTCATACCTCTCCTACTCCTGGCTGGGGAAAATAGCAGTGATTAAGATGAATATCCTCCCTCGTATTCTTTTTCTATTCCAGATGATACCAATGGGGATTCCACCTGGTTTCTTTACAACACTTCAAACCATGATCTCCCGCTTCATCTGGGGGAACAGAGGCCCCAGAATCTTGGGGTCTGGCCCTACAGACTTGAAAATGTATTATTATGCTATTGTCCTAGGTAGAGTTTCAGATTGAAAATACCAGAAAAGATAGCAAAATATGGGTCAGACTAGAATATGAACTAAGTGGTACAGAGTTGGATGGCATTCCTTGGATCCCCCCAGATACAGATTTCTTTCACCTTCTGCCTCCCCCTTAACGATTTCCTCATTATCCTCCTGGGATACTCTGCACAAGAAACTTTCCTGGACCTATAATTCCCCCTTATGCCTTTAACGAACCATGACTATTTTCTTACGGGCAAACTGGATAAGGGATTCAATTCATGGTCCTCTGATCGCTGTCCTTGCCTACACCACGTCCTCCAAACCAACTCTCTTAAACCTTTACAGTCCATTGTCGGCTCAAGATCGAATATCTTCATAGAACAATGGAGGTACTCACAGCTTAAGCAGTTTGTTCAATCTCTACCACAACCACTAAGATCTGTTTGTGAGCTTACAGCCATCGAGGCCATCTTTCTCCCAAAGGAACCTCCGTTACATGTAATATCACAATTTTACAAGGCTCTCATCTCCCTAAAATATCACGGCTACCTGGAACATCTGAACCGCTGGGAAACTGAGCTAAGCACTTCACTAACAGATATCCAAAAGAACAAAATACTAGCTCTCACCCACACTTCCTCCATTTCCTCAAAAATGGCAGAGACAAACTACAAATTGCTTGCAAGGTGGTATTACACACCAACCAAAATGCACCATATTTCTCCTACCAACTCTGCTCTTTGCTGGAGGAACTGTGGTCAAGTGGCCTCACATGCGCATATTTGGTGGCACTGCCCACTCATCAAGCCCTTCTGGTCTGAAATCATCAGACTCATCAACTCAATCACAGGATCCGCTCTCCCACTGGAGCTTTGGACTGTACTCTTTCACATGACTGCAGAAACTATTGGTCAATATAAACGTTCCATAACACCACACCTTCTTAACGCGGCAAAGTCCCTCATTCCCCTTATGTGGAACAAACCACAAACACCCTCCAGTAAACTATGGTTGCAAAAGGTGAATGACTTGTGCTATATGGAAGAACTTACATACCTGTCGAGAGGGGAATCTGGCAAACATACCAAAATCTGGGCCTCATGGTTTGAATTTAAGACCACATGCACCTACAAAGATACTATCTCACCCCCTGACCCGGTGTTGATGGGGGGGCTCCCCCGTATCTTTGCCAAACACTCATCCTATACCCTAGGCCTTCAACTTTAATTTTAGTTATAGCAGCGTGTCACATTCTATATCCTACCATAAACATTGTTTTGGATAGTTATCTCAAAGTCTTTCACCCCATGCTGGCTGGGAACTCCTTGATCTATTCCTTAACTCCTCTATCTATATCTCTTCTCCTTCTCACTATTCTATCCTCTCTCTTTACTTCTTTAATTCTCTTTTTTGTCTCTCAACTATTCTGAACTCTTCTTTTTTTTTTGTTTCAATATGTTTTTATTGAATTCTCAAATGAATACACAATAAAAGAGACAAAGTATAATCAGCAAAAAGAACATGAGAGAAAGAAACTGTTTATCAAGGACATATATCTTCGGTAGGTCAGGTATATAACAATTTCATTATCACCATTGAATTGTCAAACGTTGAGTTCTTAGGTCAAACCTGTTATACGGGCATATCATCCGAGTGGGGCCCAGTTATATTGTGAAGGTTAGTCCTAGCCAACCGCCTCCCTCCGGGGGAGCCCCAAATGGGATCTTCTGCACCCGGGGAGTCAGACGTAGCCGGCCACCGGCCATACGGCTGCATTAATAATGGCCTGTAGACACCACTCAGATGAGGGCCAATATGTATGTAAAGACCTTTGGCATGTATGCTATATAATTACAAAAAAATAAAAAAGTCCATGACAATATCTAACTGGTTGCTCAGATAACCGAGTATTAGAATGATATGCTCCTCATAAAAGGAAACAACAAGGAAAGTCACTAGAAGTAAAAGTAGGTATGAAAGAAGTGTAAGAGAATAAGAAGAGATGATTAAGTCAGAGGGGTTGGTTGGTGGTTCGGTATTTCGAAGCTTGTGTTTCAGCTTCTGAGGGCGTGATCATACAAAGAGGTAAATTTAAATGCTACCCAACTATTCCATGTTCTGTTATGTTTGTCTATTGTTTCATTGGCTATTGCCCTGGTTTCTTCTAATGTGTGTATGTCATTCACTGCCATTAACCATTCCTTTAAAGTAGGTATATAGGCAGATTTCCAATATTTAGGGATAAGCGATCTTGCCGCAGTGAGTAGGTGTCTAATCAAAGATCTTTTGTATGTTGACATCGATCAATTGGAGATGTGGAGGAGGCAGCAAGCCGGTGTTAGAGCTATAGTGGTATCAGTGATTTGTTTTATCATTTCTCTTACTGGATTCCAGAAATTTTGGATGTAGGGGCATTCCCACCATATGTGGAGCAGCGTGCCTTGGTCATTATTGCATCTCCAGCATCTGTCGGAAAGATCAGGGAACCATTTTTGTAATATAATTGGTGTTATGTACCAGTTAGTAAGGATTTTAAATTATGTTTTCTGGAATCTAGTGCTGATAGAGCATTTATGTGCAAAAACACAAGCGTGTAGCCACTGTTCGTCTGTAATAGTTGTTTTGAGGGATTTTTCCCAGAATAGTTTGTGAATATTTCTATTAGGGGGAATGGCAGGTTGCAGCAAGGTGTATGCCAGAGAGGTAGATTTAGGTGTTGGAGTTCCTTCCAAGCAAATTTTTTTGAGTGGTGTAAGCTCTCTCTTAAAATGTGTTAGTCTGGAGGTATTAGTAATATAATTGTGTATTTGCTTGTAGGTCCAGTAATTCAATTCTGTGTGCCCTTGGTCAGTTTGGAGCACGTTGTAGGGTTTCATTCTACCTTGGTGAATGCAGTTGCCGACCAACAATGTTTTCTGCCTGTATGTGAGGCCTAAATGTTGTAGTGATTGTCCTGGTGGGAAATCTGGATTATTGTGTAAAGGAGTCAGGGGTCCTGGTGATGAGGAGATGCCTCTAGTTCTACACGACTTCCTGAAAGCATCTAGAGTGGCCCCTATCAGAGGATGATTTTTCAAATTGGTTGGACATTTTTCCCATGTAATCCATGGTGACAGATTCACCAAAAAGTCATCCAAGCCAGTCTCCAATGACACCCCATCCTTATTATCAGCATGACAGTTCCAGTCTATGATGCGTGTAATGTGTGTGGCATGGTAGTATTGTTTAAAATCTGGGAAACCTAGCCCTCCATTCTGTTTAAGCCTCCTAAGGAGTTGCAACTGAATGCGTGGCTTCTTCGAGGCCCACAGGAATTTCCGAAGTATCGTTTGCAGGATATTGTGAAACAGATATAATACTTGTGGCAAGATCATCATTTTTATTATCGCTGACCTTCCAAACCATGAAAAGTTTTTTAAATTCCATTGGGAGAGGATCCTGTTTACATTAGCTAGTAAAGGCTTAAAATTTGCTGCATACATTGATCCTAGTTCTGGCGTGAGCTACACTCCCAGATATTTAAGAGCCTTCTCTTCCCATGTGAAAGGGCAGTTCGCTTTGACTCTGATCAGGTTGGCACCTTTTAAAGTTAAATTTAGAGCTTCAGACTTTCCACAGTTAACTTTAAAATTGGACATGTACCCATATATGTCAAAGGCTTTGCATAGATTGGTGATGGATATGTGTGGTTGTGTCATGAAAAATAGTAAATCATCAGCGTATGCCGCTGTTTTATATATTCTCCCACCTGCCTGGAACCCGTGGATTGCCGAGGTAAGTTTAATTGTTCTTATAAGGGGTTCCAATGCCAGGATGAATAGTAGAGAAGACAGGGGGCAACCCTGTCTCGTCCCATTGTGTATCTTGACGGGGTCAGATAGGGTATTGTTTATCTTCAATATAGCTGTTGGGTATTGATACAGGGTAGAAATCCAAGACAACATATGTGTCTGAAGGCCTATATGTGAGCATGTTGCTAGAAGGAAATCCCAGGAGACCCTATCAAAGGCTTTTGCTGCGTCCGTAGACAACAGCATACCTTCAAATTCATCTGTGTGGGCTCTGTGAATAAGGTTTAAGGCTTTAGTGACGTTGTCCCTAGCTTCCCTTCCAGGCATGAAACCCACCTGTTCTGGGCCAATTAAGTAATTCAGAAAAGGTCGAAGTCTGTTTGCTAAGATCTTAGCGAAAAGCTTCAGATCTAGATTGAGTAACGAGATTAGGCGATAATTACGTATGTCCGTATGGTCTTTATTTGGTTTAGGTAATATTGTGATGTGTGCCTCTAGGAATTCAGGTGGGGCATTTTGGGGTTCTTTAAAGAAATTTAGGGCTTTTAACAGGTGTGGTGTCAGGAGACTGGTATAAGTTTTGTAATAATGTGCAGTGAAGCCGTCTGGGCCCGGGTTCTTCCCAGTTTTCAATGATTTAATGGCGTTGGTGAGTTCTTTTTCATTTAAGGGTTCATCTAGTTTGCGTGCATTAGTTTCATCCAGTTTAGAGAGAATTCTATTGGCAAGATAGTCTTCCAGAAGCTGTGTTCGAGTGCCTGCGAGTTCTGCAGGTTTATGGGGGGGTTGTAGATGCTATAATTTGGAATAGTAAGCCTGGAATATTTCAGCAATTTTAGTGGTTTCGTGTGTCAGTTTCCCATCCTGTGTTTTGATAGCATGTATGTTGGAGGCTAATTGCGTATCTTTTAGTGCCTTGGCTAAAAATTTACCCATTTTATCGCTATGTTCATAATAAAACCCTTTTTTTAGGAACAGAATTCTTTTCGCTTTGGTGTCTAGTATGTTTTGTAGGGATTTTCTTAGTTCCTGGAGTTCCTCAGCGGTAGTCAAAGCTAGTGATTGTTTGTGTTGTGCTTCCAAGTGTCTAATTCGATTAATCAGATCTTTAGTTTCTTTTTCAGCTTCCCTTTTCTTTTTAGCTCCCATGCTTATGAGTTTGCCCCTAACTACACATTTGTGGGCGTTCCATGTTGTTATGGGAGAAAGATCTCCTGTGGTGTTGTCAGTGAAGTAGGATTTTATCACGGAAGCAATGTGTTGTTGTTGTCTTGTCAAATCAGTTAGTATTGTTGGCTTGAGTCTCCATGTTCCCCCTCTAATGTGTGGAGATGGTAAGCTTAGGGTAAGGGAGACTGGAGCGTGATCTGAGAACGTCTTAATACCAATTTTCGCATCTTCCAAGTTTGGGAGGTCTCTCTGCGTTATGAATAAATAGTCGATTCTAGTGAACTTGTTATGGAGGGCCGAAAAATAAGTGTAGTCTCTATCAGTCGGATGAACCATACGCCAAGTGTCCACTAGCGTAAGTTGTGCCAGTAAAAGTTTGATTGTGCGTAATTTCCTGTATGTAATACTAGATTTATGGTTAGAGGTGTCATGTAAGGGGTCTAGCGGTACATTGAAGTCCCCCCCAATAGGGTACAACCTTTGGCAAAGGACTTCAATTCTTCTATCATACGTTGGCAAAACGCCACATGAGACACATTAGGAAAATAAATATTGGCCAAGGTAACCGTTTTCCCAGCCCATTGCCCTTTAAGGAAAATGTATCTACCATTAGGGTCAGCTAGTTGATCTGTAATAGTTATGTTCGCGTCTTTATGTATGAGAATCGATACACCTTTCGATTTTGAGATGGGGTTGGTTGAGTGATAGGATAGTGGGTATTTTGTGCTGTAAAGTTTGGGAATTGCTCCCGTTTTAAAGTGGGTTTCCTGTAGAAATACAATTTTTGCTTTTACCTTGTGTAGTTCCTTTAGGAGCGTCATTCTCTTTTCGGGAACGTTCAGGCCCCTAACATTATGTGAGACCACGGTCGGAGAATTACCTAACATGGAATAAGACATGGTTAGTCAATGCTTATTGGTAGGATATTCTTCCGTGTTATGCCTGTTTGTAAGGGAACCACCAGACCAAAGAAAGGAGAGAAAGTGAGCGAGAGAGTAGAAGCAAAGGTAAGACAAGAAGAAAAAAGAGAGAAATGGGTAGAAAGCGTAAAGAATAAGGAAGAAGGTCAATAGTAAGATAATATCTCTAAACAAAGTCTTTTAACCGTCTCCGCCTAACGTTCTCTGCGGAGTGATGTACTGTAGGTTCGCCCCCTCCGTAGAGGGAGTAAAGCTACTAGTGGAGGGAGTGGGAGTCACTGTGCGTGTAGTCAATAGCAACAATCCGCATAGGCTGTTATATATGCAATAGGTATGTAATAATCATAGAAGCGCAGCACCTCCCACAACCTAAATTCAGTAATAGTCCAAACATGGACCTTGAAATATTAGTTAGCCAGTTTGGTGAGCCGTCTCTAAACAGGTTAAAGAGCAGGATCTAATGCGAAAATTCAATAATCACATTCTTTAAGAGGGGCCCAATTCCTCATGCATTGTGTATAGCAGCAGCTATATAAAAGAATGAGCAAAAAAGACCATACTTCGTGATCCAGAATATTTTGTCTGTAAGTAATATTTTGCCCCGTATGAAATATATTATTATCAAGGGGTGGGGGTGACAAAAACCAGATGGCAAACTAAAAAACGCCATAACCACCTTAGTGATTTGAAGGGGTTTTTTTTTTGGTCTTGTGTGTATAGGATCCATTTTCCACCGGGTTCAGTAAAAGTCTGGCCCAGTGCGGCCAATGATCACCACAGGGATCTAAAGTCCTGCGGAGCAGGCGGGTACATTGTAAAAGAAAGAGGAGAACATGGCAAACTCAAAAACGCCATAACTAGTTGACAATTTAGCAATTCAGTCTGACATGAGAAGTGTGTGTTTGAAGCTTGAGTAGTTTCTGGTTATAAGTTTAGAACTACCAATGTGGACCCCAAGGCCAGAGGTGTAGTCAATAGGTGGGGAGTGTAATTTACAATCCATTCCGGGTATTCGGGTCTATGTGGAGTGAGCGCCTAGTTATGGTAATCCTAGTCCCCGGTATAGGTTCCCATACTTTACAGTTTCCATCTGGCCACTCAGGGCCCACAGACAATGGAGCATTATGTCGATATGGGGGAACTGGAAAATGAGGAAAAGGGGGAAAAAAGGTGGCAAACTAAAAAACGCCACTTCAGTTATTGATGTGTGGTCAGGTCGCCTGATCGGGTCCGGACAGATGGTCTGTCCGTCAGGACTAAAGTCTGACTTTGTAGTGATCTAAGTGGTACTTTATTGTATCAAGTGTACTCTCTAATTCTTGGGGCCTGAGGACCATGTGGGAATGTGCCTCTGCTGGCGCCAGAGCGTTTTTCATAGTTAGCTTTCTTAGCCGATGGAGATTTCGTAGGTGAGGTGCCTGGAGATTGTGAGGCAGCCTGTCTTAGGGGTGGTGTGCGGAACTCCCTGTACCAGTCTGGCAGGTCTACCAGATCTATGTGTAGTTGATCACAGAATACAGGCAATTCATCAGGCATTTTAAGATAGAATTGTTTCCCTTTGAAGGTGGCATTTAATGCGAATGGAAAGCGCCATCTGTAGGGTATTCCCTCGTTCCGGAGCACCTCCAGCAGAGGGCGTAATGCACGTCTGTTTTGTAATGTGATTGGTGACAAGTCTTGGTATAATGCAATTGTCTGTTCATTAATGGTTATCTGATCATTTTGTCTGGCCTTGTTAAGGATTTCTTCTTTGAGCTGGAAGCTTTGAAGGCAGCAGACGACGTCCCTAGGCGGGGCAGTGTCTGGAGGTTTCGGCTTCAGAGCTCTATGAGCCCTAACAAATGCAATTGTAGTGTCCTTTGGACATTCTAAAATCGTTGCCTGTAGTACAGATTTGATCTCTGTGGGTTCTATGGATTTGGGGATCCCTTTAACGCTTATGTTTTGTCTGCGTCCCCTATTATCCAGGTCTTCTATCTGACGGTTCATAAGTATTAGGTATGTGGCGTGTGAGACGACACCGACTCGAGATTCTCCACTACCCTGTCTCTTTTGATATTTGTCCGCTCTGAGGCTAACATGCGTTCAGTGAGTGAGAGAATGTCGGCTTTTAATTTGGTTATTGCACAAGAGAAAGTGTTTTTGATGTCTGCTGCAATAGTGTGCATTTCCGAAAGTTGAAGCGGGTGGTCTGGAGGTGCAGACTCGCTTATCATGTCTTCAGAAGTTGCTATTGAGTCATCGCTATGTTCTGTTTCATGTTTCTGGGGTGTCATTTTGGTCGTAGCTCGACCGCGGGACTGTGATTTAAAGAGGTCTGTGATATCTCTTATATCTGGAGTGGATGAGGATCTTGGGGTGCGAGGTCCCGGTGTTGCTTTTATTGTCTTGGTCTGTTTGCCCATCACGTGCAATTGCTGGCAATGAGCTATGAGATAGGTCGTGGGTGCGCAGCACTCTGTGTCTAGGCTGCCATCTCCACTATGCACTAGGCCCTGTCCCCTAGATGTCCGATTCTAGGCCCGATAAAGCTTAATCCGGAATATCTACCGATAGTTAGCTGGCTTGGCACTATGGGCACTAGTGGGGGCAAGCTTCGCTGGGGAGGGTTCACCCAGTGACACAGGTGGGTCAGGCAGCTATATATAGTATGGTCCTTTCCTGGTACCTGAGGCCGGGGATGTCCCTGCGGCCTAGTCCGTTTAGGTAGCGGCCTGTTTCATCCGTTGAACGTAGGTATCAGGTATAGGGGTGTTGGGCTACCTGCTGTAGGGTGGTTGAATTGCTTTCAAGGACCGCAGCGTGTTGACGTGACGCTGGGGTAGTTCCGTGCGGCCTCCGTCCGGCAATCGAGGCCGGGGATGTCTTTGCGGCCTAGTCCGGTGCGGATCGCGGGACAATTTCGGCCTGAGAGTGGGGAGTGTGGGCTGTCTATCTGGAGTGCTTTTACCTGGGCCCCGTTGTTGTAGAGCCTGGATTCCTCCAGATAGATAAGTCTGTGCTTGGAGCTCCTGTAATGTGCGTCCTCACGCCGCTCGAGCCAGGCCACGCCCCCACCTCTTCTTTTTTGTAATATGCAAAGGTGGTTTATCAAAGACTTAAAGTTATAACAGGCTACAGATCGACTATGGGTGATCTGGCCGCTATATAGCCGCTATTAATATTCTTTGCTGTCCAACATGATGTCACTATACAGACGACATTTTGTGGGGGGGTGGCTCCCCATCCGCCCGGCACAGTGTGCTCCCAGTTGGAGTGCCAACGGGGGGGACCCTCCTGCTCCCAAATAATCAGGACACAGACAGCAAATTTTGGCCGGTTGTGGGTGTCCAGGACAGGCCAATATCCCAAATTAGGTCAGACACATTTACATTAATATGTGTTTATGTATTCCTGTTTCATTGCCTTTGCCTTGTATGGTTATATGCAACTTTGTATGTGCAACTTTCTTTTTGTCCTGAAAACTAATAAAAATGTATTATTTAAAAAAAAAAAGTCCCAACTCCCCCTACTCTGATAACGCAGAAGACATAAACACCTGCTCTGGTTTAGAATATAGTGCCAAAATAGCTGAGTGGATGAACCCCTTGAATTCAAATTTAATTAAAGTCACCTCAGGTATCCCCCATGGACCCTGTCAAAGGCTTTTTCAGCATCCAGAGCTAAAAAATCTGCTGGATTTTTGGCTTTCTGCAATATGCTGTAGATTCTGGATCCTACGAGTGGCATCGGGCGCTTGATGGTTTAGGACAAACTTACTACCTACTTGATCTGGGGCAATTAATGTTGGTGTAATTTCTGCCAATCTGTTTGCTATTAGTTTGTCATAGACCTTAAGATCTGTAATTAGAAGGGATATTGGCCTAAAATGTTGTAGGGAATCGGGGTCTTTCCCTGGTTTAGGTAATGTAACGATTATGGCTCTGAAGTTCACTTTGTAGTATGAAAGATCACCAAAAGCTGCTAGTATTTTGTGGGCTTGATCTAGTGATGTAAGTGGGTTTGTCAGCAGAAAATGACATCGCCTGTGAATAAATTTATGGTGTGCTTACTAGCACCAAATTTGAAGCCTGTGATTGATGAGTCCATTCTAAAGGCTTCATGCTAATGGCTCTATAATCAGGTTGAAGATGGTTGGTGATAATGGTCTACCTTGTTGTGTCCCATTAGATATGTTAAAGGGTGTGGATAGGAGACCGGAAGTGTATACCTGTGCTGATGGGCAAGAGTATAGAGCTAGGACTGCAGTTAATATAGATCCCTTGAAGCCAAACTTAGACAATAACATATCCATATAGGACCAGCAGAGAAGGCGTTCAAGTTTTTTTCAGCATGATGAATTATATTTATAATTCTTCTAGTAGCATCTGAGGTTTGTCTCCCCCTTCAAAAATCCCATGTGGTCGTGCTGGATAAGGGTTGGAATGATGTTAGTTAGTCTATTGGACAATAGATTAGCATATACTTTGATGTCTGAATTTAGTAAAGAAGTTGGTATAAAATTGTGTGGTGTAGTGGGGTCTTTTCCTGGTTTGGGTAAGGTCACTATGTGTGCTCTCAGCATCTTCTGAGGGAAGAATGATGATTCTGATGCTTTTGTGAAGACCACAAATGTGGGGATAAAACTTTTTTTTTTCTTGTTCAAGTATTTTATTAGATTAATACAAGGTAGACAAATCTTTGAACAATGGCGGGGATCATCCCCTAAGGTGAAACAAGGCAGGATAACATGTAATTTGTACAACATAAACGTAAAAGAAGGACAAGTACAGGCTTCATATGTACTGTGGGATAACATGAGACAGAAAAATTCAGAGGTACAGTAGGTATCTCTAAGTGTATACGTATTAAAACAACGTATTGTAACAATTAAGAATACAACACTCAAAAAGCTATGGGTTAAAGCTCAATTGACTTCAATGTGTGATACATAGGGTGGACTTGTGGGGTTTAACGAGGAGGAAAATGAGTACCTACAAGTGGTAACCCTGTTTCCCAAAGCAGGACCAGTAATTATCAGGTGGTACCTGTTATCTAGTGATGCAGAATGATAAGGGATAGATCCCCAAGGTGGAAATGAGAGAGTGTGAGAGGAAAATTAGGGTGAAGAGATAGAGAGTCTAGGTGCGGAAAAGGAAAAGTGGGAGGAAAGGGGGGTATGGAGGGAGGGGGTCGTCGGGAAGGGGAGATGATTGTGAGAGGGACTTACAGAGGATTAGATGTGAGGTGAGACAAATCATTGGTCATGGGAGGAGGAGTGTGTTGTCAAAGTCTGTTGTAAGAAAATGATCTACCCAGGTTTGCCAGAGGCGCTCAAATTTAGGGACAGAATTAAGAATAACTGCTTCAATTTTGGCGTGTATCATTGCCCTGGTAACTCTGTGTTTGACCTCCAGGATATGTAAGGAGGGGGATTTCCATGCCTTCACAATCGTTTGCTTCGCGGCCATAGTTATTTGCAATAAAAGTCTGAATTGAGGCCTAATAACTACAGCAGATTTCATATTGAGTATTGCTATAGGGGGGGAAGGTGAGATTTGCATGCTCATTACAGTGGAGATAATATCAAATATCTTGATACAGAACTTTTGGACTATGGGTCAGCTCCACCAAATGTGAAGATGGGTACCTTTCTCTATGCAGCCACGAAAACATGTGGAGGGGTTCGTTGGAGTGTATTTGGATATCTGAGCAGGGACCAGGTACCAGTGTAGCAGAACTTGTAGTTTGCTTCGGAAGCTATTATATTATGGGAGGCCGACTTTGTGTTTTGCCATATATGGGACCAGTCATTGGGTTCTAGAGTTAAATTGAAGTCTGAAGCCCATTTGTTAGCATAGGAAAGAGAGATATGAGGTGGATGGTCAAGTAGACGTGTGAGTGTGTGAGTGAGATCGGTCCTTGCATATGAGGGCCTCGGGGGCAAGCTTTTTCAAAGGTGGTCATAGATGGGAGAGAAGAATCTGAGCATATACATGGGGCAAAGAAATGTTTGAGCTCAAGGAAGCGGAAGATTTCAGAATTCGGGAGGCCTGATGACTCACATGTTTTAAAGGCATCAGGGGTGTTGAACGAATGGGCCTGGATGAGGCCCGCATTAAACCAGTTGATAAAAGAGGGGGATAAAACAATTTTAAAAATTTTCAAATACTCATTAGAAAAATCCTCAGGTCCTGGTGATTTACCATTTGGTGAAATAGTTATAACTAATTCTATTTCCTGAGTTGTGAATGGGATGTTGAGTTCCTCTAATTGTACTTGGGAGAGCGATAGGGGGTGTATTCCCTTTAGGTATTGCTGTATCTTCTCAGTGGTTGGTTGAGGTGTGGAGTCATCTTTGTTTAGGTTGTATAGAGCGCTATAATAGTCTGCAAACTGGTTTGCTATATCTTGTTGTGGATTTGTGATTTTATGATGTAAGGTAGGGTGTTTCAGATGTGCTTTTCTGGATTTTGGTGCATGCTGCTTTGAGCCTATTTGCTAAATACTTGCCTGCTCTGTTCACCTAATAAGTTTGTCATATTGTTGGGATAGATGTTTTCTCAAATTTTCTCTAAGTTTGGAAAGTGTGTTTGTTAATGTGTTTGTAAGTGACGCTTGGTTTCTGCAGTGTGGATTTCAGACAGTAGTGAATTTAGTTTGGATGTATAATGTTTTTTTATCTATGGCCCCTAATTGTATAAATATGCCCCTCATATATGTCTTGTGGGTGTTCCATAGTGTGTATGGGTCGCTTACTGATGAATCATTGTTAAGAAAGAAATCTTGAAGATGCTGAGAGATAGTTGTGTAGGTATGGGGTTCTTGTAGCAATCTAATATTGCAGCGCCAGTTGGGGGAGGAAGAGGAGACACCCTGTTCTTTAATAGACAAAGATATTGCGACGTGGTCTGACCACGTTATGTCATGAATTTGAGTGTTTGTTACTTGTTGCAATAGCCACTTGTCCATTAGAAACATATCTATACGTGAGTATGAACAGTGTCTATGCGAGAAAAAGGTGTAGTTCTTTTCGTTGGCATGCAGGCACCTCCATGCGATGTGCAGATCCTCTATGTGGAGAAAAGAGTGAAGAGATGCTGTGCTGTTGGGTTTGTTCGTAGTAGTATTTTTGGGTCTGAGATCAAATTGAAGTCTCCACATACTAGTGGTTTTCCATATTTCATAGCGTTAGCTTTCTTAATCACTTTCTTTATGAATCGGATTTGGTGGGAGTGTGTAGGGTTGAGAATTTATGTCCCCAGTTACAATGAGGTATCTTTTCCCTCCATCTGTAAACGTCTCCTTGGGTTGAAAAGAAAGGGAGTTTTTGAGGGCTAGCAGCACTCCTCTTTTCTTGCAGTTAGGTGTATAAGCCATAAATATATGGGGATAGTCCTTATGAGAGCAGTTTGGGTTTTGGTTATTTGGAAATGGGTTTCCTGCACACAGAGGATGTCCACCCTCTGTCCACAGGCTTCCCTCCACATTGAAAATCATTTTGCAGGGTGGTTTAGACCCCTGGCATCAACTGGTGCATGTACTCACTGCGTCCACAGGGTCTTTTCTTGTCATATTTATTGCAGAGTGGACACTTTACTAGGAGTTTGTTTCCTTCGGTGAATGGGTATGATGTAATCCAGGTTGAGCTGTGTGTATCGAACAAATAACAAAGGGAACTTAAAACAAAGTATGTTAGATATAAGAACATAAGAAGTGGATCTTAAAACGGGTCCTCATGCAGATATATCTGCCTTTGGGGAAAAAGGAGAGAAAGAGAAATACTATTGACTCCTATGTCCGGAGATATTTTTGAATGGCTGTAACGTTCATTCATGAGCTTCCACCATTGTATTTCTTGTGCGACACCACTTGCCATTTGTTTTGGATTGGTTGTGATGGAGGTTATGGGTGTGAGGCCTGGTCTGGGAGTATGCCCCATTGTTGTAGGCCTGTGAGTCCTTCTTCCAGTGTCGTAATGGACGTTGTGGTCCCATTGTAAGTAATGGAAAGCGTTGCAGGGTATTTCCATTTTTGGAGGTCCTTGTGGTTTCTTAGGGCCTTTGTGATTGTTGCCAGGTTGTAGTGTAGATTGTAGTGTATGCCTGGAGAAATCAGGGAGTAGCCGTATGGTGGCGTATTATGGAGGGATTGTATCTGGTCTACGGGACACTTGTAGGATTTGTTCCTTCATATGGTAGTAGTGAACCCTTAGTAATACATCACTTGCTGTTTCCTCAGGGAGAAATGAGGGTTTAGGGACCCTTTGTATCCTGTCCACTAGGAGGTCCTGTACTGACAGTGATGGAACAGAGCATGGGCATATTGCAAGAGTTGGTTAGGTGTAACAGATTCTTGAATACCCCTCAGTTTGAGGTTATTTGGTCTGAATCTGTCTTCTAAATCTGTGACTTTGTCCTTTAACCATGCTATTTCTTCTCCCTGTACTGCATGGGGATCTACCAGCATATTGTAGGAGACTGTATACTCTGCCATTTTATTTTCAATGTGTACTACTCTGTGATCAATGGCTTGAACTTCCCTGTGGCCTTTGTTAATCCCTTTAAGCATATCTGTTTGTAGTGAGAACCTTAGGGATAATAGCATTTCTTTTAACATGGTATCAGATGAGGGGAATTCAGCTATATGATCAGTGGTGTGCATGTCTGGGTAGTATTATTGCTTTATGGTCCTCTTACCTCCATGCCTGGGTCAACCTGCGGCCTAGCAGGGGAGTCCCTCCATGGCTTAAATTTTGCTGGGCTTCTCGTGGAAGGGCTCGCTTGGTAGCCTGGCTGTTAAGGATAAGTAGGAAGATCCTCCATGGTTGCTGTTGTGTGCCTTGCCTTGCCGTCTGGTCTCTGCTCCCAGGCACCAGTGCCATTTTATTGTAGCCCACGTAGGGCTGCCAAGAAGAAATTGGACATTTTGGTCAGCTGCATTGGTTCCTTCTGTGCTTCGTCATCTCTGGGCTTAATAGCAGGCCATTGGTGGTGTTTGCGGCCATGGATGCTGCTAATGGGCTTGGTTGGTGGCGGATTATCTCCGGTGGACGAGCGAAGCTCCTGGTTCAAGCGTCCATCTTGGAACCTGGTTCACCATGGCCCCCAGAAAATACATTTTTTTAAACTTACTGTAAAATCTGCTTCTGAAGTCCATGGAGAAACACGCATCCCACCCCTTCTGTGTTATTGGCCTTATGTACTGCTTGCTCACAAAACTCAAGCATGATGATTGGAGGCATGGTTTGCAGTATCTGTCTTAAATGTTTTTGTTTGCCATTGTTTCAAACTTCTGTAGGTAGTAAAACAAAATTGTCTAAGATTTACTAAAGTTCTGTGTCCCTCAATGGACATCAAGAAAAGCATTTTATGGAAAGTACCTAATTTATATTTTTCTATCTTTTCAGAGAGAAACAGCAATTAACATGCATAGTTGTTTCCACTTTTTCACAGGAAATTATTTTTTAACCCTATACTTAATGATTGAACAATTTTTAACAGAAATAGAGGTGGGGTCTGAAAATTCATTATCAATGGCAAAGAAGTCAGTAATAGAGGTGTGTCCTGACCTGGGACAAAGATGGACACTCTGGCCTTGAGGGGAATCCAACACAGCTTCAGCCGAGGCCTGCAGCGACAACATCCATGGGCAAATCAGACCATAGCCGGTCCTCATCCCACTCACGATCTCCGTGGGATACCGGGACTCAACTGAGCTGCCAGATCCCAGAAATCTTCCAGACACAGACAGCCAGCATGGCCGTGTCTTCCCCGTCTAACCCGCTGGCCAGGCCTGAGCCACAGGTACAGAGCCTGCACACCCTACCAATATCAAGCCCTGCAAAGGACTCTACCCTGCCACTGATCACTGCCCAACACCCCACTCACAGGCTTCAGAATCTGCACACTGTAGCTGCAGACATCAAGGACATGCTCTTGGCAGCATTCTCAGCAGTAATTGCAGACCTCTGCCATGATCTGCAAAACATAGCAGAGTGAATGCAAGAGGTTGAAGCTGTCACCACACACCAAGAAGCCCAATTGATCAACTCCACACTGTCCAAGAAGCACATACCACACAGCTTATGGATATGCAAAGATATCTGGAAGATCTAGATGAAGAAACAACTTAAGAGTCTGTGGTATCCCGGAATCTGTGGAAAATTATCAAATCAAACAAGGTAGTGACATCCATCTTCAACGACTTACTAGACAGACTGACCACAACTGCAATTAAGATGGAAATAATACATTGCGCGCTATGTCTGAAAGGAAGGGAAACTGACCCGCCAAGAGGTATAATATGCTGTCTGTCGAGTTTCCCCATTAAAGAGGAAAGCCCGAAATCAAATTCACATCACCTACAAAATGGCAGATGTCAAAATGTATCAAGATTTATCAAATATCACTCTACAACACCACAAAGACATCCGTCCATTACTGGATGTGCTCCGGACCAGAGGCATCCACTACAGATGGAAGTTCCCTTTCTGCCTATCTGCTTTTGCTGTGGGCCGAACAGCTATGCTAATGGTCCTAGAAGATCTGCCTCAATTCTGTGAATGACTGGGCATCCCTTTGGTACAAGTCCCCGACTGGTATAGTGACTACAAAAGAACAACACGTCGTTGATGAGATAGAAATGTGATTTATCTGCCAGAGACATTGCAGATCTCCAAGACCAAACTCACCATCTCCAAATGCTGGCAGATCACTGCAAGGTCCAAGTACAACCACCTCTCCTGCTCATAGGAGGCCTAGACAAGATGATATAATCAGTATTCTGATCAACAAGACCACAGATAAGTCGTAATTTTTGACTGTCTATAAACTCACTCTCCTGATTACATGCATATCCATACCTTTCAATTTTGTATAATAGCCATACTATGCAGAGATCCCAGTCTCTCATACTACTCGACTCTATTGTACCAGTCTCTGTACACCAGTCAGAGCCAATTTACCTATCATGCCCTGAATAGTACATATCTCCAAAACTTTTCAGATGTGACTTCACGATGCCCCATACCCACGAGAAAGGCAATATCACAAGTCAAGCCTAAAACAAATAGGCCTGATATAACTTCATAAAACAACCACAGATGGAATCTTTCTTTTTTGTTCAATACATTTTTATTGAAATGTACTCAATACAAAGTATGGAAAATTCAACATTAACCGGTTCCCTACCGAGTCATTCTAAAATGACGTTGGCAGGAACCCTTCGTCGATCCGAGCGGACGTCATATGACATCCGCTGCTTTTCACCGTTACTGCGGGCCTGCAGCGCAGTGATCGTGGATTGATCGTGTCCCCAGGGGTCATGTCCACCCCAATCGGGGTAAAGAGCCAATAGATTTGGCTCTTTACCATGTGACTGATTGTGTCCAATCACAGCTGGTCACTACCAACCTCCACGTGCATGCCGCTTGTGCGCTCCCCCAGGGGCGTCCAGTGTGGCGATCGGGGCTGAGGCTCGTCCCTCGGACAAAGCCCAGCTCTGATCAGTGTAAAGAGCCAATGGAATTGGCTCTTTACCACGTGATCGGCTGTGTCAATCACAGCCGGTCACATGATGTAAACAAACCGCGGTAACAACTGTTACTGGGTTCTCCCTGTCACACACCGATCGTGTGGGAGAGGGAGATTGCGGTAACAGCTTGTTACCATCAGATGTACACACCAAGCACACTGATCACCCCCCACTAATAAAGAGGACCTGTCACCACCCCATCAAAGTACCTGTCACAGCCCATCAGA
Source organism: Glandirana rugosa (assembly GCA_018402905.1). NCBI lineage: Eukaryota > Metazoa > Chordata > Amphibia > Anura > Ranidae > Glandirana > Glandirana rugosa. Next base: position 36,290 of record BLSH010494565.1, read on the forward strand.
GTACCTGTCACTTGTCCATCAAAGTACCCGAGTACCTGTCACCAACCCATCAAAGTACCCGAGTACCTGTCACCAGCCCATCAGAGTATCTGTCACCAGCCCATCAAAGTACCCGAGTACCTGTCACCAGCCCATTAGAGTACCTGTCGCCAGCCCATCAAAGCAACTGAGTACCTGTCACCAGCCCATCAGAGTACCCGAGTGCCTGTCACCAACCCATCTGAGTACCCAAGTACCTATCACCAACCCATCAAAGTACCCGAGTACCTGTCACCAGCCCATCAGAGTACCCGAGTGCCTGTCACCTGCCCATCAGAGTACCAGCCCATCAGAGTACCCGAGTACCTGTCACCAACCCATCAAAGTACCCGAGTACCTGTCACCAGCCCATCAGAGTACCTGTCACCAGCCCATCAGAGTACCTGTCAACAGCCCATCAGAGTATCCAAGTACCTGTCACCTGCCCATCAGAGTACCTGAGTACCTGTCACCAACCCATCTGAGTACCCGAGCACCTGTCACCAACCCATCAGAGTATCCAAGTACCTGTCACCAGCCCATCCGAGTACCCGAGTACCTGTCATCAGCCCATCAAAGTACCCGAGTACCTGTCACCTGCCCATCAGAGAACCTGAGTACTTGTCACCAGCCCTTCAGATTACCCGAGTACCTGTCACCAACCCATCTGAGTAGCCAAGTACCTGTCACCAGCCCATCAGCGTACATGAGTACCTGTCACCTGCCCATCTGAGTACCCGATTACCTGTCACCAGCGCATCAGAGTACAGGAGTACCTGTCAGCAGCCCATCTGAGTACCCAAGTACCTGTCACCAGCCCATCAGAGTACCCGAGTACCTGTCACAAGCCCTTCCGATTACCCAAGTACCTGTCACCAACCCATCTGAGTAACCAAGTACCTATCTGCAGCCCATCAGAGTACCCAAGTACCTTTACCAATCCATCAGATTACCCGAGTACCTGTCTCCAGCCCATCAAAGTACCCGAGTACCTATCTGCAGCCCATTAGAATACCTGAGTACCTATCTGCAGCTCATCAGAGTACCCGTGTACCTATCTGCAGCCCATGCCTCATAGAATAGTTTGCTTTCCAAAATGGGGTCATTTTGTGGGTAATTCCACTGTCCTGGTGCTCCAGGGCCTTCAAAACTGTGATAGGTATCAATGAAATTTTATGTGTAATGTATGCTCCTTGAACGGCTAACAGTGCTCCCTGCATGTTCGGCCTCTGTATGTGGCCAGAGTGTGAAAAAGTCTCACACATGTGGTATCACCATACTCGGGACGAGTAGCAGAATATATTTTGGGGGTTTTGCTATGTACATGCTATGTGTTAGAAATATCTTATAAATTGACCATTTTGTGTAAAAATAAAAGTTTTTCCATTTTCTTTCCACGTTTTTCGAAGACTTGTAGAAAAAAATGAACCATTCAAAAGACTTATAATGCCTCATAGATTGTACGTTGGGGTGTTTGCTTTCCAAAATGGGGTCATTTTGTGGGTAATTTCATTGTCCTGGTGCTCCAGGGCCTTCAAAAGTGTAATAGGTAGTTAGGAAATTAGATGTGAAAATTCTGCTCCTAGAATGCATGACGGTGCTCCCTGCATGTTGGACCTCTCTATGTGGCCAGGCTGTGAAAAAGTCTCACACATGTGGTATCGCCATACTTGGGGCGAGTAACATAATGTATTTTGGGGTGTAAATGGAAGTATGCATATGCTGTGCGTGAGAAATAACTTGTTGTTATGACAATTTTGTGCAAAAAAAAATAATAATTTCTTAATTTTCCGAAGAATTGTGGGAAAAAAGTATAACTTCAAAAAACTCACCATGCCTCATAATAAATACCTTGGAATGTCTACTTTTCAAAAAGAGGTCATTTGGGTGGTATTTGTACTTTCCTGACATTTCAGGGCCTCAAGAAATAAGATAGGCATCAGTACATCAGGTGTGATCAATTTTCAATGATTGGCAGCATAGCTTGTAGACTGTATAACTTTCACACAGACCAAATAATATACACTTATTTGGGTTATTTTTTACCAAAGATAGGTAGAAGTATATGTTTTGGCCCAAATTTATGAACAAAAATTACTTATTTGCAAAATTTTATCATAGAAACTAAAAAAAGTGTTTTCTTTTTCAAAACTTTCGCACTTTTTTCACTTATATCACAAAAAATAAAAAAAACCCAGGGGTTATTAAATACCACCAAAAGAAAGCTCTATTTGTGTGAAAAAAAATGATACAAATTTTGTTTGGATACAGTGTAGCATGAGAGAGTAATTGTCATTCAAAGTATGAGAGCGCTGAAAGCTGAAAATTGGTCTGGGCAAGAAGGGGGTATAAATGTCCTGTATTGAAGTGGTTAAGTATATAATTGGTTGCCATCAACAAATATATAATTATTTTAGTAATATTATCCAGAAGTAGTTTAGCAATTTGTAGCATTCACTAATAATAGCATTCTTCACTTAAGCAGGAATAACTCACTTTATTCGTAGTGCAGTTTATAGGTATGTGTTAAACCAAGCCATGGGGACCACCACTTGATACTAGCCGATAACCTACCCTCTGAGGTAGCATACTTAAGCTCGTAGGGTCCATGCATGTGAACTAAGGAGATTAGTTCCTCTATTTGGAGTGGATCTGCAGACTTCCAGTGTTTGGTAATCGCAAGTCTCACTGCCAAGAGAATGTGAACTATTACACATTTTAGCTGGGAAGGAAAATTTCCAATGCCTATACTAAGTAAGGCCAGTTCTGGCATTGGTAATTTGAAAAATGAGTGTAAAAACCTCAACCCAGAAGTCTACTATTTTATTGCAACCCCAGACAATATGAAATAGATTTCCCCGTTCCCCACAATTCCTCCAGCAGGTAGGAGCAACCTCTGGGGCAAATGTGTTGATTTGAGCTGGAGTGATAAAACCATCTAAGGTTGAATTTAATACCTAGTTCCCATAGGTTCGTTGCTCGCAAGCCTATGTAGTTAGCCTTTATAGCTGTGGACCATTGTGATGGGTCGAAGGTCATGCCTGTAAGCATACATTTTATCTATTACCTTTAGTCCTGAGTATCACCTTATCATCTAATTTCATACCTTACTGCAGCATTGCATCATTCCATTGGCCACATCCAGATCTGCATGCAGGAGACAGGGTATGCAAAGTAATACAACACACAAATATATTGCACACACAATATCTGTTTATTCTTCCTTGTACAGGCTCTTTTACACACAGGATAAAGGTGGGCGTCAGTAATTATCTCCAACCAATATGGTGGATATGTCCAAATGACATGTTTCCTTTACTTATTCAATTAGCCAATTATGATTGTACACATTCATATAATCATTACATCTTTATATCTGGGCAGAACAATTATGTCACTTAGAATATTGAAAATACCCCTCCTCAACCCAAACAGCTAGTGTCTGGAACATTTTTCAAGTTCCTCTTTTTAGTTTCAATAATAAAGTCATTTGTTATGCAATAATCCTTCAAAATGTACATCTTAAGCAAAATAATACACTTAAAGGAGCAATCCAGCCCTAGAGCAATGTAGCCATTTAGGGGGCTTTTTACAAGACCCATTTAACCACCTCTTTCGTAACGAACGTGATGACAACGTGAACGTGATTTGTTATGCAATAATCCTTCAAAATGTACACCTGTTCCCCCAATATGCTGTTAACATTTACCCACAAATATACCACCATCCTAAACATGCAAAATTAGAGAACAATAAACAGATCATAATCTGTAGATCTCAAAACTTCAGCCGCATAGCAAGTCTCCATAAAAACCAAAGGGAAGGGGCATGACAGTCCATAAAAGCAAGAGTGGGGGGCATGACAGTTTGTAGGTTGATGGAAAAGAGTCCTCAAAAAATAAAATTTAGGAACACAAAAAAATCTCTCGTGTATGGCTTATGAATGTCCATAAAATTTTAAAAAAAATGTCCATATTACAATTTTATTTTCCCAAACTTTTTAGACATCTCAAAAGGGCGTTTGGCTCTGCAGTTATCAGTATAATCAGGAGACCCTCCACCCCATAAGACTTGTGTCTTTGCAAGAACAGAACTTGACATTCGCAGACAGACTGGAACTGATGCACTTCAGCTAGGCTTGGGTCTTTGGGCTGGCACCTCAGATCCCCTTCTCGCGATGGTACTGGAAGTCTTCCTTGGGATTGCGTCATAGCCTCCTCTCTCGATATCCCAGGAACTCTTACAGGAGTTACAACGGAGAGTAGCCATGCGTCTTACCCATGATATCCGGAGATCTCTCCTGTGGCCAGAATACCAATGATGAACAACAAAAATTTCCATGTAAAACATATAGTCATTTCTTCAAGTAGTGGCATGCGGATAATGGGGGTCATTGAATGGGACTGGGGGAATGGGCTTCACATGAATGGGGCTGGGGGTGGATACTGGCTTGGGTGCATATTCTCCATCCAACAAGGACAACCACAGAACCACCTTAGCTTAAAACTCTCAGCCCATCAGAGGTGCCAAAAATAATATTCCTCATTCATTTAAACATTAGTCCATTAAGCATGCAGAAATATTTGCTAGCAATGGTTTCCATCATATAGATTCAATATACTGTATTGAACTGAACATTTTCCAAATCTCAATATCCCAGCAGGATTCAATAAAACATAAACACCTTTAGTTCCTTATTCTTCCTGGACCCAAGAGAAGGCCGGGGGTCTCAGGAACAGAACATTTTACTCAAAAACATATTCTGACTCACAACTAGAGTTGAGCGAACTTCTAGAAGTCCGGGTTCTGCTGGTTCGGCCGAACTTCGGGTCAAAGTCCGGGTTCGGGTCCGGACAGAACCCGAACTTTGTCCCGGACCCCGAACCCCATTGAAATCAATGGAGACCCGGACTTTTAGGTACAAAAAGTGCTGTAAAATAGTCCTGGAAGGTCCTAGAGGTCTGCAAAAGGAAGGAAATGTGGGTAAGGGTGGGACAAGTGACCTACAAAGAAATGGGGACAGGGAAATAACTTTAAATATTTTTAAAAAAATAAAAACATAAAAAATGCAAAAATGGAAATCATCTTCAAAATGGGTCTGAAAAGTATTAATTAACATTAGAGGCCATAGAACTGTTCTAAAATCATCTTCAAACTGTGTCAAAAAAGTATAAATAAGCCGGAAGTACCCATATCACTGTTCTGCAAAATG
>BLSH010494565.1:118927-130969 GCA_018402905.1 Glandirana rugosa
CCGGAGGGTTAATCTCAACTCGCTTGTGGACCTGTAAGCCCAAGACGACCAGGCAGGCTTGAAGCCCTGTTTCAGGCCCAGGCCCAGGCCTGCCTTGGGCTTGCTAGCGTGCCTGTTGCTTGGGGCAACTTTAGTTACCCCTGGGCTTGAAAATCCGTGTTTTTACCGACATCGTTTCAGGACCTTTCGGGGTCTCCCGACGTACAGTTTGAAGATGATCCACATTCACCTCCATTTTTGCTTTTTTTTGTTTTTATTTTTTTTTTAATATTTAAAGTTATTTCCCTGTCCCCATTTTTTTTGTAGGGCACTTGTCCTACCCTTACCCCCATTTTACTTCCTTTTGCAGCCCTCTGGGGCTTTCCAGGACTTTGCTACAGCCATTTTTGTGCCTAAAAGTTCGGGTCCCCATTGATTTCAACGGGGTTCGTTGTCCGTGCGATCGTTCGGGTTCCGTCCGGACCCGGACCCGGACTTTGTCCCGAAGTTCGGACGGACCAGCAGAACCCGAATGTCCAGGTGTTCGCTCAACTCTAATTGGGAGGCCTGAGATCTTACGAATTAGGTTAAAAATTCGGTTCCAAAATCCCCTAAGGTGAGGACATTCCCACCACGTGTGGAGGAAGGTCCCCACGTGCTCACAACCCCTAAAGCATAAGTTAGAGGAGTTAGGAAACATGGCAGCTAATCGAGATGGTACCAAATACCACCTGATAAATACCTTTAAATTAGCTTCCATCAAAGAAATATCCCTTTATAACAGCGCACAAACAACGAGGTCCATTTATCCTTGTCCCATTCTACATTTAGATCCCTTTCCCATTTGTCCATGAAGGGTGGTCTAGAAGAGTCCTCCATCAGTGAAGCGTAGATCATAGAGATACCCCCTCCTGAATCAACAGTTCCCGAACACTATTGTTCATAGGGGGTAATACCTGAGTGATCTTTCCTGGAGTTCCACCAAACGGTAAGGAAATGGTGTATTTGGGCGAAACTGAATTTTTCAGAGGGTGGCATATCTAGCTTGTTAGTGCAGTGTGACATAGACAAGGGTCCGGCCAGCGATAGAAAATGTCTTATGCGATACAGACCCTTGTCCGTCCACCATTTAAAAGCCCTGATGTCCATGCCGGGTGAGAACTGCGGGTTATGGAAAAGGTGATTAGAGGGCGGAGAGAAGAGATCAGGTTGGGGGAATTTGAAAACTGAATTACAAAGTGCCATGGAGTGGGACAAAGTAGGGGAAAGAATAGGGGGTCTCAATCTATGAGGTATACCCAATAGGAAGTCAATAGTGTTATGGGGAACTGCCTATCTCTCTAATTTGACCCAATCTGGTGTGTCCCCTCTGAAGAAAACAATTGAGAACTGGGCAAGTTGAGCCACCTGGTAATATTTAAAGAGGTGTGGGAGTCCCAGACCTCCTTGATTACGCCTCCTATAGAGCACCTTGAACATCTAAAACCCTTACGGGTCCAAAAGAATTTTAGAATGAGGGACTGTAATTTTTGTAAATCAGACTTCTTAACTGGAATGGGGAGAGCCCTGAAGAAATAGAGAATCCTAGGAAGGAGGGTCATCTTGATCGCGTTTATTCTACCCAACCAAGATAGGCCCTCCCGATCCCAAATTGAAATGTCCTGTGCCAATTTTTTGAGGAGAGGGGGGTAATTAGCATCGGAAACTTTGTTAATATTGGCTGTCAGATTAATCCCCAAGTAAGGGATCTGGGAAGAATTCCAACTAAACTGAAATTGTTCTTTCAGACATCTTAAAGTTTGTTCAGGCAAAGAGTCTGGAGAAGCTGAATAACCCTAGGAGTTGACGTGAAGGGGGAGGAGATGAACAGGAGTAAGTCGTCCGCGAATAACGCACATTTCTGTGAGTACAGACCACAGTCAATCCCTTGGATATTTGGATTCTCTCTAATGGCAATGACCAAAGACTCCATCGCTATTGCAAAAATTAGACGTGATAGGGGGCACAGAAGCTATGCAACTTGACTTGGGCACTAGGATTAGAGTATAGGGCTTTTAAGGTTTGGGTGAATCTAGGGCCAAATCCCCATCTCTTTAATACTTCAAAGACCAATCTACCGTATCAAAGGCTTTTTGTAAGTCGACAGATAAGATATATCCCTCCTGAGCGGAGCTCCCATCCCAACTTGAGCCAAGAAGCGACACAATATCTAACGCTCTACGGATCTGGTCTGGGCCCTGCCTACCCGGGATAAAGCCAACCTGGTCTTTATGGACATATTGGTCTATAATTTTAGACAGTCTATTCGCTAAAACTTTAGTCATAATTTTGAGATCATTGTTTATCAAAGAGATGGGTCTAAAATTGCTAACGTCAGTGTGATTCTTTCCCGGCTTGGGGATAACCGAATTAAATGCTCTATTGGAGTCACTTTGAAGGACTGTACCGTTTCTTAACGAATTGAAGAATTTTGTTAAGTAGGGAACAATGATTGGGCCAAAGGTTTTGTAATACCCCGTAGAGAAACCATCTGGGCCTGGGGCCGAGCCTTTCTTAAGGTTTCTGATCACCTCCAGCACCTCCACGTCATTGAAGGGCAACTCTAGAGAAGCTATATGATCTTCCGATAGTCTAGGAAGGGGGATGGAGTTCAAAAAAGCTTCAAGTGCAGGAGGAGAAGCCGCCTGTCCTGTGTTGTAGAGATTAGCGTAGAATTTTTGAAAGGTGGACATAATTCGTTTTGGATTCTGAGTTAGAGCACCCGCCTGGTCCCTGATCTTGGGAAAAGAGTAGGAGTGACACTTGGGTGATAATCTGGCAGCCAACTTGGGGCCTATATGGTCTCTTTGCAAATATGAGTTAGCCCTGGACCATTGAATTTGTTCTCAGCTTTGGTGGTGAGGGCAAGGCTTAGGGCCACCCTTCCCGCTTCCAACTGAGACCACAAGTGGTGGGTCGGATTCTTTTTATGGATTTTAGCATGTTCTTGAAATTCCCCTTCCAGTTTCTCTATGTCAATATTCCTCTCCCGTTTCAACCTGGCTGATAATTGTATGAGATTTCCCCTCATGACCCCCTTATGGGCTTCCCACAATATTGGGGGAGAAACTTCCCCATTGTCGTTCCTATGAAAATAGTCTTTAAGTTCTTTTTCTAGCATTACACAATGTACTGGATTATTCAGGAGGGATTCATGTAGGCGCCATTGGGGGGTTCCTCACTCCACCTGTCTCGACTTTGATATGTATTATTACCATCGCATGATCTGACAATGGGGAGTATTTAATGGATGATCTAATAATTATAGGAGATATGTAAGAAGGGACAAAAATATGGTCTATTCTGGCCAGGCTCCTATGTGGGGCTGAATACTGAGTGAAATCTCTCACTCTAGGATTCAGTTCCCTCCAAATATCAATGAAACCTATGGAGAAGAGAAGTCTCGCAAGTTTCAGGCTATGCTTCGGGGGCCGAATCAGGCGAGATGGACCAGAGCCTGATTTGTCTAGCATGGGGTCAAGGGCCAGATTAGAGTCCCCCCCCCCCCCATTATTACATTCCCCTCGATGAGGGGTAGGATATGCCTAAATAGCCCTTGGAAAAATTTAAATTGACCGGTATTGGGAGCATAATAGGACACAAGAGAATATGTCACCCCCCCCTATGGACCCTTTCAGGAAAATGAATCTTCCCTCTGGGTCCCTAAATTATTTCATAAGGGAGAAGGCTAGGTGCTTAGCGAAAAAAATTCCCACCCCTCTTGTCTTTTCTGGAGCGTTCACCAGGAAGAAGTGAGGGTAGTTGGAATGTATATATTTGGGGACATATTGCTCTGGGAAGTGTGTTTCTTGAAGCATGAGTACGTCTAGATGGTGAGAGCAGGCGAGATTAAAATACTTTTTCCGTTTAACGGGGGAGTTAAGGCCCTGTACATTATGAGATGCCACTCTCAGAAACGAAGGTATATTATTGGGCATGGGAACTGAGTAATGAGCTATCCACAGACCACACTAACCAAGGACTCACCTGACCCTGAGCAAGCATAAAAGAGGACCTGTCAAACCAAACAGCAATGGCGTCGATCCGCGGGGGCCCTCTACGGAGTAGCCTTTCCTGGTGTCTGAAAAGAAAGAGTAGAAGCAGAATATTAACAAAGGGGTAGGACAGAAGAATTTGAAGAGGTACAAAAGCAACAAACAGATGAGGAATGTGGCGGAAACTAGTCACAAGATCCCCAAAATTCCTGGGAATGAAGGGATTAGAGGATCCCTTCACTAGCAGAAAAAAGAACACAAGTTTCTGCCCAAACGGCAGAACAGCGTCTGACCCCGGGGATACCATTTAGAATATCCCGAAATCAGAGGGAGGAGCATGGCCCCCTTCCTGGCCACTCCTCTGGAGCCCAAGCAGAAATGATAAATTTGGCTTACCCGTAAAACACAAACTTATCTGGAGAAAATAACGAATATGAAAAAATATATATGAATAAACACCCCCCTGAAGGCTCCCAGCTGAAGGCATCTGGGTTCCCATGGTGGGCCAACAGGGATCTACAGTGGAGCACTCTACAGTGGAGCACTCTCTGGATCCTTAACGATATGATCAGTCTCATCAAGGGGAAGTTGGCAGAACCATTAAAGTTCAACAAATTAAACCTGCGGCAAGTCATTTAAAACAAACGAGAAGAAGTAAAGGTTTAGGCATTGGGGACAGCCTGTGACCAACTCACACCCTACCCCCCCAGAGAGGACTTAGCCCAAGAGGGGGCGAGGATGCCAGCCAGCCCAAAACCGCCCAATGAGGGTATATCCAAGAAATGATGTCCTTAGAACAAAATGTAGACAACCGAACCGAGACCCCCCTCAGTGAAGGAGTGTTAGTATACATTGGTCATTGAAAAAGGTCACACCAGACCAAAAAAAGGATCAGAAGCAAAACAAGCATGCCCAAAATCAAGGGGGAAGGGAATCCTTAGCCCTCTTCTGTTGTTGTTTCCGCCACATCGGAAGGACATTATTCTAGTACCCAAGCTTTGGAGATCAGCTTGGATAACAGAGGTAATTTGAGATGCTGTTTGTGCAAGGCCCTTAGAGAGCATTTTGGAGAACACCTACATCATCATTTGGAAATCTGAGTGGGGCATTAGGGCTTGGGGGGTAGACGGGTCAAAAGTATGTTTACCGGGGCTCTGCTCCTTACCAGATAACCAGATCCTGCAATTTCTGTTTGTGCACAGAGAGTTTTATGAATGCCTGCAGATCGGCTTCCGTGTGAAGCTGCTAGAGAAGGCCTTGTGCTCAAGCACGGACAAAATGACCTACCCCAATTGCTTCTCCATTAACCACATCCGGAGAGGGGTTTCATAAGGTGTTGGAGGGGATTCCTGACACTTGATGAGCTGCCAGAGTCCCCCTTGATGCAACCCCCTCCGCCTCCAACTCACTGTGCTTTGAGGTGCCTCGCGCCGTCGGGCATGTATGCCCAAGCCGCGGCCTCAATTTGGGGTGGTTGGCCGGATGCGGAGATCGCGGTGAAGATCCGGTCTTCAGATCATTCTCGGGTTAAACCCTACGCTGTCCCCTGCTCCCCTGCTTCCTGAGCGGGACGGCCGAGCTCCGCTGCCTGCGGTGTGGGCTCCGAACAGCCGGGAAGGGACGGAGCTCCTGGCTTAAACAGCCACCATGGACGCTCCACGCACGCGCACTTTAGCGAGGGCACTCCAAGCCAAAAAAGCCAGAGCTACCATTCACCTCATTAAAACCTCAGATGGCCTTTTATACTCCACAGAAAACATTGTGTCCCAATTTATACAATACTACTCACGACTTTATAATCTTAATCCAGAATTGACCTCCCTGACTGATCATACCTCCCTCCAGATACTTATCAATAACTTCTTAACACAATATAGCCCAAAGACACTCTCCAAGGCTGATTCCAAACAACTAGACCAACCAATTTCCACAGAAGAATTAACTTTAGGCCTAAAACAGTTCAAATCTGGGGAAAGCCCAGGCTCGGACGGTCTACCCGCAACCTACTACAAAACTTTTTCAGATGCCTTAATCAACCCATTTGTAACCACATTCAACTCTCTGACCTCCACACCGAATGGCCTAAAAGGCTTACTAGAAGCACACATATCAGTTATCTCCAAAGAAGGGAAAGATTCACCACAGGTCACTAAATACAGGCCAATCTCTCCTGCTTAATGTAGATCTTAAGTTATATAAAAAAATTCTAGCAAACCGTCTTTCACCACATATGACGTCCATAATCACTACAGACCAAGTTGGCTTTATCCCAGGTAGGGAGGCTAGAGATAGCACACTGAAAGCCCTAAACTTACCCCATTGGCTGACCAAAAGTAAACAGACAGGTTTCTTTATATCTGTGGATGCGGAGAAGGCATTCGATAGGGTGGCCTGGGACTACATGAAAGTGGTTTTGGAAAAAATTGGCTTAACCTTATCTTTGCACTTTATTCTGCTCCAACTGCTAAAGTTCATGTTAATGGCCACATATCAAGTGCCTTCCCCATCTCTGATGGTACCAGGCAATGCTGTCCACTTTCACTGCTGCTTTTCTTTATGTCACTAGAGCCTCTTCTACGTTGTCTAAGAGAAAACTCCATAATCAAAGGAAGTGATGTTCAGGGACAGACATGCAAGGTAGCGACATTTGCAGACAACATTTTACTTTTTTGTCTGATCCACACCTTACAATCCCCAACTAACTCAGTGACTTTGCCCATTATAAGGTACTATCTAATCTACAGATTAACTTCTCCAAATCCTTTGCATTTAATATATAACTTCCTGCCTCTGATGTATCTGGATGCAAATCAAAATTCCCCGTTTCCCCTTTACATGGCAGACCCAATCCCTTACATATCTCAGAATACAACTCCCTAGACATCTGAAAAATGTATTTAACCGCTTACCGACCAGCTGCCGCTGCACAAATCGCCGGTATTGTACATCGGCCGCTTTAAGAGCTATAGGGGGCGCGCGCACACTCCCGCTGCGCGACGCTGCAGCCAATGCGTGTGGCCAGCGACCGTGATGTCCGCTGGCTACCTGCGATCGCTCCACAGAGAGACAAAACGAAGCTCTGTCAATGTAAACAGTCAGATCTCTGTTTTTTCAGAGGAGTAGAGAGAGATCTGCTGTTCCAAGTAATCCGGAACAGCAATTTATCTCTACTCCTTGTCCATCCCCCACACAGTTAGAAACACCTACTTAGGGAAAATAAAATAATAAAATAATAAAAATGCCATAAATCTATCCTCTATTTTGTAGACGTGATAACTTTTGCGCAAACCAATCAATATATGCATATTGCAATTTTTTTTACCAAAAATATGTAGAAGAATACGTATTGTCCTAAACTGAGGAATAAATTTGTTTTTTTACTTTTTTTTGGATATTTATTATAGCAAAAAGTAAAAAAAAGATGTTTTTTTTTTCAAAATTGTTGCTTTTTTTGTCTATAGCGCAAAAAATAAAAACTGCAGAGTTGATCAAATACCACCAAAAGAAAGCTCTATTTGTGGCAAAAAAGGACGCCAATTTTGTTTGTGTGCAACTTCGCATGACTGCACAATTGTCAGTTAAAGCGACGCAATGCTGTATCACAAAAAGTGCTCTGTCAGGAAGGGGGTAAATCCTTCTGGGGCTGAAGTGGTTAAGCTGAACTACTTACCTATATTAAAAGACATCCAAAGGTATCTCCACACTTGGCACAAAGAATGTTCTCTTGGTTCAGCAGGACTGTCATAATAAAGTTGTTCTTCCTCTCATCCTTTATGTGCTGCAAAGAATCCCTATTCAACTCCCCCAAAACTTTCTTCTCCTATAGAGAACGCCTATAGAAAAGCCTGTACTCGCTTAATTTGGGGACACAAACGCCCTAGAATCAATTATGCCCTATTAACACTACCTAAGCTAAAAGGTGGCATAGATCTGCCAGACATTTACAAATACTACCTAGCATGTCCTCTAACGAGAATAGCGGACTGGAACCTACACAAAAAAACAAAAGCATGGGTTTGAAGAGAAGAACCTGGCTCGCCAATTATACTACAAGTGATCACTTGGCTTCTGGCAAGACACACACCTAAAGAACTTAAAGAACACCCTGTGGTAGGCCCTTCTCTTCACTGCTATTACTAAGTATGAAAAAAAATTAGACTTAACATCCTTTCCACGCCACTTACACCCCTGAGACACAACTCGGACTTCACACCTGGGCTTTCACCTCACTTTCTTGAGGAAAATTGGTCAAAACATATATGGGTGGAACACTTTCTCTGAAGAGGCAAGTTCCTCTCTTATGAATCAATGCAATCAAAAATGCATAATTCTCACTTCCCTTTCTGGTAATATGTACAGATAAGGCATTTTTCAAATACCCAAACAACTCCCCAGATTTTTTCCCATGACCACACACCATTTGAGGCCTTTTGTTCCAAAACCACTCCACAGCGCCATCAAATTTCTTTCATGTACTCACTTCTCTTCTGTAATTATGACATGAAGTCCAGTAGACTTTACCAAAAAATGGGAGAACCAACTAAATGTTTCCCCCAATGATGAGGAATGGGAAAGAATCATGACAAATACTTACAAAGGCTCAATAAATGTGACAGCACAAGAAACAGTCTACAAAATATTTACAGGGTGGTATCGAACACCTACTCAACTCCACAAATTCTCACCTACATACTCTTATCTATGTTGGAGATGCAAAACTGAGCCAGGCTCTATGCTACACATATGGTGGTCATGCTCAAAATACAAACCTTTTGGAAAGAAGTACATGAAACTATAACGAAAATAACAACATACACTCTGGATTTCACTTTTACACAATATTTACTTCATCATTCCTTCCTTCCAAATTCCACATATTCCAAGTCCATTGCCCTACACCTTGTGAATGTGGCAAGGCACTATAATCCTTTAAAATGGGGCACCTCTACTCCCCCAAAACTTTTAGACTGGTATTGTTATGTTCGCCAAATTCACCCACACATGGGCATGCTGGCACCATTTTCAAGAATCCTTGAATCCCTAATCATTTATAAAAAGCTGGCTAATATCTAGGTAACATCTTCTCCAAGATGGTCCAAGATGGGTTGCCTGGGAGGTGGAGGATTACTCCACCCTCTCCATCCCTTCCTCCCCCAACCCAATATAATATCCTCTTCCTTTCTCACCCTTATGCCTTTCTACCCCCACCCCCCCCCCCCCCAACACTGAGAGAGAGTAAACAGGATAACAGCTATATAGCTTACCCTCAATAAACCATAATTCAAGCTGATCAATCCCCCGTTCCCTTTTTTTCTTTCCTTTTTTTCTTACAGAAGTACACTATTGTTTAGGCAAATACTAATTTGTCATGATAAAGGAACTTCTCTAAAACTGCAATATGCATAGATGCAATTATCAAATGTTTGTTTTTCTAAGTTAAGATGTTTTCCTTATATTGCTCTCGAAGCCATTTGTACTATCATCTGCCTTATTGCTTCTGTATTATTCTGCGCCATTGTATACCTAAATTATGACTCTAATTTAATGATATGTTGTATTCCTAAGTCAAAATCTCAATAAAATACTTGAAAAAGAAAGAAAGAAAGAAGAAGTCAGTGATAATGTACAGGTAGGCAGCCATTAGAGATGACATTGAGAAACTAGTTGCAACAGTGGAAAATGTTCTCCACTGTATGAAAAAGGAAACACCTAAAATACTGTTTGAGTATTTGCTTTCCTCTAGTGGCTGAGTTGTAAATATTGCACAGTGGCAGCACAGTGCAGCCCCAGAAATCAATGAGCGACAGCGGCCACTTGGAGCTGCAAAAAAAAAAAAAAGCTACACTATAACCACCCCACATTGCGTCATCAGAGTCCCACTTAGTTCAAGCTCCTTGCGCTAAAACCCCACCTGTGTAATCTAATGAAAATCTTTTGGCATTAACGCTGTGGTTGAACTCAGGGCCACCATTAGAAATCATGGGGCCCTGTATGGTCTACCTGACGGGGTCCCCTGTGCAAAAATATATAAATAATATTTTCACCATAAAATATGTGAAAAACATTATTAGTGGACACAAACATTTTGTCATACATAAAAAAAATTCCATCTTCAAGCCAAAATTCTCCCCAAACAATAATGCACATACTGTATTCCACAAACTCCCAGTTCCAATCTCCCCTCCTAGGACTAATCTTTGCCCCCTACCACAAAAAATCACCCGCCTAACACATAACCGGTTTTCAGTTGCTGGGTGAGAGACACACAGGGCATTGTTCTGTTATCGTTCCATTGCTCTTTCACTATTCCACCGATCCTCCCGCTGTCTGTGCCCCCTGTGTGTCTGGGCCCCCTACAGGAGGACCAGTGGCCACACCCCATCAACAGCTCTGGTTGAACTGCACATAGAAGAGGCCAGGAACACTGAAGGCATAGTAGCTGCTTTGGGTAAAACCTATGAAAATAAGCTATTCACCCATGAACAATGCAGGGGGAATGGCTGGTAGTAGCAAATTGAGCAGGTGATTCTACAGGAAAGGGTAGGCAACAGTAAAAATTAAGTGTAGAATTCTACAGCCATAGGCTGCCTGCCCATCAACAAATCAGGGCCATCCAAAAAAAAAGAGAAAGACTGAAAGTAAAAAAGGTAGAGGTGCTGTGGTAGTAGATGCCAAACAAAACATTGCTAATGTGACCTTTTCCTCCTACATTTCCCTCCTATGCTTTCTCCTCTGTCTAATTTATTCTATGGCATTATCTAAGACTCCTGTATCATATTGGCCACTTTTGAAGAGACAACTAAAATGGGGAGCTGCAATGAGGTAGGGGTTCCTTTACTTTTACTCCTTGAACACACACATAAAGGCCTAATAAATGGGATCACTTGCAAGAAACATTTCCTGAAACTCCTCCCAAAGGAAATTTCCTTGCCTGCATTAACATATTTCCATCAGCAGTAAATTTTTATTATTCTCATTATTTGCATATTCACAGTGTATTACTTATGTATTTAATTTTTTTTTTCATTTATGTTGGGGTAAGCCAAGACAAGACTACCCCTGAATTATACATATATGAAGAACTGGTAAAGACAGCCCCTTCCTTACAATTCCTTTTTTTTAATAAGTACAATATTGTACAAAACCAGAAAATACATTTTTAAACAGAGACATATTCCTAGGAACTACAAGCCAGTCAGATTAACATCAATAGTGGGTAAAGTATTAGAGGGGATGATTAGGGACTGTATCCAAAGATTTATAGAGGATAATAATGTCATTAGCGGTAATCAACATGGGTTTACGAAAGGTCGTTCCTGTCAGACCAATCTACTAACATTCTACGAAGAAGTGAGCTGCCATCTAGATAGGGGAAGGCCTGTGGATTTAGTGTATCTGGATTTTGCAAAGGCATTTGATACAGTCCCCCATAAATGCTTAATACACAAGCTTAGATTTACAGGCATGGGCCATAAGGTTTGTGCTTGGGTAAAAAACTGATTACAGGGAAGAGTCCAAAGGGTGGTGATTAGAGTTGAGCGAACTTCTAGAAGTCCGGGTTCTGCTGTTTCGGCCAAACTTCGGGACAAAGTCCGGGTTCGGGTCCGGACAGAACCCAAACTTTGTCCCGGACCCCGAACCCCATTGAAATCAATGGAGACCCGGACTTTTAGGTACAAAAAATGTTGTAAAATAGTCCTGGAAGGTCCTAGAGGTCTGCAAAAGGAAGGAAATGTGGGTAAGGGTGGGACAAGTGACCTACAAAGAAATGGGGACAGGGAAATAACTTTAAATATTTTTTAAAAAATAAAAACATAAAAAAAGCAAAAATGGAGATCATCTTCAAAATGGGTCTGAAAAGTATTAATTAACATTAGAGGCCATAGAACTGTTCTAAAATCATCTTCAAACTGTGTCAAAAAAGTATAAATAAGCCGGGAGTACCCATATCACTGTTCTGCAAAATGTGTGTATCACTTTAAATGAAACCGGGAATCAGTGCACATCTCTTCTGCACAATTATTTCAAG
>BLSH010494565.1:132274-160201 GCA_018402905.1 Glandirana rugosa
CTGACATTTCAAGCCCAGGCATGGCTTGAAACCCCACAGGCCCTGGGCCTGGGCCTGAAAAGTTTTTTTCAGGCCCAAGCCCAGGCCCCAAGACCATTAAAATTACTTTTTAGAATTTTTACGACATTTTTTCGGGTCCTTCCAGGATCTCCAGACGTTTTCCTACCTTTTACACCCATTCCCACCCTGTTCACGGGATGTTTCTTTAACCTTGTCCCACTTTTTTTGAAAAGTCCGGGTCCGGGTCCCGGACACCCCAAAGTTCGGTACGGACCCGAACTTTACAGTCCGGGTTCGCCCAACTCTAGTGGTGATACATAACATGTGCTCGGATTGGTCTGCAGTGGTGAGTGGAGTACCCCAAGGCTTGGTCTTGGGACCAATTCTTTTCAATTTATTTATAAATGATATAAAGGATGGGATAAATAGCTCAGTCTCAGTTTTTGCCGATGACACAAAAATAAGATGAGCAATAAACTCGCATCAGGACATAGACATTTTGCACAATGACCTGAATAAAATAATGGAATGGGCAGACAAATGGAAAATGAGGTTTAAAGTGGAGAAATATACAGTAATCCACTTGGGGAAAAAAAATGTAAATTCAAATTATTCACTAGGTGGAAAACCTCTGGGAGAATCAAGGATGGAGAAGGATATGGGGGTCCTAATAGCATCTAATGTCAAACTGCAGCTTCAAAAGCGGGCAGAATATTAGCATGTATAAAAAAAGGGATATACTCCAGGGATAAAGCTATAATTCTGCCACAAGCCCTGGTTAGGCCACATCTGGAGTATTCTGTCCAGTTCTGGTCACCGGTCCTCAGAAGGGATGTGCTGGAGCTGGAGAGAGTTCAAAGAAGGGCAAAGAAACTAGTAAGGGGACCGGAGGACCTCAATTATGAGGAATGGCTGCAAACATTAAATTTATTGTCGCTGGACATGTGTCACTTGAGGGGGGACATGGTAGCAATCTACAAATACCTCAATGGGGATCCCAGCATAGGAAAAAAATATTCAGTCCCAGGGATTGTATGAGGACATGGGGACACACAATGAGACTGGAGGAGAAATGGTTTACCCTTAAACAGTGCAGTGGATTCTTTACTGTCAGGGCAATAAGGATGTGGAACTCTCTCTCTCTCACAATTGGTGGTGGCTGCGGGGAGTATGGATGTTTTTAAAAGACTCTTGGATGTATATCTTCAAAAACACAACATACAGAGATATGGGAAAGTATTATAGACACTGACACACGCACACCTACACAGGTTGAACTGGATTGACTATTGTCTTTTTTCAACCTTACCTACTATGTAAATATGTAACACATCCAAAAGAGTATATAATCCAACATCTTATAACAGAGTGTAGCGCACCCCGTTAAGGGCCACAGATTACTGGGATGTCCCACCCTGCACAGTCAGGCACACCAAATTTGTACAGGCACTCTTGAGGTAGAGAACAGTGCGTGTCTTAGTTTTGTTTTTTATTAGAAGGTAATAACTTAGATAGGGATAGGAGGTTATGGGATGCCCACTTAACTTTGGCAAAACTTCAGGGACATTCTTCCTTTATACAGTCTCTATATACAATTCCACTTCTTCCTCCAGCCCACACTTGCTTGCAGAACCCCGCTGGACTACTGTGAAGATCTGACAGACACTCAGTTAGATTAGAGGTAATAGCCCATTACAGGCAGGAACCCGAGGCCCCTTGATTGTGTAGCAACATTACAGTGTCCAGCTTGTGCTTTTCCTCCTGTGGCTACTGATCCCAGCACCATTTCTTCAAGCACTGCCAACCCACCTGGCTGCAGCTGCCCCTTTACTAGCTCTACAGGCTAATTTCTCCACAAGAACCCTCCAGACTAACAATCACCAGCCACAACTCACCGGCTGACTTTCAGGAGCAGGGAAGCCATCAGAAATGATGGGGCCCCTTACATAGCTTCAGGCTTGCCCCCCGGTTCTGACCCCCCAACTTTCCCCTGTAAATTTTCCCAATAAACAATATTATATTAATAGTACGTTGATGCCCAGCCCTAGAAGACTTCACTTACCTTAAATAATGGGTACTAGGGCTGGCTGCTGGTTCTCCTGGGGCTGGCTGCTGGTCCTGATTCCTGGCTGCTGGTCCTGGGAACTGGCTTTTGGGGCTGGGTCTTGGCTTCTGGGTCTGGGCTCCTGGTCCTGGGGTCTGGCTGCTGGGGCCAAGAGTCTGGCTGCTAGGTCCTGGGCTGCTGGGCCTGGGGTCTGGCTGCTGGGGCCAAGAGTCTGGATGCTGGTCCTGGGGACTGGCCTTGGCTATTGGTCCTGGGACTGGGGGTCTGGCTGCTCGGGCCTGGCTACTGGTCCTGGGGCCAGGGGTCTGGCTGCTGGGGCCTGGCTACTGGTCCATGGGCTGTGGGTCTGGCTGCTGGTCCTTGCTGCTGGCCTGGGGTCTGGGCTGCTGGGGTCTGGCTACTGGT
This sequence comes from Glandirana rugosa, assembly GCA_018402905.1. Taxonomy (NCBI): domain Eukaryota; kingdom Metazoa; phylum Chordata; class Amphibia; order Anura; family Ranidae; genus Glandirana; species Glandirana rugosa. The sequence continues at coordinate 134,745 of BLSH010494565.1, forward strand.
CCTGGGGCCAGGGGTCTGGCCGCTGGGACCTGGCTACTGGTCCCGGCGCTGGGGTCTTGCTGCTGGTCCTGGGGTCTGTCTGCTGGGCCCTGGTTACTGGTTCTGGGGCTGGGGTTTGGCTGCTGGTGCCTGTTTACTGGTCCTGGGGCCAGGGTCTGGCTGCTGGTTCTGGAGTCTGGCTGCTGGGACCTGGCTACTGGTCCTGGGGCCAGGAGTCTGGCTGCTGGGGCCTGGCTACTGGTCCCGGGGCCAGGGGTCTGGCTGCTGGTCCTGGGGTCTGGCTGCTGGGCCCGGGCTACTGATCCTTGGGCTGGGGTCTGGCTGCTGGGGCCAAGAGTCTGGCAGCTGGTCCTGGGGTCTGGCCTTGGTTATTGGTCCTGGGGGTCTGGCTGCTGGGGCCTGGCTACTGGTCCTGGGGCCAGGGGTCTGGCTGCTGGGGCCTGGCTACTGGTCCTGGGGCTGGGGATCTGGCTGCTGGGGCCTGGCTACTGGTCCTGGGGACAGGGGTCTGGCTGATGGGGCCTGGGGGTTTGGCTGCTGCAGCCTGGTTACTGGTCCTGTGGCCAGGGGCCTGGCTGCCGGGGTCTGGTTACTGGTCCTTGGCTGGGGGTTTGGCTGCTGGTCCTGGGGTCTGGGCTGCTGGGGCCTGGCTACTGGTCACGGGGCTGAGGGTCTGGCTGCTGGTCTTGGCTGCTGAGCCATGGCTACTGGTTCTGGGGCTGGGGGTCTGGCTGCTGGGGCCTGGCTACTGGTCCTGGGGCCAGGAGTCTGGCTGCTGGGGCCTGGTTACTGGTCCTGGGGCCAGTGGTATGGCTTCTGGGGCCTGGTTACTGGTCCTGGGGCCAAGGGTCTGGCTGCTGGGGCCTGGTTACTGCTCCTGGGGCCAGGGGCCTGGCTGCTGGTCCTGGGGCCTGGGCTGCTGGGGCCCGCCACAGGGCCCATCTCCCCTAACATGAAAAAAACCCTCACCTGCACTGCAAGCTGAGGCAGAGGGGCACCATGGGTGGGACAGCCCATACTGATGTCCCCAGGTTGCTGCGGTGAAGGATGAGGGTGGGCGGAGGCAGAGAGCAGACTGGGCGCTGCAATCTGTAGTAGCAATTAAAAGAAAAAAGTTTCCCCAGCCCAGTGGACTCTTTCCTCACTTCCAGGTGCCGGACGGTGCACAGTGATCTGCCGTATCACAACAAGTACATGACAGTTCCCTTCTCTTCTATATCAATCTGCTGGGCAGATGGGGACTATCATGTACTTGTTGTGATACTCCCTAGCCATGTCGCACCCTCTCTGCCGCAGCTCGCAGCACAGGTGACAGCTTTTTTGATGTGAGGGGAGATGGAGAGCGGGGCCCAACACTGGGCCCATTGAGATGCTCGAGCCCCGTACAGGAGTACTCCCTCTACACCCTTGATGGAGGCCCTGCTCAGGAGATATCCCAATAGTGCTGACCTGCTCTTACTGTCCTCTGTCCTTGCTGCCATGCCTCCAGGAAGGGCTTCCTCCGTGTGTTATGGCAGGATCCTTCCAGCTAGAGCTGGGCGAATGGTTCGGCCCGAGCATGAGTTTGGGCCGAACAATGACCGTTCACCCTCTTTGAGAAACACCCCAATTTGCAGGATATTTAGTGGGTGTTTGCCCCACTGAAAGCCCTGAAATTCTCTGCATGCTGCACAGTGCATTCTGCACCCTGATTGGGCAAAGCTTTGCCCAATCAGGGCGCAGTAAAAGCTAGTTGTTAAGGAGCGTGACCGGGAAGCCGGCCGTGGTGTCCTTAACAATTGATGAGTCATCAGCTGTCAATTGGCTTCCCCGCTGACAGCTAAATAAAAAAACTGTTGGAAAAAATGGACAGTGTTTTTGGGGGTCTGAGAACAGCTTGTTGGAATGAATAATTATGGGGTACAGAGTACCCCTACCCATTCACCAAAAAAGTGTAAAAAATAATAAAAACAAAGACAGTTTTTGACAATTCCTTTTTAAAAAAATAGAAAACAGTGCCCCCAATGTAAATGCATTGTCAATCATGCCGCCTCCCACACCTGCAAAAAAGTAAATGCTCCCACCTTCCATGAAGGCTAGCCGCCTACTGCAGGCTACCACGTTTGACAGTTCTTATATAGGTAAGGGCAGGGCCACCTGGCTACATCACCTGGTGGCACTGCCCCCCTGTGATGTTACCGACCCAGCATACACCAGGCCATGGCATCACAAGGGGGGTGGTGCCACCAGGTTACGCAACCAGGTAGCCCCACCCTTACCTATATAAGAACTGTCAAATGGCAGAATTTTCAGTAGGCATACAGCCTTCATGGATGGTGATAGCATTTTTGGGTGCTTGATTGACGATGAAATTACATCGGGGGACACTGTTTTTTTTATTTTTTTAAATAAAGGAATTGTCAATAACTGTCTGTGTTTTTATTATTTTTTGACACTTTTAGGTGAATGGGGCGGGATATGGGGGCCCCTTGTTAAAAGAGGCTTCTAGATTCCGATAAGCCCCCTGCCTGCATACCCTCACAACCACCGGTCAGGTTTGTGGGGAAAAGACCCTTGTCCCCATCAACATGGGAACAAGATGCTTTGGAGAGGGAGGAAGAGCCCCCTGACCCAAAGCACTCCCTATGTTGAGGGGGCATGTGACATGGTATGTTTATAAGGGGGGTGCTTTCTCACCCCCCCCCATTTACTGACTTTCCAGGCTGCTTGCTCGTATAGGGGTCTGGTATTTATTTTGAGGGAACCCACGCTGTTTTTTTTTTTTTTTATTTTGCCATTTTTTTTCAAAAGCCGGGTGCCGGTAATTGCAACTGTGAGTCAATTGAAATGTGATTTGACTCATTTTGTTTCCTTTAGAAACGTTGTTTTTGCTGCAGCATGTTCTATGCATGCTACAAATGCACCACTTTACAGGCTAAGGAGACCCCCCAGGCACTATATTTAAAGGAATCTTTCAATTTTATTGTTGCACTTTGAGCATTATTAAAATCACTGCTCTGGAAAAAACATTTTTTTTTTCAATTGCATTGATACATGTCCCCCAGGGCAGTACCCGGACCTCCATACCCCTTTTATGGTCAATAACTTGCATATAAGCCTTCAAAATGGGCACTTGATTTTTCCTGTTTGGCTCCCATTGATTTCAATGGGATTCGCCATTTGGGTTAGAACTTTTTCCCTGTTCAGGAGTTCTGCTGCGAATCAAACAGGGGGGTGGTCGGCCCATCTCTACTTCAAGCACCCGAACCCCAGCCCAAAGTCACCCCCCCCAGACTAGGGGGCACCCCTGAGGGCCACCGACAGCCTCCTCAGCATTCCATCTTCCACATAACTGTCCCCTCCTGGCATTACTCATGTCTATTTATGAGGTGCCCTGCCCCTGCCAGCCCTTTACTGGAGATTGGCTGAGGCTTTCATAAATATTCCAAGAAGCTCCTCCTAACCTCCATCCACTATTTCTAGAACCGTTTCCAAAGTCCCAGAAAACAGAGGGAAGCACTAAAGAAGCTGCTAGGATGAGTCATCCAGCCCTGAGTCACTGAACCCTGACCCAGATTCAGAGCTCAGGCTTAGTCCTGAGCTAAAGAAATTTGCATACACTAACGGTCTACAATAATGCCTAGAACAACTATAGGGTGCTACAAGAGGATCATCAATTGATGTGGAACATACAAGCTAAAGATCAAACAAATTCACCTCCTTCCAATTCCTGGTCCGAGTGGCTCCACAGTAGCATATTCCCAGCTGTCCATAACTGTTTTATATGTCTTTTATTTACTTATTTACAATTTTTAAATAATTTTATATTTATATTTGTTTTTTCATTGTAAGGTCATCCCTGCTGAAGTCAAGCAAACACAACCAGAAATGGCAATGACCATATTGTATATGAGTACAATAGTGGCAGTTGGGACTGATGTTGAAGATGGGGCCCAACTGAAAATTTCATATGTGGTGTGAGACTTATACCAATTCCCCTTCAGTACTTGTTGGCCTTTTCCTCTTTCTCCGGGTACAAGAGGGTAGGCTAGACAGCAGCAAAAATGAAGCATAGGTTATACACCTTTGCTCAGAGTTAAGCTTTGAAACTCAAACTAGCACTCATCAACACCCAATTTACCATCTTCAGTGACAACCTTCTTATGCCAGACTTTTGCTGGAGTGGAAAAAATATATGTACCTAACATCCCCCTCCAATGTACCTCAAATCCAAAATTAGCTAAAGGACTAATTTTTATTGGAAGAGAACTTAACGTCTTCTGTCTCAGCATTTGGCCATGATCTCATAGCCTGGTGTCTTTTGCCTGAGGGTCTGCACTTGTTGACTTGAAAACGTAGTGCCAGTAGAAAATTTTTCCAAGACCTCACAAAATTTAAGGAGATGCCTGGTAGTCACCAGCCCACCCTACAATGAGTAATGTACACCTTTTTGATGCTTAAACACAATAAAAATTGTTGACAAAAAATGCCTTGTGTTTACACAGTTTGACATATTCGATCAACTTACGCACTGTACCACCACTACTTAATTTTCCTTATAAGTTTACTTGATGGACTACACTGTCATTTTTGATGTTAAAAATAGTTTTGGATGTTTTCTAAATACCAATAAACCACTTCTAATAAGGTGTGGTCAATGTGTTGATGGCTGTTGTATTACTAAAATCAGTTTAACTGAGGACTGACAGTACAATAAGCACCAATCATCTGTAAATCCAGCATCAATCTTGTCATTTCTAAAATAAATAAAATGTTTCCTCTTGGATAGTCCTTATAAAAAAGAAAACTATTTGCAAGGTGCATCTTCAATACAAATCCACACGGTTTTTTAATGATCATTTCACCTCACAATCAAGATTGCACTCAAAAAAGTAGCACACACAAGATCAGATGAGTTAAACCCAAGGACATAATCCTCCAATATCTGCATGCAAAATCACTCCAGAAATCTAGGAGGATGAATGGATGGATTGCCACCAAAAAATAGACTTCATGTAGTATATTATTATTTTACAGGTGACATTTAGTGTAAAAACATCTATGTACCCACATTAATACAATGCTTCAGTGCAGTGAAACACAGCAAGAAACAAATAAGACAGAGTTATGAAGCTGGCTGGGTGCTCACTCCCAACAGAAAACTTAACCAGCCAGTCAGTGTAGGAGTGCCCCAAGTCTCACACACTGCTTTTCAGAGATCCACCTGCACTATCTCCATTCCAATGCATTTCATCACAAAACTTTGTCAAGACCCTACAGTATGCAACCGTGACAGAAAAATAACAGTTGGTGTTATTAGAAAAGAAAGATGAAACAACTGTGAGACTTGATCAGATTAGATCAAAATGTTTAAGAGACATTACATTGTAGCTGTGGGTTAATTGTTGTTACTTAACAAATATTAAAGGACACTTATCCTGAAGGAATCATGAAGGCTTTTATTTCTGAATATGCAAAAATGAAAGCTAATTGTTTGTCTTTGGCTTCTGCATTTTTGAACCTCTGACATGGAAAAAACATGCAACCAGTTAGGGAAGAACTTCAGATCAGCTTACCTGTTCTTCATCCAGTTACTCAAAATATATTGAAATTAGCATGACAGCCAAACAAATTGCATTTTTTTGAGAGACTGGCAACAGCAGATGTCAGATTTCTGTCTCCAAAGGTTCACTTTAAGCATCATTTTTTTATACAGCAAAAAGAACCGGCACACTGAAGTACGATATCCAATGAATTTATTCCATGCCCATAAAAATACAGCACACGCAGACGCGTTTCGGCTTGTAGCCTTGTTCACAGCATGTTTACAAATGGCATATAACAAACATATATGCAAAAAGACAGGGAAAATGGGCAGGGGTCTCCCACTAATGCAAAGAAAGGATTGGTTAATTGAAATTGGGGGTGGAATGTCAAAGCAGGTGAAATCCTTTAATACAAATTTCCAAAGATCAAAGTGGCCATCCATAGACACAAAGAGAAAAAAAAAAAAGGGCGTAAGAAAAAGAAAAAAAAAAAAAAAAAGGGTGTGAAAAAAAATAAATAAATAAATAATGGGATGGCACAAAAAAAAATGCACTGATGTTGCTGGTTAGTGATGTTTGCAAATGGCATATAACACACAAATATACAAATAGAGTCTCCCAGCAAATGCAGAGAAAGGATGAGTTAAATAAAATTGGGGGTGAAATGTCAAAGCAGGTGAAATACTTTAATACACATTCCCAAAGATCTAAATGGCCATACATAAAAGCAAAGAAGAAAAAAAATCAAAAAAAATCAAAGGGGTGTAAAGAAAAAAGGGGCGTAAAAAAAAAAAATTAAAAAAAAAAATTAAAATAAAAAAAATGCACTGTGTTGCTGGTAAGTGTTGCCAGTAAATGGCATATGACACACATTTTTTTACTGTCACCGGATAATAACAATTTAAAGCTACAAGGCAATGGTGGGGAGTGCTACCTGCAAATAAAAATACGAGTCAATAACCTGAGAGCCTAACTGAACTGCAATATTATCCCCGGAGCAGCCACTGAATGTATTGGATCCTCTTGCCCTGCACCAGTGATGCCACACCTTGTACCTAGATTTAAGAATACAGACACACCAGAATAGTTTCTTTGGCTTTAGGCTTCTTTCACACGATTGGACCGATCAGATCCGCCTGTCTGTTTTCAGGTGTATCTGATCAGGCCACTCATTGATTTCTATGAAGAGGCGGAGGTCAGCGGATATGTGTCCGCTGACAGCCACCTGGCATCCGATCCGACAAGATCAGCGGAAAAAAGACGTATGGCGATACATTCTCCATCTGTCCAGTGGGTCGGATCAGATGATAAAAGTCAGGTGGTCTATTTTCCTTTTCAGTATCTTTATTTGGATTTTGTACATACAAAATATAATGAGAACAGAGCAAATGTACAGCCTGCAAGGCCATAAACAAGTGGGTGTATATATCAATTCTTAAACATAGCAACTTTAAGCAGCCTGAGAGTATACAATTTAACAGATAAACGTAGCATGTTTCAACAGAGAAAGCAAAGGGTCTCTAGGCTGTTATGATTGATTTGTTGAGAGGTGACCAAGGTTCTCCAAACCCAGGGCTCCCGAGGCTTATTATAACAAAATAGCCAAACTGCCAAGAAGACTGGACCCTAGAAGCCTGGGGTGCCACCATCCAACCACCCCAATGGGGTCTAACTGTGGACGGGGCTTCAATACCATGTACAAACCAGGGGCCCAGCCCCCGAGCCCCCCGGCCCTGAAAAGTGGGAAAGGCAATGGGAGGCTGGGTGTATCCAGACCCAGGTAACACCAATTCAGTAGCCACATATGGGAGAAATAAAGTGACAAGGGATCTGTTTTGTCCCAACAGCTTCCTAATGTCCTTCTTGGACTTATAAATCTGAGTGTAACATTAATCGGAAGGTACAACCTCCTAGAAAGAAAAGGGAAAATTGAAGAACAGATGGGTGAAGGGGACAGGATGTCCCAAGGAAGAAAAAGGAAAAGGTAAGACATAGTTCATTAGAGCCATGATATGTCCAGCCAGAAAGTCTTATTAATGAGTCAAGAGACCTGGGTTGAGTGGTGTCTTGGCATATACCACCCAAGGCTCCCAGATTGCTTCAAAGGTTTGAGTTTTGTCATTTAGCTTAGCTACAATTTGCTCTTGCATCAAGATCCAGGAGATCTTTCTCTTAGCAGCTAAGAAGGAAATCAACGGTTTCTTCCATGTCCCGCGAGTGCTATTTTGGCACCCAGCAGGATGAAGAAGATCAATATTTGCGACTGTTTAGATATCTTCTCTACTCTACAACCTAAGACAGCAATAGTGGGATCCTGGGGTACTGCCACTCCCACTTCCGCAACAATTGTCAACATATATATTGCCCAACCACTCTGACTTAAAACCCAGAACGGAAGTATCTCACACGCTTCGAATGAAACAACCCGACTTCTTAATAGACTAATAAGAACTTTTTCGTATTGAAACTCCTCATATACCTGTTCTTCTCTATGCTATAGTTTCACACACACATTCCAGATGTTTGCAGAACAGATGTTCAGTTATTCCCGGTTATATTTAAAGTGACACACAGACTTTACAGATGTTTGCAGAACAGATGTTCAGTTATTCCCGGTTATATTTAAAGTGACACACAGACTTTACAGATGTTTGCAGAAAAGATGTTTAGTTATTCCTGGTTATATTTAAAGTGCCACACAGACTTTACAGATGTTTGCAGAACAGATGTTCAGTTATTCCCGGTTATATTTAAAGTGACACACAGACTTTACAGATGTTTGCAGAACAGATGTTCAGTTATTCCCGGTTATATTTAAAGTGCCACACAGACTTTACAGATGTTTGCAGAACACTAGTATGGTTTCTCCCGGTTTTATTTAAAGTGACACACACAGCTTCCAGATGTTTGCAGAACAGTGATATGGGTTCTCCCGGCTTATTTATACTTTTTTGACACAGTTTGAAGATGATTTTAGAACAGTTATATGGATTCAACCGTTAATTAATACTTTTCAGACCCAGTTTGAAGATGATCCACATTCACCTCCATTTTTGCTTTTTTATGTTTCTATTTTTTTTTTTTTAAATATTTAAAGTTATTTCCCTGTCCCCATTTCTTTGTAGGTCACTTGTCCCACCCTTACCTCCATTTCCTTCCTTATGCAGACCTCTAGGACTTTCCAGGACTATTTTACAGCCATTTTTGTGCCTAAAAGTTCGGGTACCCATTGATTTCAATGGGGTTCGGGGTCCGGGACAAAGTTGGGTTCTGTCCGGACCCAAACCCGGACTTTGTCCCGAAGTTCGGCCGAACCAGCAGAACCCGGACTTCTAGAAGTTCGCTCAACTCTATCCATTAACAGCAAAGGTTTGAACACTCCGGAAAAACGCTCTCTCTTGTTGAGAGAATGCCATAAGTTAAAAGCAAACATTATATTCATTCAAGAAACTCACTTTCGCGCCGGAAAAATTCCCACACTTGCTGATAAGAAATTCACTTCTGTGTACCATGCTGCCAACAACAAATCCAAAACAAAGGGCTTTTCAATCCTAGTCTCCAAACAGACCCCCTTCACGCTTCAGGACTCCTTATATGACCAAAATGGAAGGTACATATTCCTGAAGGGAACCCTGAAGGGGCACCCTATCACACTTGCCAACATTTACACTCCCAATAGTAAATAAGTTACATTCTTTCGCCAAATCGGTGATCTTCTATCTTCTTTCTCATCAGGCATCCTAGTCCTGGGGAGTGACTTTAATGTTCCCCTAAATCCGCTCCTGGATACATCATCTGGTTTCCTTACAGAGCACTCAAACAAATCAAAATCCATCTACAAGACCTTCTTCTGCACAACAAGTGGAGGGCATTGAACCCACAGACAAAAGACTACACACATTTTCCCCCGATACACCAGAAGTATTCCAGCATTGACTACCTTTTTATTTCACAAACAGACCTACCCCTTTTATCTAAAGCTACAATAGAACCCATAACCGTCTCAGACCACCACCCGATCACTGTAGACCTAACTTTTTCTGAGACCTCTACTAGAGCCAAAACAGGGAGGTTTAATCCAGCTCTGCTTAATGACCCTCTGGATGTGGAAAGAATCTCCACATGCCTCCAAAACTACTTCTCCATAAACGATACAGGAGACACTTCTAAACTTTATCTCTGGGAAGCATACAAATGTGTCGTCCGTGGGGAAATCTTCAAAATTACATCAAGAGTTAAAAAAGCCCAACAGGCTAGAATCTCATCCCTCTTAGCCCAAATTCGAAAACTCGAACTAGCACACAAAAGAACTTTAGCTTCCTCAACACTCCAAGAGCTTTCAGATACAAGAAAGCTTCTCCTTGAAGAGTTAAATCTAAAAAGTAAAATACAATACATCCTTAGACAGAAAGTCTTCTATGAACCAGGCAACAAGAGTGGTAGACTCCTAGCCAAAGCGGTCCAAAACAAAAAAAGTAATGACACGATACACAATATAAAAGATAAATAGGGTTCTATACACTCCTCCAATGAGAAAATAGTCCAACAATTTGAAGAATACTATAGGGCATTATATAACATACCCCCGAACCCCAAATTCACATCAAACCCCGAGAAAAGATCTAACTAACCGACTTTTACCCCTCCTTCCCTCCCTAATATCATTAGATCAGGTGGGTTTTATCCCTGGTAGAGAAGGAAGGGATAATACAATAAAGGCCCTAAACATCCACCATTGGCTACACCAGGAAAAAAAACAAGGCTTCTTTCTCTCTCTAGATGTGGAGAAGGTGTTCGACAGGGTGGCCTGGGACTATATTCAAGCAGTACTCCATAACATAGGGATACCAAAAATTATGCTATCTTACATAAACGCTTTGTATTCCTCCCCAACCGCCAGAGTCTGCGCCAATGGCCACCTGTCGAACGCCTTCCAGCTGCATAATGGCACCAGACAAGGGTGCCCCCTCTCTCCGCTCCTTTTCGTGCTAACCCTAGAACCATTCTTAAACAAATTAAGACTAAACCAAGACATGAAGGGCATAAAGATTTCTGATCACACTTATAAGGTCGCAGCATTTGCAGATGATCTCCTGCTATTCTTATCGGATCCCCTCATCTCTCTTCCAAACTTACTAAAGGACTTGGAGTATTTCCAACATATTTTGAATCTAAAAATTAATCACTCTAAATCATTTGCCTTAAATATAACCCTCCCCTCAGAAAATGTCACACAATGTCAAACTAACTTCCCTTTCAAATGGGCCAAAGACTCCATTACCTATCTAGGAATTAAAATACCCCATCACCTTCCAAATATCTTCCACTACAACTTCACCCCAATATTGAAAGAAACAAAGGAAGACTTGAAACGATGGAGTGTTTTAAATATATTGTGGTTCGGGAGAGCATCTCTACTTAAAATTACTACTCTGCCCTGCTTTCTCTACCTATTACAAACAATTCCAATTCGAATCCCAAACTCATTTTTTAACTCTGTTAGACAAGCCTGCTCTGCGTTCATTTGGCGCAACAAACAACCAATAATTAAACTTATTCTCCCTAAAAACAGAGGAGGAATAGCCCTACCCAACCTACATCGTTATTACTGGGCAACCCACTTAACTCGCATAGTAAACTGGCACATCCATAGCTCTGTAAAGTATTGGGTCTACTTGGAGCAATGTTCCCTCTCCCATTGCCTAAGAAATTCACCATGGCTCCACCCCCAACACATCCCACTTAATACTAAGCTCCATCCATTAATCGGACCCACTCTAGATATCTTTCCCAACTCTAATAAGAAAAATAACTTGACCCCATGGCTAAGCCCTTTAACACCTTTAAGAATGAATCCAGACTTTCCCCCGGGCATGTCCGATAAATTTTTAGCCAACTGCTGGCCCCACAGAGATATACTGGCACATCACTACTATCGGAAGAATACCTTTATATCTCTTGAGAACTTAAATTAATCCCTTGCTCCTAAATCCACTTCTAGATGGTCATAAATACAATTCAGAAGCTACTCAAACAAACCCTCCACTATACCTTCTACATTAGAGGAATTATGCTCCAAAAAAAGTCCCCAAAGACACCTCATTTTCGCTCTTTATTCGTCTTTGTTTGTGGGCCAATCAGCCTTCTCCGACCATGCATGTACAGCATGGGAACAAGACCTAAGCACAAATTTTACAGAAGAAGATTGGGAATCCATCTGTCACTATGCTCATAAAGGTTCTTTAAATGTAGCCACCCAAGAATGTAGCTTTAAAATTATGTCAAGATGGTATAGTACACCTGAACTGTTAACAAATGCTGGCAGTGTGATACGGGTGACGGCTCCTTCTTCCACATCTGGTGGTCTTACCCATGCATCCAAGAGTTTTGGCAGAGGGTACACAGCACAATTAAAGTGGTCACAAAGAAAAGTATAGATTTTACCCCTGCATTATATCTTCTTCACTACACCTTTATACTCAAACTATGGTATCTCAAATCACTGACCATGTTCATGATTAATGCAGCCAGGCACTGGATCCCCTGCCACTGGCTTTCCCCCACCATTCCAACGAAAGCAGAGTGGCTTGGTAGACTCAATAAAATTGAAAGAATCGAAGAACTTATTAGCATCTCTCATGAAACTTTTTCCAAATTCTCTGCAACTTGGTATAACTGGCAAAGATTTAAAACAAATAATAATCATCTAATTGACAATGACTAATCTCATCAATCCAACGGCTCGTGTTATTAAAATTCCGGTTACACAATATTAGCTGCAATAAATCCAACCCCTCTTCCAACTTGACATTAAAAACTACTGTTTTACTCATTTGATTAATTAGGGGCTCCGGGTGGCTAGGGGGACGCAGCTGGTCTGTCCCCCCTCCCCCCCCACCCTTCTCTCCCTTCCCCTACCCACTCTTTCACTTTTCTTTCTCTTCCCCTATCCTCTCTTCCTTGTGTTTCTTCTAGACAATCTCTTCTCACCCTAGATAGACATTCAGTATGATCAAGAATTATCAACATCTGGTCAATTCTTATGTCAACTGTTATGAGATATACCACCCCTTCACCTATTAGACTGAAGTAATACATAATGTGTTGTACCTAATTAAAAAATTTCTACCCGTTTAGCCTTCTTTTGAATCCTGTTAACATGGTCAAAAGTGTCTTCAGTAATCTGCTACATGAGATCCTTGTATTCGTTTTTATTGTTGACAACATTTGTAAACTCTTTGTATGTCACACTGTTTCTTTTTTTCCCTTAATAAAAATTTATGAAACAAAAAAAAAAAGTTTCAATCGTGATTGTGAAAATTATGTGTGATAAGGGACATCCCTGTCTTGTTCCTTTCCTGATGTCAAATGAATCAGAGTATTCACCCATTAGGTGCACCTGCACAGTGGGGGATGAATACAATGAGTGAATAATGCCTAAGAATTTAGAGCCGAATCCCCATCTCTCTAGAATTCCAGGAAGGTATGGCCAAGAAACCATATCAAAGGATCTTTGAAAGTCTATCGAGAGGAGGAAGCCTGATTGCGGGGGACATCCATCCCAATGAGACTGCAATAGAGTGATCACGTCTATGGCCCTCCTAATTTGATCTGGTCCCTGCCTGCCAGGAATGAAACTTGCAATGAATCTGGAAAGTCTGGATGCCAATATTTTGGTCATAATTTTGAGATCATTGTTGATGAGTGAAATTGGGCGATAGGTTCCCACGTCACTTGCATCTTTACCAGGTTTGGGAATTACTGACATATAAGCAGAGTTTAAGTGTTTGTCCAGGAGGGTGCCTTCTCTAAGGGAAATAAAGAACCGGGTCATGTAAGGGGCCAGTGTGGTGCCAATTTCTTATAGTAGCCTACCGAGAAACCATCTTGACCTGGTATAGAACCCGCCTTGAGGGATTTAATCGTTTTAAGCACTTCGTCCAGCGAAATGGGATTTTCAAGGAGATCCTTATGTTCGCGGGTAAGCTAAAGGATGGGAAGGTCTCTGAGAAAAGAGTCCACCCACTTTATGGGGGGGTGAGTGGAGCGTTAGTGTTGTAAAGCTCAGAATAGAAGGATGGAACATGGCTATAATTCTGTATGGGTTTTGGGTTAAATCGCCATTGGAAGTGTAAATTTTGGGGAAGGAGAGGTTATGAGCTTTGGGGGTTAATTTGGTTGCTAGCTTCACTTGTATCCTATCTTTTTGAGAGTAAAATCTAGCACCCATCCATATAAGCTGTTTTTCTGCTGAAGTAGTTAGTGCTAAATTAAGACGGGCGCAAGTTGAGTCTACTTGAGCTAGTGTGCCTGGATTAGGATTTCGTATATGCTGTATGGACTGTTGGAGAAACTCTTCCTTCAACTTCTTGACATACGCTGTACGTTCACATTTAAAATTGGCACTTATCTGAATAAGTGTACCTCTTAGCATCACTTTATGTGCTGCGCATAGGGTAGAAGGGGTTGAAGAATCATTGTCGTTATGTAATCTTTTAGGGCTTTTTCTATTATAGAACACTGAACCGGATCACTTAGGATGGCTTCATTTAAATGCCATTTAATCAGACCACTGGTGTTGGAAGGTCTTTTAAAGGGATAATGTCATGATGAAGTGGTCTGAAAGGGGGGTATCTCTGAATTTAGCAGAGAGGGCATTAGGGACAGAGGTGGTCACTCCTAGCATAGGTATTGTGTGGAGCAGAGAAATGTGTGACATCTATGTCATGGGGGTGTAACTCCCGCCAAATATCTACCAGTCATAGAGCATGAAAAGTTGAGCTACTTTCAGGCTCTGTCTAAATGGATGCTTAAGTTTTGAAGTCCCATGGTCTGACTTGTCCGGGGATGAGTCGAAGGCAGTATTAGAATCACCCCCCAGTATCACGACCCCTTAAAAATGGATGGAGTGTGCGTATTAGATTATCAAAACATTTTGCCTGGCCCTTATTAGGTGCCTAGTAGAATACAAATGTGTATGTCTCGCCCTCAATGGTTCCTACTACCAGAAGGTAATGTCCTTCTGGATCCTTGAGAACCCTTAAGGGGGAGAAGTTGAAACCCTTGGAGAAGCATATTGCTACTCCTTTTGTCTTATTTTCAGCACTCGCTTGGAAAAACTGGGGGAAATTCTGATGTAGGAATGATGGATTGTAGGAGGAGGGAAAATGAGTCTGTTGTAACAAAAGTATATCTGATTTAGGGATTTGTAAAACTGGAATACTTTTCATCTCTTAATAGAGGGGCTGAGCCCTTGTTTGTTGTGGGAGATAAGTTTGAGGAATGTTCCTGGAGTACCAGAGACAGCCATGGATCAGGGAAAAGGAGAACTCAAAGGACAAGCAGGAATAGGACAAAGGAGGAAAGAAGCAGAAAAGAGAGTGAGGTATTGTTCATTAACAGCATATACACAGAATAGACCCTGCGCTCCCAAAAAATACCGGGCTGGAGATGGTCCTGCCACTCTTCAACCTGGGACCTGAAAAGGTCGAGTCTCTTGGGGAGAGAAGCATCCTTCCGTCTTTGAGAGGAAAACATATGCCTCTTAAAGGCAGATGGAGGCACATTGTTATCACTCCGGCCTTCCTGCCTATGATCTTCCCAAATTGAGAGAAGCGCGAAAGATAAATTTGGGTAAGTAAAGCGCCCGTGCCAGGGAAAAAGTAGAAATGAGGTGCGGCCGATCCATCACCCCCCCCCATCCCCCCAGCCCTCCCCTGGGAGGGCTATGGGAATGGGGGTGAAACCACTACAGCACCGACCACATAGTTCAAACTCAAACATTTTAGCCCCTACAGGAGGAGCAATCATGGTAATTCTCAAAGGAATTTCTGCTGGGCAGTGGGACCATTTAAAAGAGTAGTCGGGCCCAAGAAACTGTGGAATGTAGGGAGTCAAACCAAAACAAAACAGTTCTATACCTAGACCAATTGCTGTGTGGAGATAAACTGTAAAAAGAGTAGGAGGAAACTTTTAATGTCAAATTTAACAAGTATTTCAGTCTGTATCCCCATTCCCCCTCACCCCCCAACATCGGCCCCATGAAGGATTCAGCCCCCACCTAAGTAGGGTAATTAGAGTAGCCGTTTGTGGGGGGAAAAGAAAAAAGTAACCTTGGGGACTCTTCAAGAAGCAGTAGAATTACACGACCCAGTCATTAACGATGGTCACAGTTTCATGGTGGTAGAGAATCTTTTGAGCGCTTGCACTGCTGATTCAGCCATATTGGAGTAAGGGGACTCCAAGGAGACGGTCTCTTCGATGATGAAGTGGAACCTCTGCCGGGGGGCTGTTGGTGCAATTCCTGGGACATCAGGCCCAGATGTAATAGCAGACGTTCTCCTTCTTGAAATGAAGAGAAGGCATAGCCTTTGTTGCGGTATGATATATTGAGGTGAAATGGGAATGAACATCTATAGGTAACTTCTTTTTGAGCTAAGACTTGGAGGAGAGGTTTAAGAGATCTGCGTTTCTGCACTGTATATGGGGAGATGTCTGCGAAGATTTGTATTGGGTATCCTTGCAGAGTGAGTTTATCTGAAGCTCTGGACCTTCTCACCACCTCTTTCCTGACCCCATAAAAATGGGGTTTAACTATGATGTCCCTCGGCAGGCCATCAGGATGTGGTGGTTGTAGAGCTCTGCTGGTCCTATCTAGCTCCAGTCTGTGTTCTGGTATGTCCAGAATTACATTTTTGATATATATACCTCTTTTACCGACTCAGGAAGGCCTCTTATGCTGAAGTTGTAATGACGGGATCTATTTTCAAGGTTGTCGATTTTAGATAATGCAAAGTCCAGTTGATTCTGAATATCCTGTGTTCTGTCAGAGTTTTGGTTAATTTTTGCAATAGACTGGTCAGCTTTCCTTTCCATGATATCAATCCTAGCACCCAATTGTTGCAAGTCTGCATGGATAGAAGTAGTTATCTGGGCCGCAGTTTGAGCTAGGCTTTTGGATAGCATTTTGGAGAAGCCCGCCATCATGGAGGGGAAATCAATGGGGAGGGTGGTTATAAGCCCTGCTGGCACCTAGATCTAAGCCTTCCCAGGGATCATTCAGGGGGGTGGTGAGGCCAACTTCCGTCCTCCCCAGCAGGGACTCCGTGGTTGCAGGTGAAGGAGTGGGGTGGAGAGGGGTACTCACAATGGGGAGTGGAGGAGGAAAGACCACAGGGTCCTCTGTGTCCTGGTCTGCTATGGATTCCTCTGTCTCTGCCTGTCTGTCTCATGCTGCTGCAGCCACCATCTTGGACTGTGTCTGTGTCCTTAGAGATTGCTCCAGCTGGTGGGAGAGGTCTCTATGGGCCGAGCCCGAGGACATTAGTGTGTGCCTGGGGTACTCCCAAGTCTAATGCTTCTAGAGCGGGACCAGAACGAGCACTCTATGAGCTGCAGCGGGGATTATCAGGCCAGAGTGGTGTGGAGCTTCAGAGTGTCGTGGCCATCTTGAAAGCTTCTGCGCATGCGCCTAGGTGGTCCGTTTTCATTCGATCTCCGCGTAGAGGAGAGCGGGGCTCTGACAGGTCTGTCTCAGCATAGTGAGAGGAGACAGACCTGTCATTCACCTGCTCAGCGGAGATCAATGGAGCGATCCCTGTTGAGGTAGCAGAGTCCATCAAAACGGATCCGCCCTGTATGAAAGGGGCCTTATTAGGAAGAGTTAAGCCCTAAAATGGAAATGATTAGTTATACAAAACATGCAATAAAATATAGACATAGTACTAATGACAAAATAGATTTAATACTGCATAATACAATAGTCATCACTGTTCATTCCTCACGGCCAACTTTGTTATAGCTAGCTTGGCAAGAGAGAACAAGACTCGAAATGGTAATAAAACTACTCAACACAGTATAGTAGTACAAAACTGAGGTTATCAGTAGAAGTAAAAATAACATGGCAATAATGTTATAGCCTATCCCCTGAAGAGATATCCTAACTAATCACTGGCCAGTGGGACAATGTACAGAGTCTGCCCTTAGATAAATGGAAGCACTCACTCTTCAGATGGTAAACTATTTGTAATCCTGCTGTAAAAAAACACAGTCCCCCTTAGGCAGAGTAAAAACAAGGATAGTGGAAGCAATAACAAAATAAAACTTTGGAGATACTCTCATCACCTACGAAGGTCGTGATGAATCCACTTGAAGGTGCTCTCACCACCTACATAGGTCCTGATACATCTGCTTGTACAGCAGAGACTTTGGATTATTAGGAAACTGGAACAGCAGGTTACTAGTGGGCACAGCAGCAATTAATGTACTGCAGTCATAGCATAGTTCAGCAACATGTGACCCCGATAGCTACTAGCACACTGACCACAACGCAGCACAGCAGCCATGTATTCTCAGCAACAGTGGCTCAGGTAGTCTGTCCAGGTTCCTGGTAGTCGGCATCATCTTTGGCATTGGTGGCTCTGAGAAGCCTGGAGCCTGCAATATCTCTCTTAGCACAAAAAAAAAATGTCTTTCTCTGGGACAACTTCCACCAAAAGCAACAGGTTTAACATCAGCACACGGACCAGGCCCTGGACACAAAATATATTCCTTGTGCAGCAGCAGCAGCTTTTTCTCTCTTTGGGCTCCTGACAGATACCCAGGCCCATCAACACAATACTTCCTCATGCTTTTCCTGGTCTATCCTGCACTCTCAACAGCACTATCCCTTTCTCTCAGGCCCCCTCAGTGGGGTTTAATGCCATAAGATTCCATATCAGTACAAATAACTGCAACGGTTTTCCAATTAAAGTATCTGGAGCTTGAGTAATTAGCATTATTATATATGTTTCCCATCAGTGGCCTCTAGACAGTTAGGAAAATCTGAATGCTCTCAAAAACTTCTTGAAAATCCTCTATAATTCTGGAATCCGGAATTTCTTCTCTGAAAAATACATTGCAGACAACTGCGATAGAAGACTATTTCAACAGAAAGTAAGAATGTTGGTCAGCAAAATACTGCCCTGTTTCAAGAAATTTAGAAGGTATAAAAAAAAACAATTCTCACTGCCAAAATTATATGTTTGGAATCAATGGATCCAGGGACATACATTTGAATGTTCCTAGAAGCCCATTGCAACCTGCAAAATTTCATAGTAAGCTCTGCCATAACATTTCTCATAGTTTTAGGGTGTAATAGTTTTCCTCATGTTTGTGGAACATCAGTAAATGTTAGGGACAAACACATCCACAAGTGCAAGGATGTGAGGTACTTTCATTATTGCCTGAGCAAACACTGTAAAACATTTTCAGCTAAGGATATAGAACATTTTACAATCACAAAAATCAAGCAAAGGTAATTTTTCTATCTCTCTTTTTTTATTTAGTACCCACAGCTGCTGGTAACAGCCTAGTCCCATAAATGAGTGCTTTTCCTGGTGCTACTAGGTACAAATGTTAAAAATATGCTAATTATCAGCTTCCCTTAAGTGTCTGTCCACACAGGGGCGATCCAACTTCTGCGCGACTTTGCTAGGCTATTGCAGTGCGACTTTCAGCGTGACTACGTCGTGACTTTGGGCGACTTACAAAGCGACTTCCATGCCAAGTGACTTTGCCTGTGTCCAATCAGAAAATGATATGTTTGTTCTCTGTTCCTTGTGTCCGTGTGTTCTCTGACCCCTGCTGTGATCCAAAATTTCTTCACACAAACAGAGCTTTCTTTTGGTGGTATTTAATCACTGCTGGGATTTTTATTTTTTACTAAAAAAAAACCCAGAAAACTAGGAAAAAAAAATAAGTTTTTCTTATTTTCTGTCAGTAAATTCTGCAAATACGTAATGTTTCTCCTTCACTGATGTGAGCTGATGAGGTGGCACTTATGGGCACTGATGAGGTGACATTTATGGGCACTGATTAGGGGACACTGATGAGGAGGCACTAATATGCCACACTGATTGGCACTGATAGGTGGCACTGGTGGGGACTGATAGGCAGCAGTGGTGGGCACTGATGGGCAGCACTGGTGGGCACTGATAGGTGGCACGGATAGGCAGCACTGATGGGCACTGATGGGTGATGCTGGTGGGCATTGATGGGCAACAGTAATGGGCATTGATGGGCAGCACTGATGAGCAGGCACTGATGGGAGGCATTGACTGGCATCCCTTATAGACACTGATTGGTGGCACTTATGGGCACTGATTGGTGGCACTGACATGCACTGATTGGTGGCACTGATATGCACTGGTTTGTGGCACTGCTGGCATTGCTAGGGCTTTGCTGTAATCGGGGTACTGATGATCAGTGCCCTGATTACATGCCCAGCTCTTCTGTGAGGGGAGATCGGCATTCCTCACCACACATCCTCGCCACACACTTTGTCAGTGTGAGGCGAGGAGAGCAAATTACCAGCACTTCCTTATTTACATGTGACCGGCTGGGATTGGGCAGAGCCGATCACATGTTTAAAGAGCCGTGGGTCTTTACACAGATCGGGGTGGCTCCGTGTCCTAGCAACATATTGCCCCCACGATCGCCACGCTGAGCGCCCCTGCGGGCCCGCTATAGTATGCGTTTTGGGCAACGTCATATGACGTCTTCTCAGAACAAGAGCCACACCGTCCCTTTGTCATTTGACAGTGGGCGGGCAGCAAGTGGTTAAACAGTTTTCAAGAATTGCTTGGTCTGGTTTCCAGCCATCTTGAGAGACAGAACACATCATACCGAAGGAGTATCTCACCGACTCAAAGACTGATTATCACACTAAGGTAAACCATATTTTGGCAGCTGTATGGCTGAACTCGCTTTCAAGTCACACTAAAAACGGTGTAGGGACCTTTTTTCCCACAGTGGAATTGCATCGCATTCGATCTGATTCAGCTCTGGTTCACATAGGTGCGATGCCGGAACCCTGTGAATCCACAGCGGGTTCCCGCATTGCTTGGCTCCCTGCGGCAGTTCACACTGCAATATGCAAACTGCTGGGAGTGTCAGTACAAAGGTAATGACACCCTCAAATCAGTTTGCATATCGCACTGCGAACTGCAAACTCTCACATGAATTGGATCGAATGGTGTGAACACCCATGTGATCTGATTCTGAGTGTTCTGTGCTGGTTTGCTCCAATTGCCATGCAAATTCAGCCATATAATTTCTATGGCTGAATTAGCATCACACATAGATCACATATGACTCACACTGCAGTGCGGTGCAAATCATATGAAATCTGGGTGTTCGGAGCAGTGTGAACCAGCCCTCATGTGCGAGTTTACAGTTCGCACTGCGATTTGTGAACAAAAATGGGGGTGTCATTAACTCTGTAATGACACCTGCAGCGGTTTTCATATGGCAGTGTGTACTGCCTACGGGAAGAATGTGATGTGGTAACGTGCTCTGTAATCACGCCGATTCTCACATCACAGATATGTGAGCCGGGTCTCAATATAACATATATTAAACAACATAACACACAAACATTCGAAGAAAATAATGAAATGCCACAAAATTCAGTATAAGATAATAATTTATGAAATATTTCACAATAAAAGAAGATAAATAATCCAACGGAATTTTAATCTGCATCTGTAAACTGTAGAACATTGTACCCATCAAATTTGGTTACAATTGTTGACAAATTGGAAACTCAGGATTGCTGGTGGCTGGGCTGGGCATTAGAGCGGAAAACTCCTGACCCCTTGGATTTTGTAGTGGGGAGGTGATGGTGACAGGAATTGGGGATGGGTAAGGATAGGGTATAGGGGGATGTGATGCATTCAGAGCATTCCCATACTCATCCGAGTAAGGACAAAAGTGAGGGGGGTAGTAGGGGTGGGTTCTGGGAGGTGGAGGGGTTGCAAAGGGATAATATGACCCTGATGCTGGGGGTGGGCCAAAGCTGGGGGTGTGGACAGGTGGTGCTGGATCATCACCACTGTTGGCCTCCAATATGTTCATGATCGCCTTTTTCACTGTTGTTTTTTTTTCCCAGCCTTACATTTTCTAGTAAATTTGCGACCATCATGCCATAGAGATAGTTGTTAGACTCATATTTCTCCAGCCTTTTCTCAAGTTTATCCATAATTTGGGCAAATTTTCCCATATTTGCACTGCTCTCCCCTCTTGCTGGTCTGCGTCTCGGAGCAATTTGGCTGGGCCCTGGCTCATCTTCATGTGCGTAAGGTTGCAGAGCAGGAGCAGGATTAGTGTTTGACTCATCTTCCTCTACAGCACCCTGCCCTACAGGACTGATTCATTTTGATAAAAGTCAAACAGTCCACAGAGTCTGTGGACAGATGTGCTCTATAATCAGTAACGAAACCTCTTGCAGCACTGAATGCCCATTCTAAAAGCACGCTGGATGCAGGCAGCCCCACAACTCAATAGCATACTGGCCAAGTTCTAGTCAGTTGTCTATTCTCATGGCCCAGTAAGCTCTCCATCTCTGTTCTGGCTCCGAGGTAATTGTCCACCATGTGATGCAGGCGCTGCCAATGGGATGTGGAAGCTGATGGCCCTGGGCAGCGAGGACTAAAAAAATTCTGAAATGCATCACTTAGGTGGACGCCTGTTAGAAGACTGTGCTGAGGGTTAATAGCACTTGATTGTTGTCTCCTCTAACTCATGGAGAAGCAGCTCTATTTGAACTTCCTGCTTCCTGTAGCAAGTGCTGTTCATTCTACAACGTGTACCTGTCCTTCCTGAGCAACTTGTGCCTGTTATCTGTTCCTGTCTCCTGTTCCTGTGACCCTGCTTTCCCGACCTTGTCTGAACTCCGCCTGAACCGACCCTTGGCTTGCCTACGACCATCCGATTGCCTGATCCTTCTGCACTTCTGCTGTCAGCCTGTTAACGAACTCTGCCTGTACCCGACCATCTGCCTGCCTGCTCCTTTTGTCCTTCCTAGCCTGCCTATTGCCGACCCGGACTATACGACCACTCTTCTGTCTTGCACAAGTCCCAGTGGACCTACACGCACCACCAAGTGTTCCTGTCCAACCCTCGTGCCCCTCTGCACTCCTGAACTCCCTGTTTGCTCTATTAGGGGTTCTCGAACCAGGGCCGCAAGAGAGGTTACCCCTGCAGAAGTCAGACTCATCCTCCAGGTACGTGACAGCAACGAAAAGCCATGCCTGAGTCTGCGCAGGGGACCTCTCCCGTGGACGAGCTGTGCGTGCACCTTGCTGGAATCACTCGAGCTATCCAGACCCTCCAGGATGACTACACCTGTCTGGAAGAGAGAGTTCGGGGACTTATTACCTCAGCTCCCACTGGGTCGGGCTCTCTGGACACTCGCACAGTGGTCACTTTGCCAAGTGAGCCCAAGGTGCCTATGCCTGAACATTTTTCTGGAAACCGCAGAAAATTCCGGGCCTTCCGCACCTCTTGTGACCTGTACTTTGCTCTCCAACCCCGGACGTTCTCACAGGAAGTCATTAAAGTGGGGTTTGTGGTCTCGCTCCTTCGGGAAGGTCCACAAGCCTGGGCTCACCGCCTCCTGGAGCAGAAAGCACCGGAGACCGCTAGTGTGGACCGGTTCTTCCAGGCAATGGACCAGCAGTATGAAGATCCCCATCTGATTTCCACAGCGGAGACAGCCCTCCATGCCCTGCAGCAGGGCCAACGCCCTGCAGAGGAATATGTATCTGAGTTCCGGCGGTGGAGTGTATCTGAGTTCCGGCGGTGGAGTGCGGACACTGCCTGGAACGATGCGGCCCTCTGTTATCAATTCCGGCTGGGTCTCTCGGAGTCGCTCAAGGATGAGCTGGCTCGCACCGGGGTCCCGCACACCCTCGATGCCCTGGTCAGTCTGGCTATTCAGATTGATCGCCGTTTGCGGGAACTCGCGGCCGAGAGATCCGCATGACCGGGCCTCCCGACCAGGACATCATCTGGACTCTCCGGCCACCCGGCCCTAAGCCCAGCTGCCTCCTCACCGGAACCCATGCAAACCGGGCTTCCATACCCGCCTCGTACTCCTGACGAATGCGGGAGACGCATAGCCCTGAATCTGTGCTTCTACTGTGGGGGCTCCGGGCATCTGTTAAGGAATTGCCCCATTAAGGCGGATGAAGGCGCCACCTACCACGCAGAGAGCCTAATGAACCTGCCCAGTGACAAGGCCCACCTGGTGCTTCCAGTCTCCTTCCAGCTCCCCAGAGGGACCCTCTCAGTGCAGGCTATCCTGGACTCGGGCGCAAGTAGCTGCTTTGTGGATCTGGCCTTCGCAGCGCATCACCAGATCCCACTCTGACCTAAGAAACACCCCATGGTCGTCCGATTAGCCGATGGGTCAAACATTAAGTCAGGCACGGTCACCCAGGAGACCATCCAAGTATACACCATTACCGGTGGGGGACATGCCGAGTTTCTGTTACTGGATGTCATTGCCTCTCCACTGTACCCTGGGTCTTCCCTGGCTTCGGGCTCACAACCCCCAGATTGACTGGACAACGGGCAAAGTGCCATTCTCCTCCTCCTATTGCTCCCAATACTGCCTGCCTCAGTGGCCGGAGAACTCCTCAGCCTTGCTCAGCCTGGATCTAGACGTCGATCCAGAATCCCATGCGGTAGTCCCTGCACCCTACCATGAGTACCTAGACGTCTTCAGTAAGAAGGGGGCTGACGTCCTCCCACCACATCGGCCCTATGATTGCCCGATCGACCTCCTACTGGGAGCGGAGGTTCCGTTCGGTCGAATCTTTCCCTTGTCCAAAGTGGAATTAGCCACCCTAAAGACCTATCTGGACGAAAATTTGAAGAAGGGCTTCATTCGGTCATCTACGTCACCAGCCGGAGCCAGAATCTTCTTCGTAGAGAAGAAGGACCATTCCCTCCGGCCCTGTATTGACTATCGTGAGCTCAACCGGGTCACTATCAAAAACCGGTATCCGTTACCCCTGGTTCCAGAGCTCTTCCAGTGGTTAGGTACCGCAACTGTCTTCACCAAGCTGGATTTACGCGGGGCTTAAAATCTCATCCGCATCCACGAAGGGGACGAGTGGAAGACCGCCTTCCGGACGTGGTTCGGACATTATGAATATCTGGTCATGCCCTTCGGGTTGTGCAAAGCCCCAGCGACCTTCCAGCACCTGGTGAACGACATCTTCCGGGACTTTCTGGACCAGTTCATAGTCGTTTACCTGGACGTTATCCTAATCTTCTCGCCCTCTCTGGAAGAACATCGTAGGCACGTGAAGAGTGTGCTTGCCCGTCTCCGGCTACATGGCCTTTACGCCAAGGCAGAAAAATGTGCCTTCAAATGTGCCAGTATCTCATTCCTGGGGTTCCATCTTTCTACGGCAGGAATTACCGTGGACCCCCAGAAGGTCTTGGCCATCCTGGAGTGGCCCGTCCCAGTTGATAGGAAGGGAGTCCAGCGATTTGTGGGGTTCGCAAATTTCTATCGGAAATTCATCAAGGGGTTTTCTGCAGTCATCGCCCCAATAACCCAACTCACAAAGAAAGACTCACGGTTCCGCTGGACTCCTGAGGCCCAAGATGCCTTCTCCCAGCTCAAGAAGCTGTTTACATCCACGCCTATCCTCAAACACCCCGATCCTGCTCTACCATATATCCTGGAGGTAGACGCCTCTGAAACAGCAGTGGGAGCCGTTCTCTCACAGAGACAGGGCCCCAAAGCCTTACTTCACCCCACTGCCTTCTTTTCCAGAAAGTTATCTCCGCCGGAAAGGAACTATGATGTCGGTGATAGGGAATTGCTGGCCATCAAGTCGGCTTTGGAGGAATGGCGGTACCTCCTGGAAGGAGCAGCTCACCCGGTATTGGTTTTTACTGACCATAAAAACCTTGAATATCTGCGGACAGCTAAGAGTTTGAAACCTCAACAGGCAAGGTGGGCACTGTTCTTTAGTCGGTTTCAGCTTCACATTACATACAGGCTCGGGGCAAAGAACGTCAAGCTGGATGCTCTGTCAAGGATGTTCCATGTCCCAGAGGACTTTTCTCCACCAGATACCATCCTTCCTGCACATA
>BLSH010494565.1:262463-287615 GCA_018402905.1 Glandirana rugosa
TTTGAATTTGTTATTCGCCCTCTTCGGTATAGTGACAAGATATACTTTTTTCACACAGTTTGAAGATGATTTTAGAACAGTGATATGGCTTCTCCCGCTTATTGTTTAAGTTTCCCACACAGTTTGAAGATGATTTTAGAACAGTGATATGGGTTCTCCCGGCTAATTTATACTTTTTTCACACAGTTTGAAGATGATTTTAGAACAGTGATATGGCTTCTCCCGCTTATTGTTTAAGTTTCACACACAGTTTTCAGATGATTTTAGAACAGTGATATGGGTTCGCCCGGCTAATTTATACTTTTTTCACACAGTTTGAAGATAATTTTAGAACAGTGATATGGCTTCTCCCGCTAATTAATACTTTTCACACACAGTGTGAAGATGGTCCACATCCACCTCCATTTTTGATTTTTTTTATGTGATTTTTGTTTAAAAATGCTTTTAAGTTATTTCCCTGTCCCCATTTCTTTGTAGGGCACTTGTCCGACCCTTACCCCCATTTTCCTTCCTTTTGCAGACCTCTAGGACTTTCCAGGACTTTTTTACAGCCATTTTAGTGCCTCGGGTCCCCATTGATTTCAATGGGGTTCGGGGTCCGGGTCAAAGTTCGGGTTCTGCCCGGACCCGAACCCTGACTTTGTCCTGAAGTTCGGCCGAACCAGCAGAACCCGAACTTTTAGAGGTTTGATCAACTCTAACCACCACGGAATGCCGGTGTATTCCATATTGGAGAAGGTCTCGGGGTAGCGGGTAGTCTAAGAGAGGGCTTGGGATCCAAAAGACCCAATTTAACCAGAAGCTATATACATGTAGTATATGTAGTGCCATTATGTGGAACAATCAATTTAAAGGGGAAACCCCATCTATATCTGATCCTGGCTGTTTGCAGGACAGAAGTGACCTCTTTCATTCTGCATCTTCACTCAAGTGTGGCCTGTGATATATCCGGGAATATTTGGATTCTGTTGCCTTCAAAATGAATGTTGGGCTACTCCTAGAAGCACGGAGGATGTCCTCTTTTATTAAATAATCTTTGAGACAGAGAATAATGTCTCTTGGAGGTTTGTCCACTGGAGGTTTTGGACGGAGTGCCCTGCGGAGATTATTGCGACGGTTGCGATTATCTAAATCCTCTAATTGCGTTTGTACTAGCGCAAAGTTTTCAGACAGTGCCTCAAATTCCCTTCTTAGGTCATTATGTGCAAGACAAAGTTTAGCGTGCTTTGCTTCTAATATTTCCGTGCGACTACCTAAAGCTGCAATCTCCTGTGTGAGAGTATTGGCGGATTTACTGATTTCCAACTGTATTTTGTGTGTAAATTTTAAAAAACTTGGAGGAAAGACTCTCATCTAGATCTGCTTTAGTCAGTTGTGGTAAATAGTCTTTTGATGGAGCTGAGGAGATCTGTGCCTTTGCAGCGGTGGCAGGGGACTGAGCTTTGGCTCTGTTTTGGGACATCCTTCCCTGCTTCTGTGAAGATCTGAGTAGGTAGTTAGTAAGGTGCTTTTGGGGCCGATTGGAGCCTGATTTTTTAGCTATCGGCATGCACGCAGAAATAGGGGGTGGTTGTGAGTGAATCTATGTAACTTGTCCTCTGCTCTTCTAATCTCTCCGTGACCAACCAAACTCTGTCTAGGGAGGTCCGATCAGCATTGCACCGTGCAAGCAACCCCCAAGTGTGACTTTTTTTTTTCAATTGGGCATAGTTAGTCCTTTCCCTACCGGGATCTTTATAGTTGAAATGTCAGTATAGGGGATTTTCCAGAGGGGGGGGTTAAAAGGGGGAGCAGCCTGGATTTGTTGCAGAGTGGGGTAGCAGGATTCAGATGAGAGGAAATCAAGCTTTCACATCTGCTCCAGCTTTCCAGGCTTTGTGTCCAGAGGTCCCAGGGCAGACAGTAAGGGAGTCTCTATGGGGTTCAGCTCCTTTAGCAGGTAAGGGGTTTATGTGGATCAGCAACAATGAGAGGCCCCGGAACACACTCTGTCCAGGCCTATGCTGGTAGGCCTCAGAAGCTTTGACCCCTATTCAGTCCATTGTTTGGGTTTTTATTAGAAGTTCATATGCTGGGTGGCCTGTAAGATAGTCCCTGGAGAGTGCTAAGCCCTCAACTGACAGGCTGTGAGCCTAAGCAGGTATGGCAGAGAAGGATGGGATCTGGAGCTGGCACAGCCTGTTCGCTGCTGGTAGTCCGCGGCCTCTATTTACCCTGTTCCTGGCCGTTCTGTGCTTGGGTCTGCCCAGGAAGTGTTTTCCGGGGTGTACTGATCCCTTGGCTGATGTGTGATGGGACCAGGAAGGGCAGATGGGTAATCGTGGGGGCCATAGGTGGCGTAGCCCGTACCTACACTAGTAGACCGCAGAAGCCGGGGTCTCAATTTTTCACGCCTCGGACCGGAGCCTCCGATCCGCGGAAGAAAGGGCTCTTCTTGTAGCGGAGGGGACGGGGAGGCTAGTATAGGGAAGGATCCCTCTTACCCGGGTCCCTGGCGGTCAGATTCTGATGGATTGTATCTGGCTGCACGGAGCTTCTCTCTTCAGCGTCCGTTCACTTCCGCCTCCAGGCCATGATCAGTGCTCTTAACATATCATCAGGGAATACAGAAGAGGAGGCAGCATCATTGAACAGGGTACAAAGATATGGGGCCAGGATATATTTATATTGCTTATAGTATTACCCTGACAGTCCATCGGGACCCGGGGCCTTATTGTTTGGCAGGGGATCTATGGTGGAACAAATTCAGGGTGAAGAGCTCATTTAAAGTTAGCAGTTGCTCAGGTGACAAAGAAGGCAATTTGATGTTATTTAGAAAGGCATTGATACGTTCTAGGCTAGGTTGCGAGGTGTACTTCCTATCACTGCAGTCTGTTATCAGTACCTCCTATCAGTGCCTCCTATCAGTACCACCTATCAGTGCCTCCTATCAGTGCCACCTATCAGTACCTCCTATCAGTACCACCTATCAGTACCTCCTACCAGTGCCTCCTAACAGTGCAGTCTCCTATCAGTACCTCCTATCAGTGCCTCATATCAGTACCTCCTATAAGTGCCATCTCCTATCATTGCAGTCTATTCTCAGTATCTACCCATACCTCCTATCAGTGCTGCCTATCAGTACCTCCTACCAGTGCCTCCTATCAGTGCCTCCTATCAGAGCCTCTTATCAATACCTCCTATCAGTACCACATATCAGTACCTTCTATCAGTGCAGTCTCCTATCAATGCCTCCTATCAGTGCCACCTATCAGTACCTCCTATCAGTGCCTCATATCAGTACCTCCAATAAGTGCCGTCTCCTATCAGAGCAGTCTATTCTCAGTACCTCCTATCAGTGCCTCCTATCAGTACCACCTATCAG
The DNA here is from genome assembly GCA_018402905.1 of Glandirana rugosa. NCBI lineage: Eukaryota > Metazoa > Chordata > Amphibia > Anura > Ranidae > Glandirana > Glandirana rugosa. The sequence goes on from BLSH010494565.1 coordinate 265,828, forward strand.
CGCCTCCTATTAGTGCAGTCTCCTATCGGTACCTCCTATCAGTGCCGCCTATCAGTACCTCATACCAGTGCCTCCTATAAGTGCCTCCTATCAGTGCCACCTATCAGAGCCTCCTATCAATACCTCCTATCAGTACCACCTACCAGTACCTCCTATCAGTGTAGTCTCCTATCAGTACCTCCTATCAGTGCCTCCGATAAGTACCTCATATCACTGCCTCTTATCAGTACCTCCTATCAGTGCAGTTTCCTATCAGTGCCTCCTATCAGTACCTCATATCAGTGCCTCCTATCATATCAGTACCTCCTATCCGTGTCTCCTATCAGTACCTCCTACCAATAACTCCTAGCAGTCTCCTATCCGTACCACCTATCAGTACCTCCTATCAGTGCCCTCCTATCAGTACCTTCTATCAGTGCCTCCTCTCAGTGCAGTCTCCTATAAGTACCTTCTATCAGTATCTCCTATCAGTACCTTCTATCAGTACCTCCTATCAGTGCCTCATATCAATGCAGTCTCCTATCAGTACCGTCTCATATCTGTACCTCCTATCTGTGCCTCCTATCAGTCCTTCCTATCACTGCAGTCTGTTATCAGTACCTCCTATCAGTGCCTCCTATCAGTACCACCTATCAGTGCTTCCTATTAGTGCAGCCTCCTATCCGTGACTCCTATCAATGCAGCCTATCGGTACCTCCTATCAGTACCTCCTATTAGTGCAGTCTCCTATCAGTGCCTCCTATCAGTGCAGTCTCCTATCAGTACCTCCTACCAGTGCCTTCTATCAGTGCAGTCTCCTATCAGTGCATCCTACCAGTGCAGTCTCCTATCAGTGCCTCCTATCAATGCAGTGTCCTATTAGTACCATCTCATATCGGTACCTTCTATCAGTGCCTCCTATCAGTCCCTCCTATCAGTGCAGTCTCCTATCAGTACCTCCTTTCAGTGCCTCCTATCAGTGCCACCTATCAGTACCACCTATCAGTACCTCCTATCAGTGCCTCCTAACAGTGCAGTCTCCTATCAGTACCTCCTATCAGTGCCTCATATCAGTGCAGTCTCCTATCAGTACCGTCTCATATCTGTACCTCCTATCTGTGCCTCCTATCAGTCCTTCCTATCACTGCAGTCTGTTATCAGTACCTCCTATCAGTACCACCTATCAGTGCTTCCTATTAGTGCAGCCTCCTATCCGTGACTCCTATCAATGCAGCCTATCGGCACCTCCTATCAGTGCCTCCTATCAGTGCAGTCTCCTATCAGTACCTTCTACCAGTGCCTTCTATCAGTGCAGTCTCCTATCGGTGCATCCTACCAGTGCAGTCTCCTATCAGTGCCTCCTATCAATGCAGTGTCCTATTAGTACCGTCTCGTATCTGTACCTTCTATCAGTGCCTCCTATCAGTGCAGTCTCCTATCAGTGCCTCCTATCAGTACCTCCTATCAGTGCCTCCTATCCGTGCCACCTATCAGTACCTCCTATCAGTACCACCTATCAGTACCTCCTATCAGTGCCTCCTAACAGTGCAGTCTCCTATCAGTACCTCCTATCAGTGCCTCATATCCGTACCTCCTATAAGTGCCATCTCCTATCATTGCAGTCTATTCTCAGTATCTATCCATACCTCCTATCAGTGCTGCCTATCAGTACCTCCTACCAGTGCATCCTATCCGTGCCTCATATCAGTACCTCCTATAAGTGCTGTCTCCTATCATTGCAGTCTATTCTCAGTATCTATCCATACCTCCTATCAGTGCTGCCTATCAGTACCTCCTACCAGTGCCTCCTATCAGTGCCTCCTATCAGTGCCTCCTATCAGAGCCTCTTATCAATACCTCCTATCAGTACCACATATCAGTTCCTCCTATCAGTGCAGTCTCCTATCAATGCCTCCTATCAGTGCCTCCTATCCATGCAGTCTCCTATCAGTGCCTCCTACAAGTGCAGTCTCCTATCAGTACCTCCTATCAGTGTCTCCTATCAGTGCCTCCTATCAGTGCCTCATAGAAGTACCTCATATCAGTGCCTCCTGTCAGTACCTCCTATCTGTGCAGTCTCCTATCAGTGCCTCCTATCAGTACCTCCTATCCCTGCAGTCTCCTATCAGTGCCTCCTACAAGTGCAGTCTCCTATCAGTACCTCCTATCATTGCCTCCTATCAGTACCTCCTATCATTGCCTCCTATTAGTACCTTCTATCAGTGCCTCCTATCAGTGCCGTCTCCTATCAGTACCTTCTATCAGTATCTCCTATCAGTACCTCCTATCAGTACCTCCTATCAGTGCCTCATATCAATGCAGTCTCCTATCAGTACCGTCTCATATCTGTACCTCCTATCAGTCCTTCCTATCACTGCAGTCTGTTATCAGTACCTCCTATCAGTGCCTCCTATCAGTACCACCTATCAGTGCTTCCTATTAGTGCAGCCTCCTATCTGTAATTCCTATCAGTGCCACCTATCAGTGCCTCCTACCAGTAACTCTTACCAGTTCCTCCTATCAGTACCTCTTATCAGTATCTCATATCAGTACCTCCTATTAGTGCAGTCTCCTATCAGTGCCTCCTATCAGTGCAGTCTCCTATCAGTACCTCCTATCAGTGCCTCCTATCAGTCCCTCCTATCAGTGCAGTCTACTATCATTACCTCCTATCAGTGCCTCCTATCAGTGCCTCATATCAGTACATCCTATAAGTGCCGTCTCCTATCAGTGCAGTCTATTCTCAGTACCTCATATCAGTGCCTTCTGTCAGCACCACAAATTAGTGCCTCATATTAGTGCAGTACAGTATCCGTACCTCCTATCAGTGCTGCCTATCAGTACCTTCTATCAGTGCCTCCTATCAGCACCACCTATCAGTGCCTCCTATTAGTACAGTACCCTATCCGTACCTCCTATCAGTACCACCTATCAGTACTTCTATCACTGCAGTCTCCTATCAGTGCCTCCAATCAGTGCTGCCTCCTATCAGTACCTCCTTTCAGTGCTTCCTATCAGTACCTCCTATCAGTACCTCCTATCAGTACCTCCTATCAGTGCAGTCCCCTATCAGTACCTCCTATCAGTGCCTCCTACCAGTGCAGTCTCCTATCAATACCTTCTATCAGTGCCTCCTATCAGTGCCTCTTATCAGTGCAGTCTCCTTCAGTGCCTCCTATCAGTACCTCCTATCAGTGCAGTCTCCTATCAGTACCTCCTATCAGTACCTCCTTTCAGTGCCTCCTATCAGTACCTCCTATCAGTGCCTTCTATCAATACCTTCTCCCAGTACCTCCTAGCAGTGCCTCCTATCAGTACCTCCTATCAGTACCTCATATCAGTGTAGTCTCCTATCAGTACCTCCTATCAGTGCAGTCTCCTATCAGTGCCTCCTCTTAGTGCCTCCTATCAGTGCCGTCTATCAGTGCCACCTATCAGTGCCTCATATCAGTACCTCCTATCAGTGCCTCCTATCAGTACCTCTTACCAGTGCCTCTTACCAGTGCCTCCTATCAGTACCTCCTATCAGTGCAGTCTCCTATCAGTACCTACTATCAGTGCCTCCTATCAGAGGCGTCTCTTTAATTAGACGGTCACCTTAGGCCTCGCACTCACATAGGGCCTCACGGCCACCTAATCTGCCTAGTTAAACAACCGCCTCTGAGGCTGGCAGCAAGGATCTCCCCGCCATCAGCAAATTGCCAAGTCCTGACCGGTCTGTAAGCACTACAATCTAGAGAGATCACAGGGCTACATTCAGGACCATCTCACCAGGGGGCGGGAGCTCACTGACCGCTCCAATTTACATATCGAGCCGCTCAGGATAAGTCAGCCACCTTAGGGGCAGGAGAGAGAGGAGGTGCTTAGAAGCTGAGGGTCCCAGTGCTTATGCTGGCACTAGGGTTGCCACCTCATCCCTAAACCCGAACACATATTAACTGCACAGGTTCTGGGGCTAATTTAATGCAGATAAGGCAGTAAGTGAATTTAATTATCATCTTAATTATCCACAGAACCTGTGTAATTAATATGTGTTTGGGTTTAAAGGAATGAGGTGGCAACCCTATCTGGCACGGCTCAGCTCAGCACATCAGACTCGTAACATGCAGCACAGTGCCAGGCGCTGTGAGCTTCAGCTGCCTCCACACTAACTTTAACCAGCTCTCGCAGCCCCTCCTCCTCTCCCAGATGAAAGGTAGATGATAGTCCTTTCATTTCAGCTCATTGGTTACTCGCTGATTCTCTCCAAGAGTATCTCCTCCAACGTGGGCGTTACCAGAACTGCCTCTATTCCGGCACACTCACAGGTGAATTGGAGGTAAATTAGAGGATGGAGAGGAGCCGACTGAGACCAGGGGGAGGGGCCATCAGACAGTAGCAGTAGCAGGAATGGCATGGATCCTCTAATGAAGGTGGTAGAGGTAAGGTGCTTTATCATGTCTGACTGTGTCTGTACCTATTACACAGCCTGCTACATGTACAGGTACATCATGGGGACCATGTAGAGATAGAGGAATGATAGATGGGGACAGAGAAGGGGACATTAGGACAGGACAAGGGACAGACAGTGCAAGGGTAATGGGTCAAAATAAGACATCAATAAGGCCCCTTTCACATGGGATAGACTCAAGGATCTGTCTGCTGACCACCCACTGACTAGAGCAAGAGGTTAACAGGTTCACATCTACTCCACTTATGCCAAGCGGACACGGACACAGCCCACTCTGCTTTATGGGCATTTGCATGTAAACGGACCACCTGTCCATTTATACCCGACTGGCATCCGTCCTTATCCGCCCAAACAGAGGGTAATGGATCCCCCTTCAGTTTGTTTTTGTTGGATCGGATTGGAGGTAGGTGGATGTAAAGGGACACAAGTCCATTTGCATCTACTGCTTCATAGGGGAAAATGGAGGGTTCGATCAGGTCTGCCTGAAAAACTGTCAGGTGGACCCAATTGAACCATTCATGTGAAAGTGCCTAAAGTGCAATGTGATAAATATCAAGAATTGTGTGTGTGTGTATATGTTTGTGTGTGTGTGTGTATATATATATATATATATATATATATATACACATTCCAATTGTGCTGTAGTAAACTTGTGCAGATCCACTGCAAACTGTTTGAACAGACTTCAGTGTATCATCAACAAGACAAAACACATACCATTTGCTTACCAAAAAAAGGTACTTGTCATCTGCGGGATATTTACAGCCACTTCACTCATAAAGTGACAACGCATTTATAGTAACTTTTTCCCAAGAGCAGCCTTTCACCACCCTTCCTGGTCCGGTACCAACCACAGCAACCCAATATATGCTAAGAATAAAACATGCTATATACATTACTAGGACATACTGCGCTGCTTTATTAAAGTAATGTACTTACAGCAAACTTTACTTGTCCTGGTATTGCACTATTGCATGCTTTTTTCTTTGCATTTATGGGGTTCCCTGTAGTTAGTACCGGACCAAGCTACTATACCTGCAGTGTTGTTTTTGAGTGAAGTGGTTGTAAATATCCAGCAGAAGTGTATAGGGTAAGCAAATGGTATGTGCTTTGCCTTGGTGATGGTATATTGAAGTCTGTGCAAACAGCTTGTAGTGGATCTGCACAAGTTTATCACAGCACAGTTTTATTGGATTTTTTTGTGTGAAATCTATATTTTATGCTTATTATTTATTATACTAGCACTTTGAAATGTATAAGTATTTATTATTCTTGATATCTATCACACTATAGCACTTTATTGTGCTATACACTTACATGATGATGTTCTTTTCTTTCCTTCCCCAGTGACAGCCTGCCAGAATAGCTAGGATCTATGAGAGTAGCTCTTTATTATATAATACTGCCCCTATATTGTACCCTCCTTCCCCCTGTACTGCGTACACTTACCCTACCCCTGTACTGTGCCCTCCTGCTCCCCCCTGTGCTATACCCTCCTGACCACTGTACTGTGTCCACTTACCCCCTGTACTGTACCCTCCTGCCCCCTGTATTGTGTCCACTTATCCTTCCCTTGTACTGTACCCTCCTGCCCCCTGTAATTTTCCCTCCTGCTCCCTCCCTGTACTGTACCCTCCTGCCCCCTGTATTGTGTCCACTTACCCTCCCCTGTATGCTCCCACCTGTAATGTACCCTCCTGCCCCCTGTACTTTGTCCACTTACCCTCCCCTGTACTGTGCCCGCCTGTTTCCTGTACTGTGTCCACTTATCCTCCCCCTGTACTGTACCATCCTGCCCCCTGGACTGTGTCCACTTGCCCTCATCCTGTACAGTGCACTCCTGCCCCCTGTACTGTGTCCACTTGCCCTCATCCTGTACAGTGCACTCCTGCCCCCTGTACTGTGTCCACTTACCCTCCCCTGTGCTGTACCATCCTGCCCCTGTACTGTGTCCACTTGCCCTCCCCCTGTGCTGTACCATCCTGCTCCTGTGCTGTGTCCACTTACCCTCCCTCTGTACTGTACCTTTCTTATACAGTTATTATGGGCGTGAGTGGGGCCACATGTCTATGTTTTGTCTAAGGCTTCACAAAGCCTAGAGCCGCCTCAGCCTTCTATCAGTGCCTCCTATCAGTACCTCCTATCAGTGCCTCCTGTCAGTGCAGTCTCCTCTTAGTTCCGCCTATCAGTGCAGTCTCCTATCAGTGCCTCCTATCAGTGCAGTCTCCTATCAGTGCCTCCTATTTGTACCACCTATCAGAACCGCCTATCAGTACCTTCTGTTTGTGCCTCCTATTAGGAGGTATGGGTAGGAGACTGCACTAATAGGAGGCACAAATAGAAGATTCTGATAGGTGGTACTGATAGGAGGTGGCACTGATGGGCAGCACTGATAGTGCAGCCGCCTATCAGTGCAGCCTCCTATCAGTGCAGCCTCCTATCAGTGCCTTATCCCAGTGCCTCCTATCAGTATCTCCTATCAGTGCAGTCTTCTATCAGTGTCTCCTATCAGTGCCTCCTCTTATAGCCTCCTATCAGTACTTCCTATTAGTGCCACCTTTCAGTGCAGTCTCCTCTCAGTACCTCCTATCAGTACCTCCTCCTTTCAGTGCAGCCTCCTTTCACTGCAGTCTCCTTTCACTGCAGTCTCCTTTCACTGCAGTCTCCTTTCAGTGCCTCTTATCAATGCAGTCTCCTATCTGTGCCTCCTATCTGTGCTGTCTCCTATCAGCACAGCCTCCTATCTGTATCTCCTCTCAGTGCCTCCTATTAGTATCTCCTATCTGTGCTTCCTATTAGTATCTCCTATCTGTACTTCCTATTAGTATCTCCTATCTGTACTTCCTATTAGACTCTCCTATCTGAACTTCCTATTAGACTCTCCTATCTGAACTTCCTATTAGACTCTCCTATCTGTACTTCCTATTAGTACCTCCTATCTGTACCTCCTATTATCCTATCAGTGCAGTCTCCTATCAGTACCTCCAATTAGTGCCTCCTATTAGTGCCTCCTATCAGTGTCGCCTCATCAGTGCAACCTGATCGGTGCCTCCTCATCAGTGCCAATCACTTTCTCAAGACAGGGGTACTTAGGACATTTTTTTAGACTTGCAGTGGTACTTTGCCGTAAAAGGTTGAGAAACAGTGGTTTAGACCATTAGTTTTAAGAGAGAGTATTTTAAGTTCCATATTTATGTGTAATATGATGGTGCTGTACTCACATTTGAGATGTATTGCTGGTGTTCGATGATGTGGGTGGTCTTGAGGTATGAAGAGGGGCGACCGCTGGTTCAGTTGATCAGAGACAGATTCTTACTCGTTGAGCAGGTACAGTAGGTGGTGCATTCCATGGTAGAACCATGAGATGGAAAAGGAAACCTAACAAAGTAGCAACCATCGAGGGTGAAAAGGGGGCATGTACACACCCCCTTTCACCCTCAATGGTTGCTACTTTCATCCAGTTCGCCTGCACACACTGCCTGGCCCTTCTGACAGTCCTGGAGTCCATACATGACAGCTGTTTGTGCAGGTTGGCTGTGTTGCTTTTCACCATCTTCAGTTTTGCAGCCCTTTGCTTATCCATACGTAAGCCTGCTATTATGCTTTAATTAAATTATACAGTACCTTGAAAAAGTATTCATACCCCTTGAAATTTTCCACATTTTGTCATGTTATAACCAAAAACGTAAATGTATTTTCATTGGGATTTTATGTGATAGACCAACACAAAGGGGCACAAAATGGTGAAGTGGAAGGAAAATAATAAATGGTTTTCAACATTTTTTGCAAATAAATATGTGAAAAGTGTGGCATGCATTTGTATTCAGCATGTCTGTGAACAGCAATTTTCAAGTCTTGCTACAGATTCTCAATTGGATTTAGGTCTGGACTTTGACTGGGCCATTCTAACACATGGATATGCTTTTATCTAAAGCCATTCCATTGTAGCTCTGGCTGTATGTTTAGGGTCCTTGCCCTGCTGGAAGATGAACCTTCACCCCAGTCTCAAGTATTTTGCAGACTCTAACATGTTTTCTTCTGAGATTGCCCTGTATTTGGCTTCATTCATCTTCCCATTGACTCTGACCAGTTTCTCTGTCCCTGTTGAAGAAAATCATCCCCACAACATGATGCTGCCACCACCATGTTTTATGGTGGGGATGGTGTGTTCAAGGGGATGTGCAGTGTTAGTTGTCCGCCACACATAGCGTTTTGCTTTTAGGCCAAAAAGTTCCATTTTGGTCTCATCTGACCAGAGCACCTTCTTCCACATGTTTGCTGTGTCTCCCATATGTCTTCTCACAAACTATAAATGGGATTTCTTATGGCTTTCTTTCCACAATGGCTTTCTTCTTGCAACTCTTCCATAAAAGCCAGATGTGTTGCGTGCATGACTAATAGTTTTCCTGTAAACAGATTCTCCCACCTTATCTGTGGATATCTGCAGCTCCTCCAGAGTTACTATGGGCCTTTTGGCAGCCTCTCTGATTAATGCTCTCTTTGCCCGGCCTGTCAGTTTAGGTGGACAGCCATGTTGTGGTAGGTTTGTAGTTGTGCCATTTTCAGATGATGGATTGAACAGTGCTCCGTGAGATGTTCAAAGCTTGGGATATTTTTTTATAACTTAACCCTGCTTTAAACTTCCCAACAACTTTATCCCTGACCTGTCTGGTGTGTTCATTGGCCTTCATATTGTTGTTCCCTAAGGTTCTTTAACAAACCTCTGATGACTTCTCAGAACAGCTGTATTTATACTGAGATTAAATTACACACAGGGGAAATCTATTTACTAATTAGGTGACTTCGGAAGGTAATTGGTTCCGATGGATTTTAGTTAGGGGTATCAGAGTAAAGGGGGCTGAATACAAATGCACACCACACATTTCAGATATTTATTTGTAAACAATTTGTAAAATCATTTATCATTTTCCTTCTACTTCACAATTAAGTGCCACTGTTGGTTTATCACATAAAATCCCAATAAAATACATTTAAGTTTTTGGTTGTAACATGACCAAATGTGGAAAATTTCAAGGGGTATGAATACTTTTTCAAGGCACTGTATATGCTCTTATTGATATTTGGGCTGTGGCCACTTTTGTTTTCTACATGTTATTGAGGATTCTCAAACCTGATGAGCCCTGCTGCACCACAGTCTGAGCTATCATCCATTTACCCATCACTGCTCACATCCTCTTTTATGATACAGTATATCCCACATTGACTATTACTAAAGCTGCTGATTGATGTATTCCACCCTGATCCATCCCACTGGAACCAAGACTTCATAGGAGTACTTGATTTGGAGGCTCTCTATTACATCTTAAAGTTCCCTTTTGATTATGTATCCTTATTCCCAGATTTAAGGTTTGATGAGCCTAAACTTGAGACTCTTTTTTTCATGTTATACTTACCTGCTCTGTGCAGTAGTTTTTCACAGAGCAGCCCAGATCCTCCTCTTCTCAGGTCCCCTGCTGGTGCTCCTGTCCCCTCCCTCCTGCCTTGTGCCCCCAGAGCAAGCAGCTTGCAATGGGGGCACCCAAGCAGGCTCACTACTGAGCTGCTGCTCTGTGTGTCCATTCACACACAGAGCTGTGGCTAAACCCCACCCCTCGCTCTCCTCATTGACTCACTGGCTGTGATTGACACAGGATGAGGGAGAGTGCCCAGAGAGCAGAGGCTCTTGTGCACATTGCTAGATAGAGATGGGGTTCAGGTAAGTATCAGGGGGCTGCTGCACAGAGGTTTTTTTTTACCTGAAGGTATGAAGATAAAAACCTTGAGCCTCTACAACCACTTTAATATGTTTGTTATGTTCATATGGTAAATGGTGATGGATGAAAGGGGCATAAGTTGCACTGAACCATTGGTGTCATTAAAAACTTGGTTGATTTAATATGTAATAACATATAAAGAAAAAATACATTTTGCTGTATTTTCTCACTTTTGTCTAAAACTATCTTATGTGTCCTTACCAAAAATACTCTTTACTAAGTTGCAATATGTTATATTACTGATATGAAGTGAAGTGTTATACAAAGTATAATCTTTAAAATATCAATACCAGCACTAGGTGATGTTTTAAATGATTACAGATGTTGAAATGCTACTTGTAATTGACAGCTAAAGCTTAAGAAAGTGTTTTGACAGGCTTCATTGTAAAATGATTAATTACCACTAGATTCCCCGGGTATTCCAATTTCCTTTCTCTTTCAGCTCTTGGCTATTGGTGGTATCTGATGCTGTATATCCAATTACATTGGACTACAGGAACTGTCAGTTTTTCATGCTATCAATGTACTAATCATGAACTAACAAGAAAATATTCACCAGACTCTGGTGTTTGTGTTTTTCCGGTTAGCATCCACCATTTCTTTGGTCCAATTTCTGTATCTTAAAGCACAATTGTTTTATTTAAACTAATTAAAAATATTGAGGACTCAGTAAGAGTAATATCTCTCCATGAGTTATTTTTTCTTTTTCTTTAAATCAATGCAGATAAAGCATAAAGTCTTCTCTTCCAGCCAGCAGTGTGCACATACAAATAACAGCTGTCCCTGTATAGCAATGTGACTTGCCCCCTCACTGATTCAGAAATGCAGCAATCTGTAAAGCTCACACTCCCTGTTGAATAAAAAAATGTACTTCTGACTAAACAGGATGGGGGTGGAGGAGGGAGATGTTAAACCAAGTGAGAGAGACCACTGTTCTAATATAGAAAGCAGTGGTCTTTTTGTGTCTACATTTTACTGAGTAATTGAAGTCAGAGCCTGTACTGTCAGTTTATATAATTAACTGTTGTGAGGAACAGTTTTCAATTGGTTTCCATGTAAAATTTACATTGCATGAGTGAAATACATTTTAAACTATCATAAAATGGATAATGTTCATTAAACATATCTCTTCTTTTGTGAACTCATACTGATACTGCTGTTGACAAGTTTTTAGGGTGGCCCAGTGGTGTAGTGGATAGCACTTTCCCCTAGCAGCAAAAGGGTCGCTGGTTTGAAACCTGACCACGACACTATCTGCCTGGAGTTTGCATGTTCTCCCTGTGCCTGTGTAGATTTCCTCCGGGTACTCCGGTTTCCTCCCACACTCCAAAGACATGCTGGTAGGTTAATTAGATCCTGTCTAAACAATTGCCCCTAGTATGTGTATGAATGAGAGTTAGGGACCTTAGATTGTAAGCTCCTTGAGGGTAGGGACTGATGTGAATGTACAATGTATATGTAAAGAGCTGCGTAAATTGATGGCGCTATATAAGTACCTGAAATAATAATAATATTGCTGTTCATGACTCTATTAGGGAAGATTTTATGTTAAAGTCCCTGTCCCTGTGAAAGCCTGTAAAAGATAAAAAGCAAAATGAGTGAAGTAGTTATCACTAGGAATAAGCTTGGTTTTAGTCTAAACCTGGAAGGAAACTATTTTTGCTGGGCCGATCAGCTACGGGTAAGTTAATAGTTGCCCCTCAGCTGTACATACATAAAGGGGTAGGGATGCTTTTGACATTAAAGTCCTAATATGACCCTGTGGCCATATTAGGTCAATGATGTTACCGCCATCCATGCCCCTTTGTGTACATGCAGCTTCATGCATGGGTAATCCCCCACCTGCAACCAATGCCTTTTTTCTATTTTCTTTGCCTGGGGTCCCCTTACCAGACCCATATGCAGGAATACAGCCTAGGCTGCCAGAAAGAGGGGGTGCCATATGGCCAGAAAAAAAAATGGTGGGATCTCCCTCCAAAATTCCACATCGGTCCCTTATCCTTAATAAGGGGGAAACCATCAAAAAATGGTTTGGGGTCCCCCCCAAAATCTACACCATACCCTGAAGTTTTTTTCAATGCACTGCAATGCCCTTTATTTGTAAAGGCACCCTAAAGCATCTTGCTAACATACATGCATTGTATCTGTCCTAATGCAACACATACAGTGTAAAAACATACATTAGCACACATGCATTGTAGCATTGCAAATAAGTGAACCTAGCATTATTTAGACATGCTGCCCCTATGTTGATGGAAGGTGGATGTGAGACTATGAGGTGGGGAGGACTTATAGGATAAGCAGACTTTACAATGAGGGGGACCTCAGACATTGTAAATTAGTAAGTGGTAAATACAGTAGTTCCCCTTGTTACTCAGTAGCAAAAAAAGTTAAATAAATAAACATACAGACAGACAGACAGACAGAGAGAATTAGTCCTTTATTAAAATAGTAAATAAAAACACATTGTTCCCCAAAGTAAATCCAATGTTAGTCACATTGTCCAGTGATGTAGAGTTAACATCATTCATAATGAAATTCAGCAGTTGACTGGGAAGCTGTAATTTGAGATGCAATTGCAACAGGAGTGGGAGAAGTGGCAGGAGTAGCAGCAGGTAGTTATGTCAACATGTTTTGAGGGAGTTGTTCATTGTGATTGACTTTGGATTTCCATTGGGGACTATTTGGGGTTAATATTTATGTATTTAACAAGACTTTCTTACGGTGTCTGTGTGTTTTTATGTACTATTTATTTATTTTATGTTCATGAGTCACAAGGGATACTACTGCATGTACCCTTTACTCACCTGGAAAAAATGGCTGTGTATCTTGGGGCCCCTTTATATTAAAAGGGACTTAAGATTCCGATGTCTCCTCCGCAGACCCCCCTGCAAGTTACCCTCCCTTAAAAAGTACATATTACCACTTGATACTCATTCACAAAAAAATGAAATAGTAGGTAAAAACATCCACAAAATAAAAAAGTTATTTATTAGAAAAATAAACAGTATCCTCCAATGTAAATCCTATGTAAATAAAGTCACCTAGTGATACAAATGCACATCAATCATGATGATCCATCAACACAATGACCTGCTCTGCCCAACGATCTTCACCTGCAACTATTTACAGATAACAAATTCCTGGCACTGCTGGAATATAAATACAGTGGTGAGGATCCTCAGTGCTGTAATTGAACAGATATGGTCATAATCATATTGTCAATAACAGTATCCCATCACACAGTGCTAAATGACAGATGCCCTGGTTTGTGCACAAGCGCAAGCCAGAGGCAATCTGTTATTTGGCAGTGGTAGGGGCACTGCTGCTAAATGATAGATCCCCAGATGCTGTTTGTAAAAAGTAAAAAAAAAAAGAAAAAAAAAGCCACCTTACAGTATGCTCCTCAAGTTCATATGCAGATTTAATTCATTCCCTAAGCATGCTTTTTAACCCTTTCACTGCCATGGATGTAAGTACTTTGTCGATGACATCACAGCCCTGTAAACTGACTCCTAACTGCTATAGCAGCTGGGAGTCGGTTTACATCTCAGCAGCTGACCTTCGGTTTTCTGGTTGAAGAGATTTAAGTGACTTTTAGCTCCTTATGTAATATAAATAAAGTAAGGTGAAAAAAAAAAAACGTTTAAAAAATTAAAGTTTAATGAACGCAAAAAAATAAACCAAAATGTTTAAAGCACCTCGCCATAATGTACACACACATACAAAAGAAAATGTGACTACACTGTTGCAATTTGCAAACTTTGCCTCTAGCAGCTGAAGCATGGCAAAACATCAGCCATTTGGGTACCGCATGCTTGACAAAGCATTTAATCTCCCACCACTCAGCCCATTAGCAAGAGCACTTGAAAGCCACACAAAGCGGATGCAATTCTGCTCCTCCCCACTCTTCACCTTTACGGTCTACCTCCTCTATACCTCATGACTAGAGTTGAGCGAGCCCGAACTTTCAAAAAAAGTTTGGGTTCAGGGTTCTGGTATTTTATTCCACGTGTTGAATAGCTGCCAAGGGCAGCCTATCAACAAGTGTTTAACTGTTTTGCCCTTAGAAGCCATCACAGCCATGCCTACTAATGGCATGGCTGTGATTGGCCAGTGCATCATGTGACCCAGCCTCTATATGGGGCTTGAGTCACTGTGCTGCATGTCATATGCTCTCAGGCTAGTTTAGGGAGAGGATGCTGCTGGCTCTGTGAGGGACAGATTGCAGATATTATATAACATCTCATCCTGCATTACTGAATGATCTGATTGTGGAATAGGTAGAGATTACTAGTACTGCTGCTTTGAGGGACAGATTGCAGACCTCATCCTGCTGCACAGAATGATCTGACTGGACTAGGTAGAGTCTACTGCTTAGAGGGACAGATTATTGTTCTAAAATCATCTCCAAGTTCTATAGGGAAAGGTTCCAGCTGTTGCTTTAAGGGACAGATTATTGTTCTAAAATCATCTCCAAGTTCTATAGGGAAAGGTTCCAGCTGTTGCTTAGAGGGACAGATTATTGCTCTAAAATCATCTCCAAGTTCTATAGGGAAAGGTTCCAGCTGTTGCTTTAAGGGACAGATTATTGTTGCTTGCACAAAATTAAAAAGTGCATTTACATTGCTGGTTTAAAAAAAAAAATAAATATTCCAAAAACTACATTTGCGGCCACCGGTGCATTTCTTGCACAAAAATAAAAAAAAATGTCTACATTGCTGTTTTAAAAAAAATATATATATATTCTAAAAACTACATTTGAGGCCAGTGGTGCATTTCTTGCACAAAAATAAAAAAAATGTCTACATTGCTGGTTTAAAAAAAAAAAAATATTCCAAAAACTACATTTGTGGCCAATGGTGCATTTGTTGCACAAAAATAAAAAAAAGTCTACATTGCTGGTTTAAAAAAAAAAAAAAAATCTAAAAACTACATTTGCGGCCAGCGGTGCATTTCCTGCACAAAAATAAAAAAAACAGAGTTGGCCACCCCATCCTCCTCCACCGCCACTTCCACCGCCTCCTCAACCTCCAACTCCACATCCACCTCCATTTTTTATTTTTTTTTATGTTATTTTAGCTTAAAAATTATTTTAAATCATTTCCCTATCCCCATTTCTTTGTAGGGCACTTGTCCGACTCTTACCCCCATTTTCCTTCCTTTTGCAGACCTCTAGGACTTGCCAGGACTTTGTTACAGCCATTTTTGTGCCTAAAAGTTCGGGTCCCCATTGATTTCAGTGGGGTTCAGGGTCCAGGATAAAGTTCGGGACAAGTTCGGCCCCGAACCCGGACTTTTTCCCGAAGTTCGGCCAAACCTGGCGAACCTGAACTTCCAGGCGTTCGATCAACTCTACTCATGACCTCTCAGTAGCCTCCAATGACAGGGATGATGGTATAGAGAAGGGTGTAAAAGGTCCCTGCAGCATGTCTGCCAGTAACACCACCAGCTGTAGACTATAGCAGGCAAATTTACTGCAGCAAAAAAAAAAAGTCACTGCCACCCACATGCCCAGCGTCTAAATTCAAACTTGTCAAAGCTGCTGGCTTTACAACTCTTTCTTTCTGTCTAGTGGATTCTGCCCCCTTCCATGATTTTGCAGAATTGCTGCACCACTATGGCAGGTTTCCAGTCGCTATTTCTCTTTCAATATTTTTATTGATTATGCAATAAAAAAAAAAAAAGAACAGGCAATATAGTGGCCAACATAGCCTAGTAGAAAACAGAATCAAGTACATATGAGAGAAATTCAGTATCTCACAAAAATGATTACACCCCTCACATTTTTGTAAACATTTTATTATATCTTTTCATGTGACAATGCTGAAGAAATGACACTTTGCTACAATGTAAGGTAGTGAGTGTACAGCTTGTATAACAGTGTAAATTTACTGTCTCCTCAAAATAACTCTACACACAGCCTTTATTGTCTAAACTGCTGGCAACAAAAGTGAGTACACCCCTAAGTGAAAATGTCCAAATTGGGCCCAATTAGCCATTTCATTTTTCCTCCCTGGTGTAATGTGATTTGTTAGTGTTAAGGTATTGTGTGTGAATGGGGAGCAGGTGTGTTAAGACCCTACAGTGGTTTAACAGAACAGGTTCCACTCAAAACAGGCCTCGCCATGGTCGACCAAAGAAGTTGAGTGCACATGCTCAGCGTCATATCCAGAGGTTGCACTTGGGAAATAGACATATGAGTGCTGCCAGCATAGCTGCAGAGGTTGAAGGGGTGGGGGGGGGGTCAGTCTGACAGTTTTCAAACCATACGCTGCACACTGCATCAATTTGGTCTACATAGTTGTCCCAGAAGGAAGCCTCTTCTAAAGATGATGCACAAGAAAGCCCGCAAACAGTTTGCTGATGACAAGCAGACTAAGGACATGGATTAGGGGAACCATGTCCTGTGGTCTGAAGAGACCAAGATAAACGTATTTGGTTCAGATGGTTTCAAGAGTGTGTGGCGTCAACCAGATGAAGAATACAAAGAAAAGTGTTTCTCGCCTACAGTCAAGCTGGTGGTGGGAGTGTCATTGTCTAGGGCTGCATGAGTGCTGCCAGCAGTGGGGAGCTACAGTTCATTGAGGGAACCATGAATGCTAACATGTACTGTGACATACTGAAGCAGAGTATGATGCCCTCCCTTCGGAGACTGGGCCACAGGGCAGTATTCCAACATGATAGCGACCCCAAACACACCCCTAAGATGACCACTGCCTTGCTAAAGAAGCTGAGGGTAAAGATGATGGACTGGCCAAGCATGTCTCCAGACATAAACCCTATTGAGCATTTGTGGGGCATCCTCAAATGGAAGGTGGAGGAGCGCAAGGTCTCTAACATCCACCAGCTCTCTGATGTCATCATGGAGGAGTGGAAGAGGACTCCAGTGGCAACCTGTGAAGCTCTGGTGAACTCCGTGCCTAAGAGGGTTAAGGCAGTGCTGTAAAATAATGGCCACACAAAATATTGATATTTTGGGCCAATTTGGACATTTTCACTTAGGGGTGTACTCACTTTTGTTGCCAACAGTTTAGACATTAATGGCTGTGTGTTGAGACAGCAAATTTACACTGTTATACAAGCTGTACACTCACTATTCTACATTGTAGCAAAGTGTAATTTCTTCAGTGTAGTCATATGAAAAGATATAATAAAATATTTACAAAAATGGGAGAGGTGTACTCACTTTTGTGAGATACTGTATATTTCACGTCACATAGACAAATGTATAATGGTTATGGAAAAACATTCCAAACTTAAGTTTCACTACGGTCTACAAAAGCTATTAACGTTGGGATAACTTTGATTATTCTAGACTTAGGGTAATCAAAATAAGCATTGGTTGAGTAGCCGATTGAAATGTGAAATAACATGACAAGGGATGGAGTATTGTTGGTTGCCATTCCTGCCACTCCAAAGTAATCATGCTGTGGACAGGTTGGCACCACCAATATTATCTGGCTATCAAGGCTAAACAGGCCTCTCAAACCAATGATTCCAATCCATAAGTATGGGTGAGCCAGAATGAGGGTGTCTTGTGCTCCCCAAAATAGAAGACATTATGCTTGTTTTATAGTATTGCCGTAGAAACCACTTTGCATGTTGCGCTTTTAATGTTCTTTCTTATAGGATGCAAGAAAGTTTAAGAAACAAGAACAAACAGAACATAAAAAACTAGTATGTAAATGGAGTTAGCACAAACAGTCACATCACTGCTCGTATGAAGATCAGATTAAGACATAATTAGTAGTACAGTTAGGTGATCAGAGCAAAGCTAGTGTTAAAGATAACTGCTTTCTGATTTCCAAGACCCAACCCCTTGACATGTTAAGTTTTGCTGTTCCCATAAAGATAGGTAGTGTGAGGAGAAAGAGCAAGAAAAAGACAGACTGTCTTAGAGATATTAGTAGAGGGAGGGAAAAGTATGAAGAAAGATAGGAAGATAGGAGGGTCACCTAGAGGTGGGGTAATTACGTGGTATGTTGAAAGTAGTGGTACCACTTTTCGAGGTCCAGTCGCTATTTCTTTGCATGCAAGGCCATTCCAGCTCTGTACCATCATGTGCAAGGCAATGTTATGGCATTGTTGGGCAAGCAGTCAGCTGCAAGATCCAGGTTACTGCTGATAGGTGGTCCAGCAAGCATGGTCAGGGATGATATATTTCGTTCACAGCACTCCGGGTAACTCTGCTTGCAACTTGGAAGGGTACAGGGCTCAGTGCTGCAGCTTGTGCCACCACATCTCCATAGAGCTAGTGGTGATGATGCAAGATTTGTCAGCTCCACCCCCTCCTCCTCCAACATGCCCTCCTCTGCTGACTTTTCATATGAGCCACCAGTATCCCCTAAGCGTTCAAAGGACTATTCAATGAGTCAGGCTAAAAGCTACCATGCAGTGCTTCAGCTGGTCTGTGTAGCGGACAGGAGCCACACCGGAGCACAGATACTTTCAGCTCTGCAGGGGATGGCCCAGAGGTGGTGACTGTAAACCTCTTAATTTGTGACATGCTCACAATGTGTAACTCTACTTTGGCAATGCTGTAGCAGCTGCACATGCAGCAGAGGGCCATCAACTACCTGTGTGAGTATGGCACAATGACAGGTCCCGGCCACCTCAGCTGTTTTTCCCCATGCCAATGGCTGCTGATAAAGGATGCATGCACTGTACTCTCACCATTTGAGGAAGTGACAAGGATGCTGAGCCGTGACAATGCTTGCATCAGTGACACAATCCCTCTTGTGTGCCTGCTGGAGCAGAATCTGCATGGCATTATCGACAGGGAACTCAAGGCAGAGTAGTGGGAGGAAGAGGAGAAAAGGAGGACTTTCTTTCCTCTCAAGGACTACTTTTGCAGACACCATAAACACACAAGAGGAGGAGGAGGTGGAGGATTCTGGCAGTTTAGGAGGCATTGAAGCAGAGAACCACATATGTCAACCCTTAACAGATGGTTTTCCATCCCCAGAATCCTTGGGAGTAGTACATGGCTGGGTTAAGGCAGCTCCAGATACTGTAATCCTCAATGACCCCAAGGAGTCTGCTTCCCATGCCTTCGCAAACTTAACAGTGCATGGGCTCCCTCATTCTTTAAAGCCTGTGACAGGACCTTAGAATATGTGGCATCAAGGAGAATGATCACTATTGGTAGGCAACCATCCTTGACCACCGTTACAAGGAGAAAGTCTCGGAACTCATCCCATCCCCACAGAGGGAGCATTAGAAGAAATCTCTTGAGGACACCTTAAAGAGGAGTTTATTTAATGCCTTTCCAGACTATGGTAGGTTACAATCTCATGGAAAACATGGTTTTGAGACTTTTGCTGGTCAAGAGAGGGGTGGTGGAGAAGGGGGCCGCCTCAGAGATGCTTTTTTTTTTTTTGAAGAATCTGTTTATTGATTTTCAAAAATAGTTCACAATAAATGAAAAATAATGTTAAGTATTACAATTTTGTAACGTATATCAGGTACATTTTGCATAAATTGCATATATAAACCAGACTAGAATCTATATATCTAAGTCAATATTTCTTGCTATATAGAAAGCCTGTCTTTCAGAAACAACAATTAATATCATTGACTCAGAGGTCATTAAGGAATTGGGCAGATGTTCCAAGTGTCGATAATTTTTTTTGTAAGAGTGTGATTGAACATTTAACATCAAAAACACTAGGAGTTAGGTCACGCCACCATTTACGCATGATCAGCAGTATATGGATGACTATGTCCTATAATGGTGTGGAAACATATCAATTCTTAGATTAAGGATTGCTAGGGCTGGGGTCGTGTGGTTAGGCTCCCTGTGACATGTGAGAGTAGGGAGAATGTTTTGTTCCAAAAGCTTCGAATATGTGGGCACTCCAGAATGTGGAGTAGGGAACGAATTTGATTACAGCCACACCAACATTTGTTATCATCTTGCTTGGTAAATTTTACTAGCTGAACTAAAGTAAAATACCATCTGTGGTGGATTTTTTTTGCGCTACTTCCCAATAATTAGTACATTTAGTAGAGGTAGCATTATGGTGTATGGTCTGTCTCCACTGTTCATTTGAAAAGTATATGTTTAGTTCCTTTTCCCATTTAAGGAGAGCGGAAAATTTGACAAATACATCTATGATTGTAAAAGGTTAAAGAATATTGTGATACCCTTAGTGACAGATAAATCAGATATCCAGAAGGACCGAGCCTTTTGTGAATGCATAGAAAGGGTATATAGATTTTCTTTAAGTAGGATGACCATTGTCTGTAGCCATACAAGCCTCTAGATGTTATAGCGTGCGACTTTTGCAGGTCTGTGAAGGAGGGTAGTGAGTTGTGTTGTAGTATATCTGGAAGGGGTGTGGACTTAATTGCTTTCAAAGGGAGGATGTAAAACTGGGGCAGAATAAAGTTAAATACTTCAATTGAAATAGGGATTGTAGTAGTGTTACAAAGAGATGGCCTTCACAGCAGGGAGCACATGTAAGGGCAAACACATGAAAGACAAAACCAGAGAAAAATTCCAAGCTCAACTTAGCAACCAGTCTGCTAACCAACCGATTTTTCTCTGGTTTTATCTTTCATGCGTTTGCCCTTCCATATGCTCCTTGCTGTGAAGGCCAGTTATAGGTGGGGGCAGGAGCCATCTCTTTGTTACTATTGTAAATTTGGTCAGGGGACACACTGGGCACCTTTGCTGCCATTGTGTTGGGTGTCCAATGTGCCACTGTGCCTTAAAGGGGGATTGTGCTACCTCCAGGCCACCTGTCCCTTATCTTTCTATTAGCATGCATGTGCTTCCACCATGGAGACACTCTTAAAATCAGTAGTGGTAGGACTGCAAGCAATACACAGGGTGCCATGAAGCAGCCTTGCAGCTAACGCATGCGTTTGCAAATGTGTGCTAACTGAACCCCTGTTTCTAATGCATACTGTTGGACAGGTTAATTTGGTTGGTTAGTAGACTGGTTGGTAAGTTGCTTGGAATTTTTATCTGGTTTTGTCTTTCAGTAGCATTATGAGCACTTTTATGAGTATATATGAAATGCTTCCACATAGTGCCACTTTAATTGTAATTTGAGTTGTTTTAAAGCATTGGCGATGTAGTGGGTGTATAAGAGTGTGCTTAAGTCTCCCTTAGTAACAGAGCATTTTTCAATATCTCACCATTGTTTGCCACTAGAGTTGAGCGAACCTCTGGAAGTTCGGGTTCTGCTGGTCCGTCCGAACTTCGGGACAAAGTCCGGGTCCGGGTCCGGACGGAACCCGAACGATCGCACGGACAACGAACCCCATTGAAATCAATGGGGACCCGAACTTTTATGCACAAAAATGGCTGTAACAAAGTCCTGGAAAGCCCTAGAGGGCTGCAAAAGGAAGTAAAATGGGGGTAAGGGTAGGGCAAGTGCCCTACAAAAAAATGGGGACAGGGAAATAACTGTAAATATTTTTAAAAAAATAAAAACATAAAAAAAGCAAAAATGGAGGTGAATGTGGATCATCTTCAAACTGTGTCTGAAAAGTATTAATTAATGGTAGAAGCCATATAACTGTTCTAAAATCATCTTCAAACTAGGGCAAGTGCCCTACAAATAAATGGGGAT
>BLSH010494579.1:5026-20638 GCA_018402905.1 Glandirana rugosa
TGGAAGTCCCACCAGACTCAACCCCTCCTAATTACACCAGACAAGGATACATCAACCTCATACCATTCCCACCGGCTTCGCCTATCCTCACCTAGCACCCACTGCCTTGACTCCTTTACCGCACGGTCGATTCCAACCCCTACCTCATCCACTCCTGTAAAGGTATTACCCAACTCACCAGCATTCCCCTTTTATATTGAGATTTTGTTTTTGTGTTGTCGTATTTCTTTCACCCCAAAAAAACGCGATACGGGACTCATAACACCCCTAATTCTGTCGTTCGTCGGTGGATATAGCTGGTTTGATTTAGCATCTTCATTACATTAACACACCACCACCTTATCTGCCATCACCTGTTATCTGTCATATATTCAGTTTAGCGCCACCACCACACAATTACATTACTTCTACGATTTAGTTTGGTCGATATAGGTGGCTGCTTGCTGTCTTAATCCCCACAATACTCAGGGCATAGCGCAAAAAAACCCCACTTTCTTTATGCTGTTGTGTTTTTGTTTTAGAGTTATATTTTCCCCTTACGACCACTCAACCCATTATGGAAATGTCCTCACCTACTCCATCCCCAACCTTAGCTGGCACGCCATTTCCTCAGTTCCGTCACCCACGATCCACTCCTATCCGCTTCGGCCACCCTTACCATACTCCAACTACATAGGAACAGACCACATTAATCCTCCCCAACTCAGACCACCCTGAAGGTTGTCTCATGGAATATTAAGGGGCTTAAGTCCCCGAACAAAAGAATGGCAATCCTACGCCACCTCCAACGCCTGAAGGCTGATATAGCCTTCCTACAAGAGACCCACCTCACGGCCTCAGACTACCACCGCTTAAATAAATTATGGGTAGGTCAAATTTTTGGCTCACCCTCGCCCAAAAACAAAGCAGGGGTGATATTACTCATTCATAAGAAGCTCCAATATGAGATTCTAACTGAAGATAGAGACGAGGAAGGCAGAATTCTCATCTTAAAACTTCAAATTAAATCTAAAGAGGTAGTTCTAGCAAATGTCTATGCCCCCAATTCCCCATCCAATAACTTCTTCCAGAGTCTCACGACACGATTAGCCCCGTATCTGCACCTCCCAACCATAATAGCTGGAGACTTCAATTCAGTTATGAACATCCTAGAAGACAGAAAGACAGGCCCCCAAACTTTTTGTATCCCCCCCAGAGATACCAAGCCCACTCCCCTACACCTCTTCGCGGAAGCCCTCCAACTCACCGACATATGGAGGCAGTCTAATCCCCTGGGCAAACAATTCCCCTTCTACTCTCATCCTCACCACAGCCTGTCCCAGATAGACTATTTCTTCTGCTCACCCTCCATCCTCCAAAATGTTTCTGACCCCCAGATCCTGGATACTGCCATCTCCGACCACTCGCCAATATCGTTAGTCCTAACAGGACTTGACCCCTCTGATTCCTTTAGAACATGGCGCTTTCCAGCAAACCTGGCCCACAATCAAGATCTAACAGCCTTAATCAAAAAGTCATGGGAGCAATATACTGTAACAAATGCAGAACATGCCACTGACCCCAATCTCTTTTGGGAAGCAGGCAAAGCGGTTCTTCGTGGCCAGATAATTGCTTTTAGCGTCGCCTTCAAAAGGAACCTGAGCACTAACCACAAACTGGCCAGTAAAGCCTTACGTGAAGCCCAAGCTGCCCTTAACAATCACAACTCACCTGAGAACAGGCAAAAGTGGCAAACGGCAAAGTCTAAATTCGATCACTGGGCTTTCGCCCAGGAACGACACAATCAAGCATATATAGATTTACAATATCACAAATATGGAAACAAAGCCGGCAGGCTCCTGTCTCGTCTGAGCAAAGGAAAACATGCACCCACTTCCATTCCCACACTTAAACACCCAGTTGGCTCTCTTACTTCAAACCCCAAAGACATCAATAGTATTTTCGAGTCCTTCTACATGAAACTATACGGGAAAGACCCGATTGATGAGGAGGCGGCACAAGCCTTCCTCAAACATCTTAGCCTCCCCCAAGTCACTCAAGCCCAACTAGACTCCCTAAACGCCCCTATCTCCATAGACGAAATTAAACAAGTGGTAACCTCATTATCCAACAATAAAGCCCCGGGACCAGATGGCTATACAGCCAAGTTCTACAAAAACAATATTTCCACTATTGCTCCATCTTTGCTTCCCCTCTTCCAACGGATACTTGAAGGTGGACAGTACCTCCCCTCCGGCTTCCAAGCCTTTATCAAAATAATCCCCAAAGCAGGAAAGGACCCGACTGACCCCGGTTCATATCGACCCATCTCCCTGTTAAACCTCGACACAAAGATCCTTTCTAAAATCATAGCCAGAAGACTCGCAATAATCATGCCCACATTGATACACCCGGCACAAGCGGGGTTCACGATGGGTCGCTCAGCGACTTCCAATATTCGCAAGGTTCTGGCGGTCTTAGAATTAGCAAAATCCAAGTCCCCTAATGAATACGCCATAATCTCGCTAGACGCGGAAAAAGCGTTTGATAATGTAAGCTTCCGCTGGCTAAACCTAGTCCTACACAAATTTGGTTTCTCTGGCCCCTTTCTCCACCTCATCGCAGCAATGTACTCAGCCCCATATGCCAATGTTATCGCGGCAGGTATCAGCTCCAACAAAATTCCCCTCCACAAGGGCACCCGACAGGGATGCCCACTATCCCCTCTGTTATTTAATCTAGCCATCGAACCTCTCTCCAGGTATCTACTAGACCACCCCAAACTCCACGGGATTAAATTCGGCACCCACGAAGTCCGCGCGTCTCTCTTCGCGGACGACATCTTAATATTTTCCGCTAATCCACAACATGATGTCCCCCTAATACAGGACATCTTCACCAACTTTCAAAAATGCGCGGGCCTCAAAATAAATTTCAGTAAGAGCGAGATTCTCCCCCTCTTTCACACCAGGACACCTCAATGGGCAATTGACTCGGCCCTCCAAGTGGCTACCTCCCATATCACATATCTGGGCATTAAAATTGGGAAGTCCCCCTCCTCTATATACAACTTAAACATCCCTCCAGTAATAGCAAAGATTGTGGGCGAACTTCATAACAGGACTAACCTCCCGCTCTCCCTATTGGGAAGAAGCCACCTTTTTAAAATGGTCAGTTTCCCCAAGCTACTATACCCTCTACAAACCATCCCCCTGCTGCTATGCCACACAGATGTCCAGGCGATCAATAGGGCCCTTTCCTCCTTCCTATGGCGAAAGAAACGTCCGCGAATTGCTCTCTCCAAATTGTTTCTGCCCAAGCATCTAGGAGGATCTAACCTCCCAAACATACGTAATTATAACTTGGCGTGCCTCCTCAGAGTGGGCCTGGACTGGTTGTCGGAAACATCCAGATACTCGAATCATGACCTAGAATCCCAAATGACTTCCCCCTTCCGTCTAGATGCTCTTCTCCATTGCAAACTCAGAGATCTACCACCTGCTCTGAAACATAACCTGCTTATCAGAGACACTAATATCGCTTGGAGGGAAACCAGAAACAAAATAGGTCTTCCAGCAACCATCTCTAGGTCTCTCCCCCTTAGAGGCCACCCCAAAAGTCCTTTACTCACCCAGCAAGCAACAACAACCTTATGGTTCAACCAAGGGCTGCGAACCTACGCCCAACTTTTTGACCCAACCTCTGGAGGGCCCCTCCCCTTCTCTCAGATCCAAACTTCATTCAACCTTCCGAATTCACACTTTCTACTTCTCCAACAAGCCATCAGCTTTGCCACTAGCCTATGCCCAGACAAACTAAAGCTCTTTAAACCTGCCTTCATAGATCACCTGCTTACCAACACATCTATAAAAGTGGGAGAAGTTCACAGATACTTATCTCTTCATCTCTGGAAATCGCGCCCCCAAGAACCTCCCCCACCATGGTCAAGCCAATTCCCGACGCAGGGCGGCACAAACTTTGCTCTACAAGGCTACATCACCACAACCTCATTCATAAAGAATGGATTCTGGAGAGAACAACAATTGAAGATCCTCCATCGTGCATATGTGCCATTCTCAAGAGACCAGACCTCCTCGACACCTCTTCAGTGTACTTGGTGCTTTACCCACAAGCCATCGCTAAAACACAAATTATGGGATTGCCCTGCTATTTTGACTTTCTGGACACAAGTGGAAAAGCTGGCCAACCGAGTCTCTGGATATGCTCCTTGTAAGGACCCGCTTCCACTACTCTTCGGATTCATTGACCATCCTCACCCTGCACCTCGGACCTGGAACAAAACCGTTCTCAATTTACATAGACATTGGCTCACCTACTGCTTCATGGTCGCGAGAAGGACCATACTCCAGCAATGGACCTCAAAAACCCCTCCCAATATATCCATGGTGGTATCACAGTTGCTGGGACTCCATCACAAAGAATTACTAGATCTCAATCTCAATGGTGGCAACAGGACTAGATTCAACAGAACTTGGGGAGCCTTCGTCGGGGTCTTCTGCAAAGAACCCCCACTACATCAACATCCCCACCATACCATAACAAGCCTGTCTTCACCTATTGTCTTGGGTGGGGTAACAATATGAAAGTGTCAATCAAGACCTTCCCCCCACAATCATCTACTACTCCCCCCCAGGGCCTAAATGGTCCTCAACGGAACGGGGTCCTTTTTTCCCCCCGATTGTCTATGTATGGACTATATGTATCAACGTTGTGCAGTGCCTTTACGCATTCTAATGTTAGAGTTAACACTTTTTAATTGATATTGTGTTTTCCGCAACTACAAAAGGTATCCCCTCCTTGTTTATAGTGGTCCCCCCCCTCTCCCCTTCTTCCTCTCCCCACTCCTCTTTCCCCTTATTCCCCTGAGTCTTAGCTTTGTTGACAAACCGTACATTGTATTGACTTGTCATCTAAACGCCATTATCTGCTCATGTTTTGATTGCAATGTATCTGCCTTGTCACTCTTTGTATTGAATTTAAACTTCAATAAAAGTGAAAGTTTAAAAAAAAAAAAAAAAAAAAGAAATCAGGATTGTTTGACAACTTCTGTCTTTCAAGAATCCATGCTGTCTGTTGCTTAAAACATCTTTTTCCAACAAGAACTCATCTATGTGGTCTTTTATTAAACTCTCCAGTATCTTCCCAGCTATAGAAGTTAAAGACTTTGATCCCTTTTTAAATATGGGCACCACATTGGCCCTACGCCAATCCAGTGGTACTATTCCAGTCATTAAGGAGTCCCTAAAAAATAGATACAATGGCTTTGAAATGACAGAGCTCAATTCTTTTAGGATCCATGGACGGATGCCATCTGGTGCCATACGTTGGGGTGTTTGCTCTCCAAAATTGGGTCATTTTGTGGGCAATTCCATTGTCTTGGTGCCCCAGTGTGTAATAGGTCATTAAGAAATTAGATGTGTATTTTGTGCTCCTAGAACGCCTGACAGTGCTTCCTGCATGTTGAACCTCTCCATGTGGCCAGGCTTTGAAAAAGTTGCACACATGTGGTATTGTTAAACTCGGGAGGAGTAGCAGAATGTAATTTGGGGTGTAATTGGAAGTATGCATATGCTGTGTGTGAGAAATAACTTGTTGTTATGACAATTTTGTGTAAAAAAATTATAATTTTTTAATTTTCCCAAGAATTGTTGGAAAAAATTACAACTTCAAAAAACTTGCCATGCCTCTTACTAAATACCTTGGGCTGTCTACTTTTCAAAAAGTGGTCATTTGGGGGGTTTTTGTACTTTCCTGTCATTTCAGGGCCTCGAGAAATGAAATAGGCTGTGACCAATTTTCAATGATTGGCATCATAGCTTGTAGACTCTATAACTTTCACACAGACCCAATAATATACACTGATTTGGGTTATTTTTACCAAAGATATGTAGCAGTAAAATTTTGGCCCAAATTTATGAACTTATGAACAAAAATAGTTTAGGGGTCTCCAAACCACAGCCCGCGGACCACATTCGTGTCTTCTCTTCAGCCCACAGCTCACCCAGACTCTGCCAACATAGCATTGTCAATCTGCTGTCTTTTAAAAGCAGCAGATCAGCGGTATAGAAACATAGAAACATAGAAAAGTGACGGCAGAAAAAGACTGAGTAGTCCATCGAGTCTGCCCCTTTTTATTTATTTATTTTTTATTTATTTTTATTTTTTTTATATATATATATATTTTTTACATTAACCTTGTTGTTTGACTATGGATTTATGTTTATCCCAAGCATGTTTGAAGCCATTTACTGTTGACTGTCTCACAACCTCTGTTGGTAGTTTATTCCAATCATCAACCACCCTTTCAGTAAAATAATACTTTCTAAGATTAGTTTTGAACTTCCCCCCAGTTAGTTTGAGGTCATGTCCCCTTGTTCTTGATTTTGGTTTCATATTGAAAAGACTGCCCTCCTGAACCTTATTCACCCCCTTGATGTATTTAAAGGTTTCAATCATGTCTCCCCTCTCCCTTCTTTCCTCCAGACTGTACATATTAAGTTCCTGAAGTTGCTCTTGATATGTTTTATCCCCCAGACCTTTCACCATTGTTGTTACTCGTATCTGAACTCGTTCTATCTTATCAATATCTTTTTGTAAGTGAGGTCCCCAGAACTGGACACAGTATTCTAAGTGAGGTCTCACTAAAGATCTATATAGAGGAATCAACTCTGGTAGGTCCCACAGACAAAGCTGCTCCCCCTCACATCCTCTCATGCTGCCCCGCTGTGCTGATGATTGGCTGCTGGGACCGCCGCTGTCCTAGCAACCAGTGATGCCATCAGCACGGCACCTCCCGGCATCCCGCCCACTGTTTGTATTAGAGATCCTTCCGTGTGTGTATCAGCGGCTGGGTGTCGGGAGGTAAAGGAGAGTTGAAGTCTGCTCAAGGCAAGAGGCCACTGCGCTAAAGATGTACATGTACAGGAGGCTCTGCTGGGGACACTGATGATAGGGAGACTGCTGGGGACACAGATGCTGGGGACACTGATCCTGGGAATATTGATTATGGGGACTCTACTGATGGGGACACTGCTGATTTGGACACTCTGCTGGGGACACTGCTGATGGGGACACTGACGATTTGGAAACTCTGCTGGGAAAACTGATGCTGGGGACACTGATGTTGGGAACACTGCTGATGGGGACACTGATGATTTGGACACTCTGTTGGGGGCACAGATGTTGGGGACACTGATCCTGGGGATATTGATTATGGGGACTCTACTGATGAGGACAATACTGATTTGGACACTGATGATGGGGAGATTGCTGGGGATACCGATGACGGGAACACTACTGATGGGGACACTACTGATCTGGACACTGATGCTGGGGACACTGATGATGGGGAGACTGCTGATGGGTACACTGATGATTTGGACACTCTGCTGGGGACACTGCTGATGGGGACACTAACGATTTGGAAACTCTGCTGGGAAAACTGATCCTGAGGACACTGATGCTGGGAACACTGCTGATGGGGACACTGATGATTTGGACACTCTGTTGAGGACACTGATCCTGGGGACACTGATCCTGTGGACACTGATGATTTGGACACTCTGCTGGGGACACTGATGATGGGGACACTGATGCTAAAGACACTGATCCTGGGGACACCGATAATGGAGAGACTGCTGGGGAGACTGATGATGGGGATACTGATGCTGGGGACACTGATCCTGGGAACACTGATAATGGGGAGACTTCTGATGGGGACACTGATGATTTGGATACTCTGCTGGGGACACTAATGCTGGGGACACTGCTGATGAAGACGCTCTGCTGAGGACACTGATACTGGGGACACTGCTGATGGGGGCACTGATGATTTTGGCACTCTGTTGGGGACACTGATGCTGAGGACACTGATCCTGGGGACACTGATCCTGTGGACACTGATGATGGGGAGACTGATGATTTGGACACTCTGCTGGGGACACCGATGATAGGGACACTGATCCTGGGGACACTGATGATGAGGAGACTGCTGGGGAGACTGATGCTGGGGACACTAATAATGGGGAGACTGCTGATGAAGGCACTCTGCTGAGGACACTGATGCTGGGGACACTGCTGATGGGGAGACTGCTGGGGACACTGATGATGGGGAGACTGATGATGGGGACACTGCTGATGAAGATACTCTTCTGAGGACACTGATAAAGGGGACGCTGATGCTGGGGACACTGATGCTTTGGAAACTCTGCTGGGGACACTGATGATGGGGAGACTGCTGGGGACACTGATGATGGGGAGACTGATGAGGTGAACACTGCTGATGAAGACACTATGCTGAGGATACTGATGATGGGGACACTTTGCTTGGGACACTGCTGATGGGCACACTGATGTTGGGGAGACTCTGCTGGGGACACTGATGATGATGAGAATCTGATGAAAGACACATATATGGGGGATACCGGTATTGGGGAGACTCTGGTGGAGGACACTGACATTGAGGAGACTCTGAAGAGGGACACAGAGGTGTGGAAAGGCTCTAATGGGGACACAGATGTATGGAAGGCTCTAATTGTGACAAAGATGTATATAAGGCTCTGATGGGGACACAGACATGTGGAAAGGCTCTGATGGGGACACAGGTGTGTGGAAAGGCTCTGATGGGGACACAGACATGTGGAAAGGCTCTGATGGGGACACAGAAGTGTGGAAAGGCTCTGATGGGTACACAGACATGTGGAAAGGCTCTGATAGTGACACAGACATGTGGAAAGGCTCTGATGGTGACACAGGCATGTGGAAAGGCTCTGATGGGGACAAAGATGTGCGGAAAGACTCTGACAGGGACACAGACATGCGGAAAGACTCTGATGGGGATATAGACGTGCGGAAAGGCTATGATGAGATTATTTAAATTTTATATATTATTTATAAATAACAATTTTTTTTGGCCTGCAAATATTTGTAACATTTACAATGCATCCCTTGAGCTAAAAAGTTTAGAGTTCATAGGCTAGCAAAACAAAAAAAAAATACAATTTTAGTAAATCACTGCACAATATATCACAATATATCAATTATATCCTCTAAAATGATATATCTATATGACCCAGGGAGCCAAATGTTTTTATTTTTTTATTTTACTTAAGCTTTGCTAGCAGAATTGCATTTTAAACCTGCATTTATAACAGGTGCCTTTTCCTTTGTGCTGTGGCCATAACATCAAATAATATATCTACAGTCTGTAGGGTGACCAGTGGTCTGTGAAATGAAGAGTAGATTATGCTGGAAATAACAATTGATTTTAGTTTTCTTTTCCAGAAATAAACTTTGGGTTTTGCTGAAGTTAGTTACTGTTTCTAGCACACTGGTTTCTGTAAATCAATGAATTCTATCTAAAAACCTGTAGCTGTGTGAACAATGTCTTCAATTTTTAAATACTTCCTTTCTGTACAATAAAATAATACAGTATTGTTAAAGTGAATCTTTGTCAACCATTTTAAACATTTAAATCCAAAATATGTAAGAGCAGGCACTAGAACATATGCTTTATTGTCTTTATGAGATAGAAATGCTTTCTTGGTGTGTTTCTCTCATTTAGTTTACCTTTTTTACTAGAGGCCTGACTTCCCTGACTGCTGGGTTAAGACTTGCCCAACTGCCACACATCTATCTAAAGCCCTGTTTGACGATCGCACGTACGATCGCGTCGAATCGTATGTTGGCTGTTGTATGCAGCATACTGACTGCGCCACACGATCGTACGGCCGGGGAAAGAACGTTCAGGTGATTGTAATTAGCATCCAGCCATTCCTGACTTTGGGCATGCGTGTTTTGCACAATACAACTTGTTGTACCAACTGCTCTGTACACACGATACAACGGTCGTATGAGAGCTTGTTGGTACGACCAAGTTTTCTAGTCTGCTCATACAACTCCCTTGTACGACCGTCGTATGTTCGACTGTTCAAATCGCGCATACGAACGATCGATATCGCATACAATGGTCGTGATTACGACCTGTTGTATACGATCGTCGAACCATGTGTATGGGGCTTAAGGATAACACTTTAGTAGCCATTAAGGGCATTTTAATAAAGCATGGTGCAGGCAGCTGAGTTGGGTTTAGCAAATAAATCAGGGAAGTTTTGTCTCCAATTGTATATGTAGATGCAATTACTAAAATTCCTTAACAGCTTTTACATTTTAATGTGATTTCAAATGTAATTTGTAGCTTTCATTAAATTATAACACCTGGTGATCATCCTATGGAGGTCTTTCTTTAGGTACTTCCTGTTATAGGGTGACAATGCTCTGTCCATTCTCTTCTGTATTCACCCTGCCACACAAACTTCCAATTGAATCTGCAAGTGGCTATTTCTACACAAATTAGCCAGGCATGGTTGATTGTTGTTACCATCAGGAAATTCACCTGGGGAAATACCATTCAGCCGTAGGGATGTGTTCCGTAAGGCCCACTGAAATCTACACTTGTTTTTCAGTTTTGTTGTAGAGCAGGGAATTCTCTAGTAGGGTGTACTCAGGGGTTCAAAAAATAAAACAGAAAGGGAGGCGCGGACACCTAGTACATTACCATAAACATTTATTAGAATTGTAAAAAAGTTTAAAAATGAATACTCACAAAACCACAATGTGGTATCACAAAGCCATAAAACCAAAGTGAGATGATGCAAATGGGTAGATGAAAGAGCACAAGGTGCTAAAGCCAGTCATAGATGGTGTGATTTTCTTTCATGCAACAATCGAGCTATTCCCAAGTCTTGTTAGCCCCTGCTTTTTCTTAAAAAAGTGCACATTTAAAATGGGTAATTTTAAGCTTTTAATAGCTAAAGTCCTGTCCAATAACAAGTACCCCATGATGCCTGTTTTTACATTTAACGGGGGCAATTCACTAAAGGATCGCATGCGATATTTGTGTTTTTTCTCTATTTTTTGGAAATATTGCATGAGATAATAAACAGTTAATTTACCAAAGTAAAATACTGAATGTGAAGTAAATACCACACATTTGTTAAAAATGTAAGGTAAATACCGAAAAAAACAGAACAAAAAAAGAAATAAATAAATAGTCAATTCACTAAAAAGACACATACTTTCATTATTTATCACCTGGCATAGGTAGCCAATTTTTCAGTAATGTGCAGAATAACAATAAAGGGAACCCTGTAATGGTCAGTAAGTTAAACATGTACAATGTATCAGTGTGGAAATGTTCTACCCTGAGCTTAGGAATGAAAATAAATGATAAAATTATGAAATTTTTCTGTGAATAAAAGCTCAGTAGAATTTTTTTACAGTTTCACAATACTTCTGTGTGCATTCATTTACAGAACTATCTTCTTCAGGTGCACTGTTAGCATGTAAAAAAAAAATCTCAAGAAACCATAAAAAATAATGCCAAATTTAAGTGCTAAATATCGCAAAACCTACATTTTTATTGCATTTGTAAAATAATGCATGTTTTTAGTGAATTTACTTCTTTTGAGATAAATATAGATTTATTTTAACTCAAAAATGAGTACAGTATTTATCGCTAGTGATTTTACCCCTAATGGGCTTAATTCATGAAGGGTTATTTTCCTCTTTAAAATCTGAAGCAAAATAGCACATTTTTCAAACTCTTTTTGTAGTTGACAAAAAACACTACTAAAATACAGCATTCTCTGGGTACTCCGGTTTCCTCTCACACTCCAAAACATGCTAGTAGGTCGATTTGGATCCTGTCTAAATTGGCCCTAGTGTGTGTATGAATGTGAGTGATGCCTCGTAGACACGGTGCGACAAACGTATGACTGCATGTTCAACTTTTGCCCAAAACCGGCTGTTGGCTGTTGTGTCTAGCGTACTAACATGAGTCAGGTAATCGTACAACAAAGCTTCAACAAGCCAAACGTAGTGACGTGCTAAGAGCGTATAAAGAGGAAGTTCAGGTGCATGTGATTTATGAATTAGGAACGTAGGTTTACACAAACGGACACTTCTGGGCGTTCCTGACTTCTGAGCATGCGTGTTTTCCACGTACAGCTTTGTTGGCCCAACTTCTCTGTACACACAATTCAACAGTCGCACAACACCTTGTTGTACAACAAAAGTTTTCTATTTATTGTGCTCATCCAACTTCTGTTGTACAACCGTCACACGTCGGCTTTTGTAAATCGCGTGTACTAACGGTCGGATGATCGTACAACAAGCTGTTGTACGACCGTTGTTGTACAACCATTGTACCGTGTGTACAGGCCTTTAGGAGCCTTAGATTATAAGCTCCTTGAGGGCAGGGACTCATGTGAATGTACTATATATATGAAAAGCACTGCACAAACTGACGGCGCTATATAAGTACCTGTAATAACTAATTTTATTTTTTTATTTATATATTTCATCAAAATGAGAGGTATTTATCTCATGAAACCATTCAGTATTTTATCTCATGAAATGATATTCAGTGGAATAGATAGTTACAGTGGAGAAGAATTAGAACCCCTGTCAGTTTTTATTGCTAATAAAGAGGTAAAATGGTTTAAACCAGGGGTGTCAAACTCCATTTCATCAAGGGCCGTATTAGCAGTATGGTTGCCCTAAAAGGGCCGGTTGTATCTGGCGTGCGATGCGTAAAAAGTGCTGGGTTCAAGAGTACGTTATGCACAGAGTGCAGAACTCAGAATTATGCTATGTGCAGAGCTCATGAGTGTGATGTATAGAGAGTGCAGGGTTCAGGAGTGTGGTACATACAAAGTTCAGGGGTGCGCTGTGTACAAAATGCAGGGTTTAGGGGTGCACTATGCACAGTATGCCACACCAACCCCCTCCCCGAAGCTTTCTTGCATCTCTCTCCTACCTTGCCTGGCTCTAGTGCCTCCCTCTTTAGGAGGCTTAGCCTCACCTTGCAGGGAGTGGAAGCAAAGGGTGAAAGTTGGAGGTGGCAGAATGATGTTCTGCCACATTCCAGCTGCAAAACGAGGGCCACATGACAAGGCCTGGAGGGCCGCATTCGGCCCGCGGGCCTTGTGTTTGACATATGTGGTTTAAACTATAGAAATATGCCAACTCACTAAGTCAGTGCGGTCCCTGCAGCATGTGTATTAATACAAAAGAAAAAAGGTAACTGGAATACCAGTCAAAGGGAAGCTGTTTTCACAGGACACACATGGCTTATCAAAAACAAATAAAGTTAAATTAAGTAAATACAAATATCTTTATAAATGCCAAATATTGAATGGACATAGTATAAAAAAAAATACACACATAAATAAATACCCTTCTCCCACCAATAAACAAGGCAACATTGTCATTGGGGAGATTTCCTTTCACTTCCCATCCCATAGCCAAAACACGAAATGAGAGGAAATCCCTGCAAATTGAAAAAATCCTTTGGGGTCACCAGAACCAATGTCCCTCTATTACTTATCTGGAGAGAACCCAAATGTGGGATTTTCTTTTACTTTCACTTTCAGTGACAACAGTAAACAGGAAAAATAGAGAGGGGGGATTTTAGTAACAACTATGGAGTCTCCTAACCCTTTTGCTAGAGACAAGTTCCATACAGGACTGACAAATATACCTTTGCTGATTATTTGACTTATTTTTCTCTGATGTTATCTCCATACCGCAAGCATATTACTTATATTGATGTCTCCTGCTTGCCTTTTCCCTGAAATCCAATGTACTTCCCCAAAAGCTGGGAGTCCAAGTGGAGGGGGAACCTCCCTTTTTTGCCTGTCCATCAGAAACCTCTCTTGACCCTCAGGACCCACACGGGACCACTGTCATGCATAGCATGTTGTGTCTAGCTCTTGGGGCTATTTATGCATTGTGATTTCATGCAGAAAAAAAATGGATCCTAACCAGTTACTGTATATCCTTTTTGTTTCTACCTTTTAGTTGTTTTGTTACATACTTCAATTTGGGGTTATGATGGTTTTTTAAGGCCTACCTTTTGCAGTGTCTTGTGAAGATCATTATATTGCCCCGTAGGCCATCCAACCTCACTCATTCCTGCCTGCATTTACTGCATACTCTTTTCAACTTAACATGAGAATAACTTCTTGGAACGTGAAAGGCCTTCACCCCCCCCCCCCCCCCATTAAGAAAATCCTCAGACATCTCAAATATCTGTGAACAGACATAGGGGTTGATTTAC
This sequence comes from Glandirana rugosa, assembly GCA_018402905.1. Taxonomy (NCBI): domain Eukaryota; kingdom Metazoa; phylum Chordata; class Amphibia; order Anura; family Ranidae; genus Glandirana; species Glandirana rugosa. The sequence continues at coordinate 19,146 of BLSH010494579.1, forward strand.
TAAAGACAAAAAGTCTGGGCACTGCAAGTGAACTTGCAAGTGCACTGTGAATGTACTGCAAGTGCAGTTGTGCTAGATCTGAGGGGAAGCTCTGAAATGAGGGAAACCTCTTCTGATTTATATCATTCAATCATGTGCAAGCAAAAAAGCAATTTTATTATTTTCCCAAGACACCCCTCAGATCTAGAGCAACTGCACTCTCAGTGCGCAGACTATTTGTCTTAAGTTATAGCCTTGCTACAGGAAATACACCTACAGTCCTCAGATTTTTCTCTTATGAAAAAAACATGGGTAGCCATGGTCATAGGATCCAATGCAAACTGTCAGAAAGTTGCTGTCTTAATTCATACAAATTTCCCTTGCCTGATAGTACATTGATATTGATGACCAGGGATTGGTCACTGTTCATCTGCTTGTAGCTTTCCAAGAAATTAAGGTTACCAATGTGTATGCCCTGAATAAGTAAATAATTATTCTGCTACTTGACTATAAAACTACTAAGCCCACCCTTTATCCCTCATTTGATTGGAGGAGATTTTAACACAGTCATGCATAATATTGAGGACAGCTCCCATTCTAGGAAAGCTCCCTTACAGATTTATGACACTCAACCAACAAATCTTGCCTCCATGATAGACTCCCTTAACCTTGTGGACATCTTTCAGCTCCTGCACCTGGCATATTTCACCTATTTCTCCCCCACACAAAATAGAGTTACTAGATTGGACTACTTTTTATATACAAACTCACTATGACTACTGTCGTACTGATCATCAGGGAGGCCACTATCTATGAAATCAAATCAGTAACTCTTGAAGATCCAGGCAGCCAGGGTAATCTTTGCCTGTGGTAATTTCCTTTGTTTCTTACTAAAAAACAACAATTTCTGTTGCACCTTTACAGAGGCCTGGTCTGAATAGTATTGCACCAATTAATGCACCTCCTAAACACAAGCCCAACCTCTACTAGGAAGCAGGCAAAGCTTTCCTCAAAGGATGCTTTATTTTGTACAAGACTTTCTTTAGGAAGCACACCTTGATGAGTTACCAGTAGAGTTGAGCGAACTTCTAGAAGTCCGGGTTCTGCTGGTTCGGCCGAACTTCGGGACAAAGTCCGGGTTCGGGTCCGGACAGAACCCGAACTTTGTACCGGACCCCGAACCCCATTGAAATCAATGGAGACCCGGACTTTTAGGTACAAAAAGTGCTGTAAAATAGTCCTGGAAGGTCCTAGAGGTCTGCAAAAGGAAGGAAATGTGGGTAAGGGTGGGACAAGTGACCTACAAAGAAATGGGGACAGGGAAATAACTTTAAATATTTTTTAAAAAATAAAAACATAAAAAATGCAAAAATGGAGATCATCTTCAAAATGGGTCTCAAAAGTATTAATTAACATTAGGGGCCATAGAACTGTTCTAAAATCATCTTCAAACTATGTCCAAAAAGTATAAATAAGCCCAGAGTACCCATATCACTGTTCTGCAAAATGTGTGT
>BLSH010494579.1:26008-55022 GCA_018402905.1 Glandirana rugosa
AACGTATCAGGTGACTGCCTAACTTGAACCGTATGAAATCTTGGTACTCCAGGAACACTTACAACTAGTTTGGTCAAGATGTTTCGTGTCCTACATAACCTCTACCATTCTATAGACAGTCTACTCTCCGGTATTAGAATCTTTCCTAAAAATGTAGATCCAATTTGTTACTTAATCTGGTCATACTGGGTCCAATGTTCCCTAGGAACAATCTCAACTCACTTGGGCTTGACATTTAAAGCCCAGACATGGTTTGAAACCCCACAGGCACTGGGTCTGGGCTTGGGCCTGTAAACTTTGTTTCAGGCCCAAGGCCATAAGATAGGGCGGACAACTTATCGACGTCCCGTCGGTTAGTTGTTCACAAAGTGACTGGCCAATCGCAGCCATGCCATTAGTAGGCATGGCTGTGATGGCTTCTAAGGGCAAACCAGTGAAACACTTGTTGATTGGCTGCCCTGCAGCTATTCAACAGGCGGGATAGAATACCGGAACCCGGACTTTGTTTCAAATGTCCGGGTTCGGGTCTGGGTCACGGACACCCCAAAGTTTGGTACAGACCCGAAATTTACAGTTCGGGTTCACTCAACTCTAACAAGGATCCCTTGTAACCTGGGTCATACTGGTCTAATTCATTGTTTAACCTAGATGTAAAAATCCTTTCTAAGATTATGGCCTCTCATCTGACAGATATCTTACCATCTCCAATACATCCTGTGCTTTGTAGAACTGGTTTGATCAACATTCACAAGGACCTCATGGTTCTAAAGTATGCCAAGTTCAATCCGTCAGTGGACTATGCAATAATCACACAGTGCACAGAGAAAGCTCTTGATAATATCAGGTTTGAGTCGCTTTCTCTGGTCCTTTTTTTAACCTTATTAACAGCATGTATGCTTCTCCCATGGCCAGCGCGGTGGTTGCTGGTCTGTTGAGGGATGACATTAGGCTTTTAAAGGGACTAGACAAGAGTGCCCACTATGCCCTCTAATGTTCAATCTTGCACTTGAACCACTATCTTGATATCTGTCTGTGGTAGCTCCCTTACCTTGTGTCCATATAGGTAGGATAGAGATACCCACAGACCTCTTCACTGACAATGTCCTGATCCTCACCTCCAACCATACTACAGATATGGTCATTATGATAAGTACTTTTGAGGAGTTTTTATTATGTTTGGGCCTCTGTATCAACTACAATAAAAGCGAGATACTTCCCTTAGAAGTCTCTCTGCCTTGATCCTGGTCCCAGATGCCCCCTTTCCCTGTAGACAAAAGTTGTGTTACATACCTGAACATAAAGACAGGGAGGCTTCCTTCATCTCTGTACTCTCTTAACTTTCTGCCTTGTAAATGAGTTGGAGACTTGGATGGATATACCCATTTTATTTCTAGGGAGATGTAATTTGCTCAAAACGGTCAGCTTTGCCCATCTATTATATCCACTTCAAACCATTCCTCTTCTATTGAAACATAAAGATATTGGTCTGTTGAATAGGGTAGTAACCTCTTTTCTCTAGTGCAATAAGAAACCGCGAATAGCCTTGTCTGAACGATATCATCCTAGAAGTGAAGGGGGAGAACTTACCCAATATCAGGACATACAACTAGGCCTGTCTGATGCTAGACTGGGTATCAACCTCTTCCCGCTATTCAAATTAGTTGTTGGAGTTGAAAATGGCACTTCTGTATTCCCTGGAGGCATTATTGCATAGCAGAGTACAGTTTATACACCATCACAGAGTGGTCTAAGTGTGTGTTAAAGGAATTGTTATGCAAGTGACACTTCCTATTACAAACATGAACTTTAATGGCACTAAATATGGTTAAAACCATACAACTGTATTACAAAATGTATAAAAAAGAGACATATATATAAAAAATCACCATATAATTCACTCTATACCATCACATACAATGCCCTGTAGTTAGGTGTTCCTGTGCACAAAGGTCATATAACTGTAACGCTTCAGGAGCTTTAAACACACATATTTCTTCTATACAAAAATAAAAAGAAACAAATGATTATCATTATGTAAGCACAGGTAGACAATGCAAAATATCAACATCACTTACACAGATATTTGCTTACAAAAACATATAGGTGTGCCTGGACACATCGAGAGGGACTAAAGGATGCAAGGACCAGCCAAAGGCAAGAAAGGTGGATTCTCCATTATTGCATAGCAGATGGAAAACTACTACCAATAGGATACTACCAATGGGATACTGTTATAGTGTGGAGAGAAATATGCAAGAAATTAAGCCTCTCACCATTTTTCTGAAGGTGACGACCCATACAGGGCAATCTGATGTTTCTTTCAGGAATGCAGCATGTGTTTACAATATGGAACATGAAGGCACTAATTTCAGTCTCCATTATTTGACTTACTTCACTATTGGCAATGTGTGAGCTATGCAAAATCCCGTTGTCATGACAGGGACAAGAGGTTTCAGCTATCCTCAATATAACATCTTGTACACAATCAAACATATTCTATCTCAGACATCAGTCAGCCTCTCAGCCTGCAATTCACAAACGCTGTCAGCTTGTCATTAGCAGCCAACTGGGGCAAAGACTTTCCATCTGACTCATTCACTGATAAATTGCTGAGCGGGTACAGCAAAGTTTCTCACTTAAGCACCAATGAAACATGGAACAAGTCACAACTCAAGCTCATCCATAGAAACCCTTTTACTGCTCTTTGGATATGATGATCTGATGTCTCATTTGTCAACGTCTAAGCAGGAGAGAGCTTATCATTCGTATTCGATCATATTATGCTTGCTGGTGACAATCAGGGCCATCCTGAAGAAATGGGCAACCAATCACATCATAATGGAAATCAAGAGGGAGTTGAAAATCCTTCTATACTGAGAAAAGGGAGACATTGAAATGTTCCACAACACTCAGCAGTAGAGTTGAGCGAACCTGAACTGTAAAGTTTGGGTCCGTACCGAACTTTTGGGTGTCCGGGACCTGGACCCGAACCCGGACTTTTCAAAAAAAGTCCGGGTTCAGGGTTCTGGTAATTTTTCTAAAAGTTCTGAAAATTGCTGTAAAAAAAGTCCTGGAAAGTCCTAGAGGTCTGCAAAAGGAAGGAAAATGGGGGTAAGGGTTGAACAAGTGCCCAACAAAGAAATGGGGACAGGGAAATAACATAAAAGCATTTTTAAACAAAAATCACATAAAAAAATCAAAAATGGAGGTGGAAGTGGACCATCTTCAAACTGTGTGTGAAAAGTATTAATTAGCGGGAGAAGCCATATCACTGTTCTAAAATCATCTTCAAACTGTGTGAAAAAAGTATAAATTAGCCGGGAGCACCCATATCACTGTTCTACAATCATCTGAAAACTGTGTGTGAAACTTAAACAATAGCCGGGAGAAGCCATATCCCTGTTCTAAAATCATCGGAAAACTGTGTGTGAAAGTTAAACAATAGCAGGTAGAAGCCATATCCCTGTTCTAAAATCATCTGAAAACTGTGTGTGAAACTTAAACAATAGCAGGTAGAAGCCATATCCCTGTTGTTAGAACAGTGATATGGCTTCTACCTGCTATTGTTTAAGTTTCACACACAGTTTTCAGATGATTTTAGAATAGTGATATGGCTTCTGCCTGCTATTGTTTAAGTTTCACACACAGTTTTCAGATGATTTTAGAACATGGATATGGCTTCTACCTGCTATTGTTTAAGTTTCACTCACAGTTTTCAGATGATTTTAGAACAGGGATATGGCTTATCCCGGCTATTGTTTAAGTATCACACACAGTTTGCAGATGATTTTAGAACAGGGATATGGCTTCTCCTGGCTATTGTTTAAGTTTCACACACAGTTTTCAGATGATTTTAGAACAGGGATATGGCTTCTCCCAGCTATTGTTTAAGTTTTACACACAGTTTTCAGATGATTTTAGAACAGGGATATGGCTTCTCCCAGTTATTGTTTAAGTTTCACACACAGTTTTCAGATGATTTTAGAACAGGGATATGGTTTCTCCCGGCTATTGTTTAAGTTTCACACACAGTTTTCAGATGATTTTAGAACAGGGATATGGCTTCTCCCGGCTAATTTATACTTTTTTCACACAGTTTGAAGATGATTTTAGAACAGTGATATGGTTTCTCCCGTTAATTAATACTTTTCACACACAGTTTGAAGATGGTCCACATCCACCTCCATTTTTGATTTTTTTTATGTGATTTTTGTTTAAAAATGCTTTTAAGTTATTTCCCTGTCCCCATTTCTTTGTAGGGCACTTGTCCGACCCTTACCCCCATGTTCCTTCCTTTTGCAGACCTCTAGGACTTTCCAGGACTTTTTTACAGCCATTTTAGTGCCTAAAAGTTCGGGTCCCCATTGATTTCAATGGGGTTCGGGGGTCCGGGTCAAAGTTCGGGTTCTGTCCGGACCCGAACCCAGACTTTGTCACAAAGTTCGGCTGAACCAGCAGAACCCAAGCTTCTAGAGGTTCGATCAACTCTACTCAGCAGCAATACCCCTCTCCACCTCACTCAATTATCACCAAAGTCTAGCTTACCCATGTGAAGACTTTGCCAGTTACTGATTTGTGTATCGTACCATATTTAGTCCCAATTCAGTGACATCATGCATCACCAATCTCTTACATCAGTGGTTCTCAACCTCAGTCCTCTACCCCCAACAGGCCATGTTTCAGGTTTTCCTTTATCTTACACAGGTGTTTTAAATCAGAGTCAATGGCTTGGTATTTTGGACAGCTATTTTATCTAAGAGAAATTCCCAAAGCATGGCCTGTTGGGGGTACTAGACCAAGGTTGAGAACCACTGTCTTACATAGCATTATTAGGGCAAATTATACAGGACTGGTTTTAGTTTTTCATGAGGCTGGTAGGAACTCTTTAAGGTAATCCATCCACATCTTAACATTAGAAATTTACATCTATCTCCTTATTTTTTATGGGTTATGTATGCTTTGTTAACATGCTATTGTATACCAAACTCCTCTGCATATTCTTGTGTATAGGGTTGCAGCCCTGTTTTGGTGGTGTATTAACACCCAGGTTTTTTTTCATTATGTGAAACTTAAGAACATTTATTATAAAAAAAAAAAAAGAAATGCAGCTGGTTAAGCAGGAACTGGATGGATTTTGATCTATGTATCGACTTTTCATTAATAGTCTCCTTGGAAAATTTCTGCTTAATCAGCACATGCAGCTAGTGAGCTACAAGTGTGGATCATTGTATTCTGATGGCGGGGGAGTCCTGCATCCAGAATAAATTACACAGCAGAGAGGATTTATACCTATCAAAAATGTGTGGATGGGAAAATCGGCCCATTTTGTTTCATTCAGCCGGCTTGCTGAATGAAAACGGATCCATATATCTCCAGCTTTACTTGGCCAGATCACCAGGTGAAAATAGAGGAAAGAAGGCCTAAAAAAGAAAACAAATGCAGCCACCACACCTATGAAGTGGTAAGCTGCCATATAATAAATGTTTGCTTTTGATTTGAGTACTGCTTTAAAGTCATGGTCAAGGTGTGGTTTGAATTGATAAATAAACAGTAACAGAAGGGATGAAATTTTTTCCTTTACAATAGAGTTGAGCGAACCCGAACTGTAAAGTTCGGGTCCGTACCAAACTTTTGGGTGTCCGGGACTCGGACCCGAACCCGGACTTTTCAAAAAAAGTCCGGGTTCGGGTCCGGGGTTCTGGTATTTTATTCCACGTGTTGAAAAGCTGCCAAGGGCAGCCAATCAACAAGTGTTTCACTGGTTTTCCCTAGAAGCCATCACAGCCATGCCTACTAATGGCATGGCTGTGATTGGCCAGTGCACGATGTGACCCAGCCTCTATATGGGGCTGGAGTCACCGTGCTGCATGTCATATGCTCACTAATCACTAGAACACTAATATGGCTCTCTGTGACTGAAACAGGCTTTTCCCACACACTGTGAAGATGATTTTAGAACACTAACATGGCTCTCTGTGGCTGAAACAGGCTTTTCCCACATACTGTGAAGATGATTTTAGAACACTAATATGGCTCTCTGCGGATGAAACAGGCTTTTCCCACACACTGTGAAGATGATTTTAGAACACTAATATGGCTCTCTGTGGCTGAAACAGGCTTTTCCCACACACTTTGAAGATGATTTTAGAACACTAATATGTCTCTATGCGGCTGAAACAGGCTTTTCCCACACACTTTGAAGATGATTTTAGAACAATAATCTTACCCTTAAAGCAACAGCTGGAGGCTTTCTCTGTACAACTTGGAGATGATTTCTATAGGGAGAGGTTCCTACTGTTGCTTAAAGGGACAGATTTTTGTTTCTTGCACAAAATTAAAAAGTGCATCTACATTGCTGGTTTAAAAAAAAACAAAAAAAATCCAAAAATAAAAAAAACAGTGTTGGCTACCTCCTCCTCCTCCACTGCCACTTTCAGCGCCTCCTCAACCTCCAACTCCACATCCACCTCCATTTTTTATTTTTTTATGTGATTTTAGCTTAAAAATTATTTTAAGTTATTTCCCTATCCCCATTTCTTTGTAGGGCACTTGTCCAACCCTTACCCCCATTTCCCTTCCTTTTGCAGACCTCTAGGACTTCCCTGGACTTTGTTACAGCCATTTTTGTGCCTAAAAGTTTGGGTCCCCATTGATTTCAATGGAGTCCGGGGTCCGGGTCAAAGTTCGGGTCAAGTCCGGACCCGAACCCGGACTTTGTCCCGAAGTTCGGCCAAACCTGCAGAACCCCGAACTTCCAGAGGTTCGATCAACTCTACTTTACAATATACAGCTCCAATGGCGCAGGGGCGCATCTCCCTAATCCGTGCACTCGGCCCCTAAACTACATACAGGGTGCCAGATGCATGCATTTCAATGGTTTTTTTTTTTATGCACATGATTAGAGCCCAAGTTCCTGAGCCCCCCCCCCCAGTTGTGTGACATTAGCAAATTAGTATTTGCTAATGTCTTCCTGCTTCTCCTCCCAGCCAATTAGGAAGTTGGTCCTGGGACTCAATTGGCCAGGGAGTCCTAGGACTCCTGGCCAATCAGATCTCAGGACCCACTTCCTGTTCGGCCGGGAGGAGAAACAACGCCTGTTCGGCTGAGAGGAGAAGCAATTGCCCTTCTTCCCTTGGCAAGCTGGAGTGAGGAGCAGCAGGTGGAGGGGCGGAGGGGTGGAGGGGCATCTACAGCCTCTTCAAGCTTACAGGAGCCCTACCCCAGATCCAGTACACCTCGTCATCAGCCTCCTAGGGTAAGGCCACCTTCCTGTCTGTCTCCCACAGGGGGGTCATAGTGCGAGTGAGGAGGCCATGTTTGTTTGACGCCCCCCCACAATATTGAGCACCAGCCACCAATGTACAGATCCTTGTTCCTAGCAGTATTAATTATGTGCCTGAAAGCATTTTTGAACTCAGATTCTCTTATTCAACAGGGATCACATGAGCCAATGCCTAAGTTTTGCTTGTTGAAAACAATACAAAAATTACACAGAATATTCTTAAGCTAGTCAGCACAAGAAAGTCTATATTAGCAGGTAAACACATAATACAAGTATATACTTAATTAACATTAGAAAGAGATCCACTTTAAAGTACTGTATATGTGAACATTTACCTTGTAAAACAAACCATTTAGTTTAAAATAGAAATGCAAGTCAAAATGTTTGTGTATATGTTGTGGGGGGTTAGCCCAATGGGGAGGAAAAAAGGTAGTCCAAACCACAGATTTTTCTTAAAAGCTTTTGTTTCAGTCACAGAGCAAAACTTCAGTTCAGCAGCTCTCTGAGGTTTTTGGCTTCCTGAGTCCCAGGCCAGAGCAAACCTTTGCTCTACTCCTGCTTATTTATACCACTTGTTGGTGGACACAAGTGGACCACAAAATCTGGTCCAGAACCAACCCTGCTAAGGTGGCTGGTAACATCTGGACCAGATTTTTCCTTAGTTCACTGCAAATGAACACATGTGAGGTGACACATATTGTCCATCGATCACCTCACCTTTCATAATGTCACATATCCCCCCCCTCTGCTCAAGCCCCTGTGAGTGAGCAACTGTCTCAACCAGACAATGGACATGGGAAAGGGCATATACATTATTCTGGAGTTTCCCAGCTCTATACTCCACTGTGAACATGAATGCTTGCAGAGCAAGGAACCACCTTGTCACGCGACTGTTTTTCTCTTTGTCACACATCCATTTAAGAGGGGCATGATCAGTGACTAGTTTGAATGGTCTCCCCAACATGTAATATATCAGGGCCTCTTAGGCCCATTTGATAGCTAAACATTCTTTCTCCCTAATGGCATAGTTTTCCTCATGTCTGTTAAGCTTTCTGCTCAGGTAGACCACCGGGGGCTTTTTTCTGTCTCTGATATGGGAAAGTGCAGCACCCAGTCCCACATCAGACAAACTCCTTTGTGAACTCTGGGGTCATGAGCACCAGTTGTACACAAAGGGCTTGCTTCAACATTTGAAATGCCTTCTCTGCCTCAGGATTCCACTTAATCATGACCGACCCTCTACCCTTCGTCAAATCTGTCAGTGGGGCCGTAATGGTGGCAAAATTGGGCATAAAACACCTGTAGTACTCTGTGATCCCCAGAAATGCACAAAATTGCTTTTTATTTATAGGTTGGGGCCATTTTTGAACCACCTCAATCTTATTGATCTGAGGCTTAATCAGCCCTCGACCAATAATGTAGGCAAGGCATTTGGCCTCCTCCAAGCCTTTGGCACACTTTTTGGGGTTGTCAGTGAGTCCTGCTTTCCTATGGGCTGTGGATGACAACATTGTCCAAATAGGTGGCTGTGTATTGGTGATGTGGTCTCAATATCTTATCCATCATTCTCTGGAATGAGGCAGGAGCACCATGCAAACCAAAAGGCATCCGCTTATATTGGAATGACCCCTCAGGAGTAGAAAAGGCAGTCTTTTCTTTTGCAGATTCTGTTAGAGGTATCTGCCAATAACCTTTAGTCAGGTCTAGAGTAGTTATGTACCTGGCACTTCCCAATCTGTCAGCAAGCTCATCAACCAGAGGCATTGGGTACGCATCAAATTTGGACATGCTATTCAACTTCCTGAAATCATTACAAAACCTTATAGTGACATCTGGCTTTGGGACCAACACTATGGAACTTGACCAGTCACTGTGGGACTGCTCTATCATGTTCAACTCTAACATGTTCTTCTTTCATTTGCAAGTGCTTCATGCCTAGCCTTGGGTATGCTATAGGACTTTACATTTCCACAGACACCTGGTTCCGTAAATTATGTCATGCTGTATAACTGTGGTCAGTCCAGGTAGGTGAGAGAAAAAGTATCTATTCTTACTTACAAACTCTTTAATGTCCTTTTGTTGGGCCACTGACAAGGTTTTAGTTATGGATACCTCAGGTGTCAGGGGCCCATGTTCATTTGGGGGTTTGGCACTGACAGTAAAGTCTCTCTGTCTTTCCAAGGTTTCAAGAGATTAACATGATATATTTGCTCTGGTTTCCTTTTACCTGGCTGGTAAACTTTGTAGTTTACTCCCCCTACTCTCTCCATAATTTCAAAGGGACCTTGCCACTTTGCTAGGAATTTACTCTGAACGGTGGGGACTAGTACCAGCACTCTAGCCCCAGGGTTGAAGGTCTTGAAACACCAATTATAAACCCTTCTCTGGGCCTCCTGGGCTTGCTCCATATGTTCCCGTACAAGTGGCATGACTGCCTCAATTCTATCTTGCATCAGTGAGATATGCTCAATGATGCTTCTGTAAGGCGTGGTCTCACCCTCTAATGTTTCTTGTGGGACATCTAGCAATCCCCTGGGATGTCTACCATACAGTAGTTCAAAAGGGGAATAACCTGTAGATGCCTGATTTGCCTGATGGCAAACATGAGGTATGGCAGCAAAAAAAAACAATTTCTCCCATCTTTGTCCACCACCTTTTTTAACATGTTTTTGAGCGTGTTAAATTTCTTCACAAGACCATCGGTGTGGGGGGGTGGTAGATAAAGGTACAAAGATGGGAGATTTTGTAAAGCTTACACAATTCTTTAGTGACTCTGGACATAAATGGTGTGCCTTGATCCATTAATATCTCTTTTGGAATACCCACATGACTAAATACCTGGACAAGCTCTTTGGCAATAGCCAAAGCTGAGGTATTACGCAAGGCAATGGCTTCAAGATACCGTGTGGCATAGTCCAGTATTACCAGTATGTGCTGTTGGCCCCAGGCAGATTATTACTGGTCCCACCAGATCCATGCCAGATCCATGCCAATTCTTTCAAGTCACTTCAATTATTGATACCGGTACCAGCGGACTACGAAAATGGGGCAATGGTGCAGAATACTGAAACTCTGGACATGACTCACAATATTCTTTGACATCTGCATGTAACCCAGGCTAAAAGAATCTCTGAGTTATTCTCTCTTAGTTTTCTCTATACCCAGATGTCCACTCATTATATGAACATGGGCCTAATCTAATACCATCCAGCGATAGGGTTTGGGAACCATTAGTACCTCCTCCTCCCCATGCTTTACCACTTGATACAGCAAATTATTTTTAAGAGCCATGTAGGGAAAAGACATCCCTACATTGGGTTCAACAGGTTTGCCATCAGTCTTTTTATTGTATTCTCTTAATTGTTCCGTACAAAAATCATCTTTCCTGACTTCTAAGTCAGACACCACATTCTGTCCATTCTCATTATTAGAGTCAGAGATTGTTCATTATCCTCAAGCTTCGGGCTGGATTATAGCTCCTCCTGCTCCCCAACCATTACAGAAAAAGGAAAAGGACCTACTCCTCCGTTGGACACACCAACAGTTTCCCTTTCAATTTTACAATAAAAAGGGTCTGGAGTGAGTTCCAGTGTTTCCTCAGCAGGGGGTGCTCTGTCCTCCTGACTCCTTTTGTTCTCCTATAAACTCCAAAAGTGTGGAACATCTCTCTCCACTAGAACTTCATGAAGTAGTGAGGGTACCACCCCCACTGATGTGTCACGGTGCCCCAAGGGGTATCAAACTCAACCACAGCAGTCTGGTAGTCACATGTGTCACCATGTATACAAATAACCCCAATAGTGCTAGGGTGTAACATTGCAGGATTTACAAAATCACCTTTGACTAATGTCATAACACTACCAGAATCTAGCAGAGCAGTGACTGGCTTTCCATCAACTGAAATCACACATATTTGTTTTTCTATGCATCCCTGACATGATGCAGTACATGCCACCAGTACAAAAAGAGACATGCATTTTTTCAAGTAAGCATTATCACATTGCATTTGTTCATCATTTAGGGAAGAGTTAGCAGTAGAGTTGAGTGAACCCGGACTTTAAAGTTCGGGTCCGTACCGAACTTTGGGGTGTCCGGGACCCGGACCCGAACCCGGACTTTTCAAAAAAAGTCCGGGTTCGGGTCCGGGGTTCTGGTAATTTTACCAAAAGTTCTGAAAATTGCTGTAAAAAAGTCCAGGAAAGTCCTAGAGGTCTGCAAAAGGAAGGAAAATGGGGGTAAGGGTGGGACAAGTGCCCTACAAAGAAATGAGGACAGGGAAATAACTTTAAATATTTAAAAAAAAATAAAAACCTAAAAAAAGCAAAAATGGAGGTGTTCTTCTCTATGCTGTAGTTTCACACACACTTTCCAGATGTTTGCAGAACAGTAATATGGGTTTGCCCTGGTTTTTGTTAAAGTGTTACACAGACTTTCCAGATGTTTGCAGAACAGTAGTTCAGTTATTCCCGGTTTAATTTAAAGTGACACACAGACTTTACAGATGTTTGCAGAATAGTAGTTCAGTTATTCCCGGTTTAATTTAAAGTGACACACAGACTTTCCAGATGTTTGCAGAACAGTAGTTCAGTTATTCCCGGTTTCATTTAAAGTGACACACAGACTTTCCAGATGTTTGCAGAACAGTAATTCAGTTATTCCCGGTTTCATTTAAAGTGACACACAGACTTTCCAGATGTGTGCAGAACAGTAGTTCAGTTAGTCCTGGTTTCATTTAAAGTGACACACAGACTTTCCAGATGTTTTCAGAACAGTAGCTCAGTTAGTCCCGATTTTATTTAAAGTGACACACACAGTTTCCAGATGTTTGCAGAACAGTGATATGGGTTCTCCTGGCTTATTTATACTTTTTTGACACAGTTTGAAGATGATTTCCAAACAGTTATATGGCTTCTACCGTTAATTAATACTTTTCAGACCCAGTTTGAAGATGGTCCACATCCACCTCCATTTTTGCTTTTTTTATGTTTTTATTTTTTTAAAAATGCTTTTAGTTATTTCCCTGTCCCCATTTCTTTGTAGGGCACTTGTCCCACCCTTACCCCCATTTCCTTCCTTTTGCAGACCTCTAGGACTTTCCAGGGCTTTCTTACAGCCATTTTTGTGCCTAAAAGTTCGGGTCCCCATTGATTTCAATGGGGTTCGGGGTCCGGGACAAAGTTCGGGTTCTGTCCGGACCGAACCCGGACTTTGTCCCGAATTTTGGCCGAACCAGCAGAACCCGGACTTCTAGAAGTTCGCTCAACTAGTTAGCAGCAATATGACCAAACTCATGCTAGTGATAACATTTTATGTACTGTACCCAGTCCTTTAAACAGCCTCAGAGACCTTCCTGACCTATTTGGCCAGTCTCCAGGTCCTGAGCCAATAGTCTCATTATCTGTGGCAACAGTCTTGTAAATTTTTCCCGAGCCCTTGAACCCTGGAACAGTCTTACTGGATCCTTTGGGCATTTTTTCACCCCTAGAGACTTTGGAGTGGGACACAGATGGGTTCAACAAGTCTTCAGCAGCCATATATCTCTCCACTAGGTCCACCAGCATGTTTATAGTCTTAGGGTCCCCATGGCTGACTCACTTTCTCAAAGTGGCAGGGTGCGCATGTAAATAACAGTCCAAAGTCTCTGGCTGCAGTCACTTCTTGGTGAGGTATATTAAGTCAAACATTTGGGAGTGGGGTGGCTCGTCAGTACACCATTTTTTGTTCCACCGGGAAAGGACTTGCGGACCCCTTTTTTAACTCCACCAGGGCCTCTGCAAACTGGCCATTCATCTCCTGCTGAGCTGCAATGGCCTGGCAATTTGCCTCCTGCTGGGCTGCAATGGCCTGGCAATTCACCTCCAGCTGCTGGCGATTCACCTCCCACTGGGCTCTACAGTTGGCTTCCTGCTGTGCTGCAGTGGCCTGTGTGACCTGGCAATTGGTTTCCTGCTGGGTTTCAGTGGCCTGCAGCAGGGCTTTTAACACATCCTCCATCTTTCTACTTGCTCAGGAAGATGCCTGCCGAAAATCCATCATATGTGGGGGGGGGGGGGGGTAGCATCACCTACCCTGGGAAAAAGGTAGTCCAAATGGTAGGTTTTTCTTAAAAGCTTTTGATTCAGTCACAAAGCAAAACTTCAGTTCAGCAGCTCTCTCAGGTTTTTAGCATCCTGGGTCCCAGGTCAGAGCAAACCTTTGCTCTACTCCTGCTTATTTATACCACCTGTTGGTGGACATAAGTGGACCACAAAATATGGTCTGGAACCAACCCTGCTTAGGTGGCTGCTAAAACCTGGACTGAATTTTCTTAGTTCACTGCAAATGAACGCATGCAAGGCGACACATATCTTCCATCGATCACCTCGCCTTTCACAATGTTCATCATGTTCCAGAGGCAGCAAAGCAGCAAGAAACCATAACCAAGTCTCTTCCATATGCGGCATTCGGAACAGAGGCTGTAACATACTTTGTCTCATATTAAGATTATACAAACACATTCCATTGATGAGATCTATACATTTTGGAAATACCGTGCTTACTAGTGGATAGACAACAACAGCTGCTAGCACGACAATTTGACCAGAATTGTGACAAAATGTATATAAAGTGCAGCGCTCCTAATCACTCAACATATAAATAATAGATATATAACCAACTGTTAAAGTGAAAAACGTATAATATATGAATAATGCATACACTAGGTAAGTGACACATAGAAACAATGAATTATATATAAATATTGGTAAGACACTATATAGGGTGTCCGGAATGAGTAGTTCAAGTGTACAACTATATATAATTGTCCAGATACACTAATGATAGTCACCAAAGCCTCTAGTGCACAAAGGTTGGTAAAGTGTCCAAGTGACTGTAAACAAATAAAGTGACAAGTGCCCAAATGTGGAAGTGACTTGTGCCAGCAAGTGGAATCTCATGAAGAATCCTCCACTGCAAAATAAAACTGCTTATCAGATACTGGTAAGACACCAGCAAAAGACACTTGTATTAAAGGTATCCTCTGTAAATGGATTCTGGGATCATCGCTGATTCTCCAGAGGTTATATTCAAAGGGCCCAAGAAAAACGTGTCTCAGGAGTTTTCACTACATCATAGAACAAAAAGAAATCTCGCCATCGTGTAAAACCTCCAATCATAGGGACATCGCCAGCTATTGATGAGATGACTTAGCCATTTGGGGTCTGACAGTGAGAGTGCCGCCCTTGCTCTTGCATATAATAAGCGCATCTGATCTCTGTAACTTGAGATCATCTTGGTTTGGAAAGATGCCCTTCATTTTTTTGCACTAGAGCACCTTTTTATGGAAGTTTATGAGTACAGAGCACTTTAGTCACATCTGATTTATTATGGACTATATGTTTATAATAATTTTTGGAAAAATACTATTTCACTTAGGTTATTTATTGTGTATATCACTTGGGAATTTATTGTGTATAAGCATTTTTTTGGACCATGTTGTATTTATTATTTGTGTATGAGCACTAAGTTGTGAATTAGTCTGTTGTTTACTTATTTATTATTTAAAACTTGACGACCGCCCAAAGTACATTTACGTCATTATTTTGATGCTAAATGCTGTTTTTATGGAACAGATAGTTGCCATAACCCCAGTATCCTCTTGTTCTGTGGGCAAATGTCTACAAAGTAAAAGTAGTCTCAGCGGCACATTCACTGTGAGATCACTTTTAGAGGTGGCAGGAGGGGTGCCCCCACCGCTTTCCAGCGATTTCCCTGCATACAGGAGAGATTGGTAAAGGCAGAAATAATCAGATCTGCCGGAGTGGTGGGCAGGAAGTCAAGTGAGGACAAAGTGGCCCCTCTCGACATTATGACCTTGGAGGACCAGAGCGACGTCTACCGCTACTTTCACCTCACAGCCTTAAAGGGCTGATTTTTTTTTCTGTTAAAGGGAAAATTACTTTTTTTTTGCTTTTGAAGGTAAATAAGAGATCTGTTTTTTTTTATCTTAGATCTCTCAATAAAGAGGACCTGTCATGCCCTATTCCTACTACCAGTGATGTTTATTTTACTTGTAATAGGAAGAAAAGGGATCAAAAAATAAATAAATAAAGGGACAGTGTAAAAATAAAAAGTAAAATAAATAAGAAAAAAAAATAAAGTGTCCCGTCCCTTTGTGCTCGTTTGCAGAAGCGAAAGCATTCGTAAGTTGCGCCCACATATTTAAACATTGTTCAACCTACACATGTGAGGTATTGTCCAAATTGGACTAATGTTACTGTTTTGCATTTGAAAGACCAATGCGCAAATATGGTGTGAAATAAAATATTGCAATGATCGCCATTTTATTTTCTAGGATCTCTGCCAAAAATATATACATAATGCTTGGGGAGTCTAAGTAATTTTCAAGCAATAAATACTAATTTAAACTTTTAAACAAAAAGTTCCAGAAAAGGCCTGGTCTTAAAGTGGTTAAAGGGACAGCACACTTTCTTTATATAGAATGTGTATTGAGTCCAGTATAAAGGACAACGGTCCTGTTATCATCTTTCAGCTGAGCGCAAGGATCTATTCTATTTTTTTGTATATATTGTGATAAGGGGATTTTTTTTGTATAAATGTCTTTATTAGGTTTTTTATTTTGTACATTGTTACATGGATAACCTCAGAGAAGGAGGGTGCCTTCGGTGACTGCCAAAGTCTGACAATTGCGGTTCAGGCTGCTAGCAGTATGTGTATTATGATGGGTCTGGAGTGGGGGATAAAATATCTATGTTTAGGTTGAGGATGGCTAGTCCCTTATTGAGGGGGATAGGTTGTGCAGTGACTTTAGAGATAAGGTCAAAGACTTGGACCCAGTAATTGGTCAGGACAGGGCAGTCCCACAGGATGTGGGGGAGGTTTCCTGTTTTCCCACAGTTGCGCCAACAGAGGGGGGACTTTTCGGGGAAGAATTTTGATAATCTGGCAGGTGTGTAGTACCAGCGCAGTGTTATTTTCAACATTGGTTCCCAGTGGGCTGTACAGTGGGAGAGTTTGTGAGTTGCCAGGATTGCGAATTGCCAATCTTTAGGTGTGTAAGTCCTGTTTAATTCCTCTTCCCATTTGGTTATGTGTGTGTCTTTGGTGAAGGATAATTTATTTTGGAAGGTGTTGTAAAATAGGGCGATGCCTTTTATGTGGGGGTTTGGTGAGTTGAGGGTTTTTTGAGAGGAGATGCTTGCTGCGTAGGTACATGTAGTGGGAGTTTTGATGCAGGTTGAATTCTTTTCTTAAAGAATCCCACGTTTTAATGGATGGGCCAGTGAAGATTTTTTGGACTACTTCGATTCCTTGTGCTATCAGGTAGGAGGTATTTAGCATTGGGATTGCTGATTCCAGAACCTGCGTTTTCAGGGGGGGATTGACTATTTGGATGTTGTCATTCTGGGATTTCAGGAGGTGTCTCCAAGATTTGAGGGAGTCTGCTATTGTGTGGGGGAGTTTAGATGTGTTCCTGGGTATCCAGGAGTCTATAATTAGTAAGGATATAAGGTCAGATGCAAGGGATAGTGCTTTTTCTATGGCGACCCATATGGGGAGGTCGGTTTTGCTGAACCAGTGTTTCAGCTGTGTTAGTTTGGTTGCCCAGTAGTAGTCGTGGATGTTTACAATGCCCAATCCTCCGGCTGTTCTGTGTTTGGCTAGTAACCTGTATGAGCATCTGGGTCTTTTTTTGTCCCAAATGAAGGAGTGCAGGAGAGATGAAAACTTATTTAGATAGTGTTGAGGGATGGAAACGGGGAGGGTTCTAAAGATGTATAGGATTTGGGGGAGTATTACCATCTTAAGGGCTGCGGATCTGCCAGTCCAGGAGAGATCGCAGTGTTGTAGGTGATGAAGTTGTGGTTTTATTTTTTGTATTAATGGCTTGAGGTAAGCTTCGATTAGGGAGGTAATTGTGGGGGTTATAGTGATTCCCAAGTGTGGGATAGATGTATTGGTCCATTTATATGGAAGTGAATTTTGAAGATTGAGTCTTGTGTGGGAGGGTATGTTTAGGTCTAGTATAATGGATTTGGCAAAGTTGACCTTGTAGTAGGATGCCTGTGAGGAATTCAATAGAATTTGATGGGCACGTGGGAGAGATGTTGGGGGTTGGAAAGAAGCAAGATGATGTCGTCTGCAAAGAGATTGATGGAGTGTTGCTTATGTCCTATTGTGACTCCAGTGATTAGGGGGTCTGTGCGTATTCTTTCTGCTAAGGGTTCTATAATGAGGTTGAAGATAGTAGGGGAAAGTGGGCAGCCTTGGCGTGTGCCATTGAATATGAGGAATTGCTTGGATAATAGACCTGAGGTGAGAACTTGGGCAGAGGGTTTGGAGTATAGGGTCAGCATAGCCTGAAGTATGGGTCCCTGAAAACCAAATTTACATAGGACATGTAACATATACTGCCAGTGAACTCTGTCAAACGCCTTCTCCGCATCTATGGATAAGAGGAGAGAAGGCGTTCGAGCCGAGCCAGCCTGGTGAATGACATTTAGGACGTGTCTGGTTGCGTCTGAGGGCTGCCTGCCCCTCACGAACCCCATCTGGTCTCTGCTTATTAGAAGTGGCATAATCTTGGACAGGCGGGGGGCTAGAAGTTTGGCATACACTTTTATATCTGTGTTAAGTAAGGAGATGGGTCTGAAATTGGCCGGGGTGGTCTGTTCTTTCCCTGGTTTGGGAATTGTTACTACATATGCTTTAAGCATTTCTTCAGGAAATTGGGAAGTTCGTGCAGCTCTCTCAAACACTTTGATCAGGTGAGGAGAGAGTTTTCCTGGGTGAATTGAGAATTAAGTTGGTCTAATTGGGTCTCAGAGAGACGAGGAAGATTTATTTTCTCTAAAAAGGAGAGGATAACTTTATTTGAAGGTTGGGGGGTGCCCTCGTCTTATTTTAGGTTGTACAAGGAGCTATAGAAGTCGGCAAAGTGATCAGCTATGGTCTGGGGGTTCGTAATTTTTTTGCCCTGGGTCGGATGGATTAAATGGGCTATTCTAGTTTTGGTGTGCACGGTTTTGATCCTTCCTGCTAGAAATTTCTCCGCTCTATTTGCTGAGGAGTAGCAAGTCATTTTTAAGCGTTGTAGGTGCCTGCCGTATTGTTGTAACAAAAGTGTTCTTAGTTCTTCTCTAAGGGCTCTTAAGGTGTCTGTTACCTTGGGATCTAGTTGCGTTTTATTGGTGGATTCTAGGTCGTGGATTTATTTGGTTAATTTGGTGAAGCAGGAGTTGCGGCATCTCTTCGCCCTAGTGCTTGTTGTATTAGGACTCCTCTGATGAAGGCCTTGTGGGCCTATAAGAGTGTGTTTGGATCTTGAACTGATCCACAGTTTTGGAAAAACTCTGTTAGATGTTGGGCTATGATTTTGGAGGTCTAAGGGTTTTGGATTAGGTTTGTGTTGCATCTCCAGATGGGGGTCTCGAGGAAGGGGCCTCCCTCTTCTAGCGTCAGAGAAATAGGAGCATGGCCCGACCAGAGTATGTCATGTATTTTGGAGTCTGATACTTTCTGCAGTAGCTATTGAACATGTCAATTCTGGAGTATGTTTGATGTCTGGGGGAGAAGTCGGAGCAGTCTCTTTCACAGGAGTGTTGGCATCTCCAGACATCAAACAGCTGTTCTCTGTCTAGTAAGTCTGATAGCTGCGGTTTGTGGGTCATGGTTTTGGATGATGTGTCCAGGTGAGGTACCGAGGTTGCGTTAAAGTCTCCGCAAATGAGAAGGCTTCCATTCCTGATCAGTGCTATTTTTTTAAGTACTTTGCGTAGAAATTGCAATTGATTCTTGTTCGAGGCATATATAGAAGCTAGGGTATATGGGCGTGAGTTTATATCGCATGATAGGATTACAAAGCGGCCCTCCGGGTCGATGAGTGAATCCTTCAGTTGGAAGGTAACAGAGTCCCGTATGGCTATGAGAACCCCTCTTTTTTTCTGAGAGGCACATGAGATGAAGGAGTGTGGGCAGCGTTTGTGGGTATATTTGGGGATTCCAGAAGCCATAAAGTGTGTTTCCTGAATGCAGAGGACGTCTGCCTGGAGTAGGTGAGCTTGCTTCCACATGGAATGTCTCTTCGCTGGGTGATTTAACCCTTTAGCATTCAAGGAAACACACTTAAGAGGCATCAGTTAGGGTGGGTGGTGTGTGCTTGATTGTGTGCGCACTTACTTCAGGTGCTTGGGGTTCACAGGAAGTTGTTGCAAGTAGGTGTGGGTCTGGTCCTGATTATAGAAGCAGAATGTTCTTCCATGAGGTGGGCTGTAGAGTCCTCCAGGGTGCAGTAGTGTACCAGAGAGAGAATGAACAAGGGAAGTTAAAACAAACAATGAAACAACTGGGTAAGTCCTTTGTGCGAGGGGGGAGTCCTCACAGGAACTGATGGTTGCAAAGTGATGTGCGAAAAAATCTGAGGGGGTAAGTAAACATGGAACATGTTTATCCGTGGCCGGGAGAATCCGGATTGATGTTTGGTGTGTTGGCAGGACTGTTCTTGGGGTCTTTGTTTTTCTTGGAGGATTTTTTGCTTGACACTATTTGCCAGTCTTGAGTTGTAGGGAGCGTGGTAGGTGGAGGGGGGAAGTCTGGCGTGTTGACTGGTAATATGCCCCACTGACGCAGTGCCGCTATGCCTTCTTCCAATGAGGAAATGGTGGTGGTTGTGCCATTGTGAGTTATAGACAGTTGTGTCGGGTGCTTCCACTTGTGCATGATCTGGTGATTGCGGAGGGCCTTTGTTATAGTGGCCAGATTGCGTCTATGTTGGAGGGTATGTCTGAACAGGTCAGGGAGTATGAGTATAGAGGCATAGTGAGCTGGGCGGTTGTCCGGGTTGCGAGATGCAACCAGGATGAGCTCTTTGGCTCGGTAGAAGTGTAGTCTGAGGACTACGTCCCTGGGTGATTGATCTGGGATAAATGAGGGTTTTGTTACCCTATGAATCCTGTCCACTGTGATTTCAAGAGAGGAAGGGTGCCAACGCAGAAAAAAGGTCTTGGGCATATTGTTGGAGTTGGGCCGGCTGGACCGTTTTGGGGACCCCCCCTTAACTTCAGATTGTTCCTCCTAGATCTGTCTTCTATATCTGCCAATTTATCTTTTATCCATTCTAGTTCTTCTTTTTGAGCATTGTAGGCATCCACTAGAGTGTTGTGGGAGGAGGTGTAGTCCCCCATGTAACATTCTACGGAATCTACCCTTTCTCCTAATTCATGCACTTCGGCCTGGCATTTGTGTACTGAGTTCAGTATGTCTGTTTGTATGGAAGTCTTGAGGGACATTAGCATGTCCTTAAGGGGAACATCCGATACCAGCTGTCCTGAGGTGGGGAACCCAGTGAAGGGGTCTGGGGAAGCGCTAGGCTCATCCGTGTGTTGCGGCCTAGCTGCACTCACCTCCATAGAGTAGGCCTCGGGTGTCTCCTCCGGTGGGGCTGTGCGTTGTCTGGATTTTGCTGGGCTCCTTGTGGTCGGAGTGGAGGCAGCAGAGGAGTGTGGACTAGGTGGAAGCTGTGTGGCCACGGCGAGACATCTGTAGTGGGTGTCCGACATTATGGCCGTGTCCTGCCTCGCTGCTCCTGCTCCGGCGCCATCTTGCTGAGCTGGCCGGGTCGATGTGGGGAAGAAGCCGGTCAGTTTGCTCAGCTGCGGTGGAGGTTCCTTCCGTATCCTCCCCATGCTGGACTCCTGTGGTGTTACGGCGTGTGCGGAGGGGGTTAGCGCGGCGAGGAAGCTGCTTGTAAGGCTGCCTGTTCTGTATGTCTCTCGGTCGTTCGGCGGAGCTCTGAGGTTAAACCGCCATCTCGGAGCGCGGTAGCCACGCCCCTCCCGTGATAAGGGGATTTTTAGCTTAGTGGTAGATGCATTTTCAAGTGAGCTCCTGCTAGTCTGAACTGTGGTTTTAGGGCTTGAATTACAACTTTTATTGGAAAACAAAAAGAAAAGTTCACACAACTTGCCCAGGAGTTTTGGTTTCATACATCTAAACAAGTAATAGGAAATGCCAAGTCATCTGGCTCTCTCTTTAACAGCAGCGCTGCTCTTAACCTTGGTCCCTCTGAACACCTTACCAGCTTGAACTCATTCCTGGCTCACTCAGCCTTTAGTTACAGTTCCCTGGCCCACTCCTGGCTTCTTGATAGGGGTCCCCTGGACCCTCCTTGTTTCCTCAACTATCCCAGTGTCTGTCTCCCAGACTCTCTCAGCTGTCCCAACTCTCAGCCTGATGGACATAGAATCTCTCCAACATAGAGTGCAGTCTATTCAGTAGAGTACCTCGGTCCTCTGTCTCCAGATGGGATCAAACACCTGTCCTCAAATGGGAGCACACTTTCCTCCTTACTGGAGCCCTGAGCTTTGCCCAAGCCTTCATTATAATGGTTGTGTGCACTTAGACACACTGCCAGCTGGTCTTCAACAAGACCTGGACACTGGGTTGGAAATGTCTTCCCCCTCAAAGCACTTTAAAATTTCCAAAATACCAAGCCCAATCCAGGAATATCAAAACCCAGAGAAAGCTGTAAGAACAGTTTTCTCTGCTCATAACTGATACTCCAGAGTCCCACACTCTGCATATGTGTGAATCCTGTGTCCTTTTTACAACCACTTACACAATGGCAGGGCCTTACACTGTCAGAATATATAGGGCAATATGTTTTTTTTATAAGTACCATAAGGCCTCTGTTCTCAGCTGCATAAGGGGCTTCGAGAGGTGAGGGTGGGGACTCCTTGTGATGGGGGGGGGGCATGGCAGCAGCAGCATTATCAGAGCACAGACTCAGTCTAGTGTAGAATGCAGAGACAGAAATACACTGTGATGAGCTGGGCAGGGGAGACAGGTGCCCAAAAATAGGCAGAGAAGCAGCAGTAAACTGATCTTCCCAGTGAAGAGTTATGCAGGGTGCATATCAGCAGGAGTGAGAGGAACAGCAGTACACTGATCTTCCAAGTAAAGTGCTATGCAGGGAGGTGTGTCAGCAGACGTCTGACCACTGGAGTGCAGACAGGCTGTGCTCTCATGTAGAGTGCAAAGAAGCAAACTGACCATGCTGGGATGCATATGCCTCCATGGCCTGGCATGGTCAGTTTTAAATAGGAAAGCAGGGAGATCGGCGGGATCACCAGGGATTTCACACACAGGTAGCAATACAAAAACAACAAGATACTTTTTTTTTTTATATATACAAGTTAATACAGGCACATATCAGAAATATTAAAATTTGGGATAACATACACTTTAAAGACCTTTTCATAGATTACCAGCTATTTAGTGCATTCATTATACTGCATGAAAATGAATGACATTGGCAACCCATTTTTTAATTAAAACATGTTATGTTCTCTTTGTTGCAGTGATTTTTAAAGAAAATCATCATGGGGCTTTTTCTAGTACAAAAGCACATGTTACAGAGATTACTGAAACACATATAGGCACATAAGAAGACACAATTATAGTACTTGTCCTGCTCTTATGATTGATTACTCAGATAGTGTTCTAGCTATTCAAGAATGACAGCCCTGTAACTTGATTAATTAAGGAGTTTTCAATAGAAACTATTTTTTCTGTGTTGGGCAAATTGGGGATCATCTTTCAGGTTTTCATGGGTTAAAGTACATGAGGGGGATTAATATTTTATTACCATTTATTTAAAATAAGCCCTAAAAAACACAGATTTAAGGTGATATGTGCTGTATGATGTCATGCTTTCTGTATGATGTTAAACGACAAGTGCATGCAGCTATGAAGGTCAAAACATGAACTAGTGTAAAATTTCAAACTTAAAAATAGAATAATCTAAGTTTCTAAATGGAAACAGTGTTAACTATGTACATAGCAATGGCAGTTATGCACAAAATAAGAAGAAAAAGAATTTGCACAAACAAACATACCATGATGGGACCTGGCCCAAGAGTGAATAGAAATAGGAAGCAAATGATTCTTGGTTTGTGACTGCACTTTTTGTATCCCCTTGAGGCACTGCCTTCCACCAATTATTAGCTTTGCATCTTCATTGTACTGCTTAAAATGATTCAGTGCACATGCTACCTTAACACTTCTGTCTTATCTGACCATAGAACTTTGTCCCAGAAGTATTGTGAATTATCAATTTAGCCCTTTGTCAACTTAAAATATGCAACAATATTTCTGTGAAATAAATGGTCTCCTCTGTGGTGTCCTTCTATAAACAGTATTCTTGTTCAATGATTTTCATATAATGATACTATACACACTATGATGATTATGTAATTGCTTTCACCGACTCTTTTGAGTAGGTAGCCTAAAATGGAGTTTTTTGCCCAGGTAACAGTAGTTTAACTACAGTTCACATCTCAAACTCTTTGGCCTCCTTCAAATTGGCAATTACTTTCATACTGGATTCTAGCGGCAAGAATCAGTGGATTCTTGTGGCTGGGGTGACAGGCTAACAATGGCAGCCACTCAACCTGTAGAAAGTAATGATAGGCTGTGAGAAGCCGTCACTGTTTGCATGTATCCGCACACCCATCAGTTACATGTGGTAAGAAGTGGATGTCCAAGCCCGGACTCATCTTTCTGTGTCCCAGGCTGCTGCATTTTCAGCTTAAGGGGGAGCGCTTGGCAAGAAATATAAAAGTAGCTCAGACGCGTGCTTTTACCATCCCTCAACCATTAGTGTAAACAAACCCTAAGGATGTTTACCATCCCCTTTGCCACTGCAACCTGCTTTTCTGTTATCTCTTCAGGCTGCACACTACTAGCAGAGAAGCAAGGTTACTGCATTTTTAGATAATTTATCATGCTATGTGCTGATAAACAAGGCCTTAGAAATATTTTTTGCAACTTTTTTAGCATTATGCATCTCTAAAATATCTTCTAAGGGCTTATGAAATTTTCTTAAGTAGGGCATAGATCACATGGATAGATGTTTTATGAGAATAGTCAGTATCCAAACATTGTGTGTCTTTTAAAAGGGCAGGGTACCTAATTACAAATAAAATAATTGCCATTAGTAACAAATATGTTAGAAAAACTAAAGGACTATGGATGTCTGCTCTCCTCTCTTTTATTCATCATTGTTATAGAGACTCTGGCTATAGCAATACGCAATGATCCCAACATTTTAGGTATAACAAGTGGATCTAGGGCTCCCAAATGTGCATTATTCGCTGATAATTTGCTGATTTTTATTACCTCACCAAACACATTACTACACTTACTATCCCTCCTAGTCTAGTTTGGAAAGGTCCCAGGGTTATTGGTCAATAATGACAAATCTGAAGCGATGAACATCAACCTGTAGGACTCTGCGGTACAGAGCCTCAAGCCTCAATACCCTTTTCATGGAAATCTGTGTCACTGGCCTACTTGGGTGCTAACCTTACTACAACATTTCCTCCCTTTATAAAGCCAATTACCCAACCCTTTTCAGTAAGCTAATAGAGGAGATGGAGACCTGGTCTGATGCATCTTTGTCCTGGATCGCTTCTGTCAAAATGACGGTTCTACCAAAATGATTATGCTATTTTAGTACAATTGCAAGGAGTCAAATGTTGGCTGTATGTTAAAATATAAAAAACCACAGCAGCAACTATACCCTATACATATTGTGTAATCTCACAAAGAAGACTATTCCTTCCACCAACTCTTCTAAATGGTTGGTAACAACAATACATTCAGATGTTTACATTTATATGAATGAATATTTATGTGATGATATATTGATACTTGCTCCACTATATATTTGTACTTATTTTTTATTTCTCTGCTTATCATAGATAGCAACCATTGTATTACTTTTTTTTCCCTGAAGAAGAGGAACAACGCATGACCTCAAAACACGTTGGGTAGCACTCTGTACATCTTTACATTAGTGTGTGTTGCATTAAGTGGTTTGGTTTAGATATGTATTGTTCATACCAATAATATTATTTTAACATGTATTTATGGGATTTTGTACCTCCCTATTTTAATCTCTCATAAAATAAAAACATGAGATTTTTATTAATCGTCTGATTTTGCTCTGTGGAATTCATGCCCTAAAAAGTCTGAATTAGAGGGTTTTTTGTGTCAGCATTAAAATATAAAAACAGCAAACTTAAGAAACTGTAAATATATATAGTCAGTAGCAGCAGGTACTGTTATTAAGGCAAACATAGCCTGTGCTATAGATATTGAACAGGGTGAAACAAGTTAAATTTCAGTTTTTCTATGAGTGCTAATGCTGATAGCCTGTTAAAACTGCTAAGGAAGCTAATGGTTCACCTGAAGCCTGATATAGGCTATTATCAAATGTTAGGAGAATATATTAGAATTATAGTCTACAGAAAAAAGAAGAGGAGTGAAAAGAAAGTCCGGCTATAAGCTGGAAACAACCACAATAGATTCCCCAGGGGAGGAGTGAGTACGCACAGCCTACGACTAATTAATACAAATAGGTCACCATGGTAAAAGCACCATTTGCACTTTTTTAAATTTCAAGCCCGAAGCATTATGTATGCTCCTATATACTTGGGGAGTTTGGGAGTTCCTGACTTTTGGAAATATTATATTGCAGCTCAGTTAGCCCAACTAAGTCAACTCCACTCCTCCCATTATCGACCAGATTGGGTGTCCTTTAAGGCCCAGGCTTGTCTCCTCTTACCAATTGACTTTATCCTGTGGGTCTCCTCAAAATTCCACAAAGCAATTCTAGGCCCTACGCTATCCCATTCTCTAAATCTATAGGACTTTTTAATAACCTGACATTCCCATCAGGCCTCCACTTCCAATGATTTATGTGTTGGACAGATAAGGGACTTTATTGCATTGGACCTTTCCTTGATCATAGGGGCATATGCCTCCCCTCACATTATGTGCACCATTTGGAGATGCCTCCCATGAGCAGGAGCAGTTCCAGCTACAGCAAATGTTATATTATCTACGTTCCCTGATCCCACACTGAGAATGGCATTTGAAAACAGATGCTTTCAGGATATTATGCAACAGGGGGGATCTCAATCTTGTATAGGTTATTTGTGACTCCACCCTCCAAACTATCTAATCAGATAGCTTGGGAAAAAGATCTTAATGTGGAAACTGAAGAAGAGGATTGGCAAGCCTTGGAACACTCGCACCCATAAAGGTATCATCAAGGTGACCTTGAGTGAAACAGTTTACAAAGTCCACTCCAGATGGTATTTGGTACCTGCCGACTTTCAAAAATATATACAGTATAGGCCCCCCACGCTTTTTGCTTTCATGGGGTGTGGACAGGTGGGAACAGTTTTACATGTATGATGGACCTGCACCAAGGTCAGGCGTTTTTGGATGCGAGTCCACTTTTCAGCATATATTCAGTGACCATGGTCAATATTGCCAAAGACGCTCAGGTTGCTCTAAGTAAGCCAATAGAGAACATTCCGAGACATACGCAAACCCTGATTTATTTTATGTTTTTGGCAACCAAAATCCTGATTGCCACAGCTTAGAAATGTACTCTGGTTGATTTAGGTTTACAAAAACATACATTGACATGAAGTATGCTAAATGGGAACACTGTGAATGTACTGTAAAGTTTAACAAATTTTGAAACCCTGGCTTTTCTATTTGCATGTAATGAGTGGTTAGGTGGGTGGCGATGGACTCGTGGATGGGCATGCTTTTCCTTCATTTTCTTCTCTTCCCCTCTTCCTCTTTTTTCTTTCTTATACATCTTTCATTCTTTTTTTCCCTGGTTTCTCTTCTTTATTTCTTTTTTTTTTTTAGATACATTTTTGGTTTTACTAGAAAGATTCTTATAGGCAGTCCTTGTGCTCATAATTATGTCCTGCTGTTGTACACCAAGTTCCAATTTCTAATGCTAAATTTAGCAGCTTTTGATCTCTGTGTGACTGCAAACCCTAAAGGCCATCAGGTATACTACTGTAATTCAAAATACTGTAATCTAAAAGTTTGATTTACTGCAGGATTTTTGTACTTATGGCTTGAACCCTGTTGATATACTCTTTAATATTGGATTATTGAGCACATTTTTGGGTGTCTGGTACCCACCCTCCCATCTTATTATTTTGCTTATCTTTGGGTTGAATGTAATGTGATACATTGATAGTGTATTACTTTTTTCCTTTTTGTACTTTTTTGAAAATTCAAAACTATTGAAACTGAAGGCTACAGGACTGTATAGATCACAACAACAATCTAATAACAAAAATAGACATTTATTGAACAACAAACTTAAAAACAACAGGACATAATAATATATATATATGTTACATGGGGAGTTCCACCATCCTTGTCCTCAACAAGTTTAACGGAATCCCGCTTCCTCAGGAGGAATTTTAAAATGTGCATATATATAAAATGGACAAAATCACTAACATATAATAACCAATAAATAACTATATATATATATATATATATATATATATATATATATACTGTGACAGCAGGCAGGTAAAATCACCTGGTTGCATTCAGGATGGCAGGTATATTTGTCCCGGGTTTAGACTCTATGCTGATTTCTACCACTAAAGGGAATTGCTGAGAGTCTTGCAGGGGTAGAGGTAATGAGCCCAGCTGAGTTGAGCTGGCTCATTAAGGCCTTTACATAAACTCCCAGCAGGCATAGGTGAGTGCTACACCCTGGAACCAGTTTCTGTGTGAATAGACTGGGGAGCATTACACAGATCATGTGAGGTAAGAAGCCTGTGTGGTTGATTATAACAGCAGGGAGATAGGTGCTATGTGTAGCACAAGGCTGCACCTAGCTGGCAGACAGGGAAACCTACAAAGTTTAGTAAGTGACCAAGTTGGCAAGGATTTATTTTGATGTTTGTTTTTGTTTTGCTGTTTTTCTACAATTGTACATAGTATAAATAAACCACACTTATGTTTTCATTTACAACTGCTGTTTCGCTGTGCCTGTTTTGTGTAGTGAACCCTTACAGGGGGTCACACACACCCGCTGCTGAGCTAACCCCCTTACAGTTGGTGGAGTTTTTTTGAAAGGCCAGCATGGAAGAGTTACTGAGATAGCTTGCTCTAGCAAATGCTAATCAACAACAAGCAAATGCTAATCACCAGCGAAGTCTGGAAATTCAGCAGCAAAGTTTGGAAGCACAGCAACGAGCCCAGCGCAATCAGAGGCTCGCTTAATTGACCTGTTGCAGAAGCAAGAGCTGAGACTCCAACAGCAAATGGATGCCATAACACAACAATGTCCACAGACCAGTGAGGCAAGTGGTTTGATTAATACATCATCATTTTGTGTGAGCCATTTACTGCCAAAAATGACTAGAGAGTAGTGTTGAGCGAACCCGGACTGTAACGTTCGGGTCCGTACCGAACTTTAGGGTGTCCGTGGCACGGACCCGGACCCGGACATTTCAAAAATCGTTCGGGTTCGGTCCGGGGTTCTGCTATTTTACTCCACGTGTTGAGAAGCTGCAGGGCAGCCAATCAACAAGCGTTTCACTGGTTTGCCCTTAGAAGCCATCACAGCCATGCCTACTAATGGCATGGCTGTGATTGGCCGGTGCATCATGTGACCCAGCCTCTTTATAAGCTGGAGTCACAGTGCTGCAGTCACATGCTCCTTGGGTTAGTATAGGGAAAGGTAGCTGACGGCGTGAGGGACAGATTTTAGCCATTTTAAGACCTGATCCTGCATCCTGAGATAGATTACTTTACTACTGCTGTCTGTGCTGTTGCTCTGAGGACAGATAGCAGAAATTAGAGATTTCACATACCGCTGCTTTGAGTTGCAGATCA
>BLSH010494579.1:73078-86207 GCA_018402905.1 Glandirana rugosa
TCCCCCTGTCGTGTGTTGGTCTCGGCGGAAAAAGTCAGCTAAATTCGCCTTAAGTGGGCTCGTTGGATAGCTCTGGTTGTGTGCTGTCCCCCTAGAGTCTTTTTACCTCTGGATGGGTCTCACAGCGCTCAGATGGAGAGGGATGATCTCGTGCAGCACGGAGCTCTCTCTGAACACGTCCTCCCGCCCGCCGCGCTAAGCCACGCCTCCTCTCTGTCTTTTTTTATTTGTAGCACAAAAAATACAAACCGTAGAGGTGATCAAATACCACCAAAAGAAAGTTCTATTTGTGGGAACAAAATGATAAAACATTTGTTTGGGTTCAGTGTCGCATGGCCGCGCAATTATCATTCAAAGCGCAACAGCACTGAAAGCTGAAAACTGGTCTGGTAGGAAAATGGTCTAAGTGCATAGTATTGAAGTGGTAATGATGTTGAGATCAGGGCTCTGTGGGAGCCAAACCTTCACTTTAGGGACTCTAGGGACTTTATGGTTGTTGCTCTGCTGCAGAATACATTTTGGGCCAATCACATGCCTCCCCGATGGATTAGTATATGCCTGTATTTCTAAGCATTGAGGATACCATTAATAGACCGATATTGAGGACCGTACATGCAGAGGTCAGCCAAGGAAACGTAATGCAGCAGACGAAAGACACATCTTGCTTAGTTCCCTTCAACACTGGAAGATGTCCAGCAGTGCCATCTGCACAGAACTGGTGGAATCCAGTGGGACCAAGGAACACCCATTTACTGTCAGGAGAAATCTGGCCGGAAGTGACGGAAGAATTGCAGCCAAAATGCCATACCTCCGGTGTGGAAACAAAGCTTAGAGTCTCAACTATGCACAAAAACATGGGAACTGAGGTTCAGAAAAATGACAGCAGGTGCTCTGGACTGGGATGACTGGAACATACAATATCACTTTAGCTCCAGAAACCGGGAAGCAATTGAAGAATGTACAAAAAAAAGTTTAAAACAAAAGAAGCATAGGGATTAAAAATAATAATGTTTATTGAGGAGGTTTAGTCTTGCTTTATATTACACCTGCATTCATTGCACAATAACGCATATCGTTTCTGAGCCACTGACCCAGCAGCAACATATAGGTCAGGAGTACCAACTTCACTTAGTGCATGCTTATGAGTAGAAAAAAAATTTGAAGTCAGAAGATAAGCAAAACTGGCAATTTTCAGAAGAATGTCAGTTATTTCAGCCTCCATATTTTTCTCAGGATGGGTTTACAATAGATATCTTAATGTTACTGTTAGGTGTTCAGAGGGTAGAAGTAATGCTGACAAGGATTCCAGTTCTCAAGCGGTTCAGTAAAGCTGCAAAAGAAAAATCCATTAAAGTTAAACTCCAGGCAAGCAGCTTAATACATAGTTAAAATATTTACTGTATATGGGCTTTGCTTTGCCTGCCAAAGGGTTTTTCATTTTCTGCAGCCAGTTTCATGATCCAACCACCTGGCTATGTGAGACAGCATAGCCAAGAGTGGGCTTCAACTGTAACCCTGTAGGAAGACACACTTACAGCATGCTAAACAGACAATTGGGAGATGCAGCAAATTTGAAAGGTCATGTCTCCGCTCACACCGCTCTTTCTTCTTCTTGTCAAATACGTTTTTATTCAGGAAATACAAAGAAAATGTTCAATGTACAATAAGTACTACAGCAGACACAAGATATGAAAAGAACAGAATACAATTGGTATCATTGTACATTTACAAAAAATGTTCTGAAACAGTGTGAGTAGAAGCAGCACACGTTTACTGGTAATTAAAGAGCCTCTGCAAAATGTAGGGTGGCCTTGACCTCAAAAAGGAAACAAGAGAAGATAACAACAATAATAACTAGGATAACATAGAAGGGAGAATAAAAGTGGGAAAATGGGGACATCAGGGAAATCCAAACACAGTCAGCTCAAAACACGGGATGTTACAAGGTCTTTTAGGCTTTTGTTTATTATTATGTTTGTGCTGGCTAACTGAATTGAGTGATAGGTAACTGTACTTATAAAATGTTGAGTACTCCGGAGAAATTTTATAGGCACTGTGGGTCAAGATAATCAAACATGTTATTGCAAAACAAGGGCACGGAACTGCCCAACAAGTCCATGCAGTCCAGATTTTTTTCTGGGTCTGTACTATCCTCTGCCACCAAGGTCACTATCACCATGATGTCTTTGAGAATCTGGAAGCTGTCTCTTTTTTTGACAGCATGTTCAGTAGTAGAACATGTGCACTGGTGCAGTGCCTGCTTGGTTGCTAGTGATGACCATCTCACTGGCAGTCTTTCTAACTGGTGATTGCACCGAGTAGATATCAAGATAGTTTTAGGTGCTTGAAAATGTACTATTTTGTTAATAAATATATATTTATAGTAATTGTTTCTACATATCTTCTTGGAGTTTAACTTTAAAAGAGAAGTATAGCCGTTTTTTCTTTTTTTTTGCCATACTTCTCTTGTGGGTCATATGAGTGCCATTAGTTTTGCACTTCTGTGGCCCAGAATCAGCTGACAGCAGGATAAAGCTTGCTGTCAGCTGACATCACAAAGCTACTCCAGGCTCTAGAAGGATCTCATTCATATTGTCATAATCCACCCAACTGTCTGATTGACACCTGGCTTGTAGCTGATAGTCAAAGCCAGCTGCACCTGCCCCCTCTTCAGAGTTTAAAGTGCTGATTGACTGCTCTCGAGACGACTGAGAACTGAGCAATCAGTCATATGATTGTTCAGCTCTAGGGCTTAGAGCCAGCATGGGACAGCTGCAGCATGGAGGTGAGTATGTATGTTTGTGTTTTTTCTATTTACCGCATA
This sequence comes from Glandirana rugosa, assembly GCA_018402905.1. Lineage (NCBI taxonomy): Eukaryota > Metazoa > Chordata > Amphibia > Anura > Ranidae > Glandirana > Glandirana rugosa. The sequence continues at coordinate 75,903 of BLSH010494579.1, forward strand.
CATCATCTTTAAGCATTCGTTTTCAAAAATTACATTCATATTTTTGAGACATCTCCAGATATTAAAAGGCATAATTGTAGGCCCTTGTAAAGCATCACAAATTGTCCCCTTTTCTTTCAAATTTGAAAAAGCTGAATTGATCCAATATTATCCGCACTTCTTGGCAAGCTCTCCATCAGCTGTAAGGGTGGCAGGAATGCACAAACACGGCAATATAGATATAAATATCACTGTCCGCCGGTGTTGATGATGGACTCCATCATGCCAAATAAATCACAAAATATATATATATATTTTTCTCTCTACTTTCATATTATTTTACTTAATAAGACACTTCAAGAATATCACAGAATCCTTTGTATTGCTTTGGTCTTTACAAAATGAGCCCTACTGACTGTTATATAATGTACCAAAAATGGCAGGCTTAACTGCTTCCCGACCGCGCGCCGTCTTTTCACGGCGGCAGTCAGGGAGCTGGGCGCGAATCGCCGTAAATAAACGGTGATTTGCATTTTGGCCACCAGGGGGCGCGCGCGCACCCGCCGCACTCCCGAGGAGTGTGCCCGCGGCTCGGGCGGACCCGATGTCCGCCGGCGAGCCGCGATGAGCGGCTACAGGGAAAAGAAGGGGAACCGCTGATGTAAACACGGCGGTTCCCCGTCCTGTCAGTGGGGCATGAGAGATCTACTGATCCCTGTCACTGGGATCAGTTAGATCTCTCATGCCCATGTTAGCCCAACCCCCCACAGTAAGAACACACCCAGGGAACACAGTTAACCCCTAGCTCCCCCCCCAGGTTAACCCCTTCACTGCCAATGACATTTATACAGTAATCAGTGGACATTTAAATTTCTGATCGCTGAATAAATGTCATTGGTCCCAAAAAAGTGTCAAAAATGTCCGACATGTCCGCTGCAATATCGCAGTACCGCTAAAAATCGCAGATCACCGCCATTACTAGTAAAAAATAACAAAAAAATAAAAACCCCAGAAATGAATTCTCATCATCCGTAAACGCGGCCACTTTTGCGCAAACCAATCAATAAACGCTGATTGCGATTTTTTTTATCACAAATATGAGGAAGAATATAAATCGGCCAAAAACGGTGAAAAAAATGTTTTTTTATATTTTTTTTTTGGATTTGAATTTTAGCAAAAAGTAAGAAATTTGGGTTTTTTTGCAAAATGGTCGCTCTTCTTTTGTTTATAGCGGCGATCAGAAATGACGCAGAGGCGATCAAATACCACCAAAAGAAAGCTCTATTTGTGGGAAAAAAAGGACGCAAATTTTGTTTGGGTACAACGTCGCACGACCGCGCAATTGTCCGTTAAAGTGACGCAGTGCCGAATCGCAAAAAGTGCTCTGGTCCTAAAGCTGCAAAACCTTCCGGGGCTGAAGTGGCTAAAAAAGTGCAACAAACAAGCTAGCTGCTCATCAATTTTTAACAAGTAAAAAAGCAGCACTAGGATGTGGTAATTCATACAAATTCACTACAAAATTGTCCTATCACTCAATTCAGTTAGCCAGCACAAACATAATATTTAACTAAAGCCTAAAATACCTTATGTAAAAGATACATATTGTCTTGGCAATTTGGGATGTTGAATTGTTTAGAAGGAAACTCTCCTCTCCAGGCCCTCTATATATGCAATGGTTTTTCCAAAATGAATTGCAGAGTCTTGCTTCTGTTCACTGGGTACTTAGACAGGCAATTGCACTTGATATATTAGATAAGGTGCAGCGCTGTAATAAATATTGTTGAATAATAAAAAGTCACTATAAAATCAATCCATATGGTGCATGAAGAGAGACAGACAAAAAGGGTGATCCTCAGTTGATTAGAAAGCCTCCACCGACATCCACACAAACTGCCTCTTACACTCCTGATATGACCCCTATTACGGAGGTCACTCTGGCCTGTGTATGAAAAGAGATTCTGGAGGGAGGAAGTCCACTACTTAGTCAAGGTTGTCATCGTTTACATCCCTTGCAGATCACTGGATTAATGACTCCACCACGGCTTATGCTATAGTATTCCCATTTTGCATACCATGTGCGGTCTGCTAGTTGCTCCGCTTCAGTCTGGACCCCCGCTCACCTTCCTGCTGCTCCACGTTTCTCACCAGATGTGTGACATGTCGGTGGAGGCTTTCTACTCAACTGAGGATCACCCGTTTTGTCTGTGTCTCTTCGTGCACCATATGGATTGATTTTATAGTGACTTTTTATTATTCAACAATCTTTATTACAGCGCTGCACCTTATCTAATATATCAATTGTGAGGTTTTGGTTCGGACATATTTGTGCTAGCGGCTTATCCTCTGTTAGTTCGATTTTAAGTGCAGTGGCTATTAATTTATTAAGGCAATTACACTTACTTAAAGGGGAGTTCCACCCTACAAAAAGTGTAGCTGCTAACTTTTAATAATCGGACACTCACTTGTCCCAGGCTCCAGCGATGCAGCCAACCACAGGTCGCTCTTCTCCCCCTCCTCCGTACGGCGCCCTGGCATCACAATTGTGGGTGCCCAGCTTTGGCTATGCGCTGTGAATGGCTGGTGTATCTTCTGGGACCTGTGACATGTCCCAGAAGATCGCTGGGTGGGAGGGGGGAAGATGAACTGCCTTCTGCGGCACCAGGAGAGGAAGTGGGACCTGAGACCCTGTGCCAATTATGGCATGTCAGGGGGTCATCTTCCCTTAAAGTGGAAGTTCCAATTTTGGGTGGAATTCCGCTTTAATCAAACAGATCTTTAAATGGAAAGGTCTTCATGGTGTAATCAAACAATCAGTACCAATTTAATGAACAGCAAACCTTAATTGCAGCATCCCTCCGCAACTACACTACCATTGGTATATACAGTATTTTTTAGTGAGGATGAAAACTTACCGCAACAAATTTACAGACAGAACTGAGAATGCTTTATGTTTTACTCTAAGCTCTGTGCAGAGTTTTAGGGAGAAAACATGAGGCAATCACATAAACAGGGAATGAGAATTCATGGAGCAAATTGGGGCCAGTGTTACCATGGTTAATAGGAAGTGGCAATTGACGTTTTCTCTCATTTTAGAAAATTTGAGTTGGCCGCAGATTGAAATTAAAAGGTAATTCGCAAAATACAAAATATAATGATTATAAATGTTATATAAATGCTTTGTACTAACAATGTATTCTGTTAAAAGCATAATTAAACCAAAACTAAAAAGAAAAAGCATTAAACTGTACTCAAAGTACAAAGCCTTCATGTCCATGACATCTATTTTTCATCTAAGCACAACTATAAAGCACTGGCTTTGTTGTTTGCAGTCTTGTGCTCTGAGAACACCAGTTACTGTGCCTGCAAAGGTACAGGTCAGGTAATTTCAGTTTATTGTATTATTACAGGTTTCTTTTTGTGCTGTTTGCATTACTAAAGAAAGGAGTCAAATAGGATCCTGGAAAATCCTGGTTCAGCAAAGAAGTACAATCATTGGATCTGACTGTAATATATATTATAAGCTCAACTCAAATTAAATGGAATATATATATATATATATATATATATATATATATATATATATATATATAATGTGTGTACAGTTGTGCTCATAAGCTTACATACCCTGGCAGAATTTATAATTTTTTGGCCATTTTTCAGAGAATATGAATGATAACACAAAGACATTTCTTTCACTCATGGTTAGTGTTTGACTGAAGCCATTTATTATCAATCAACTGTGTTTACTCTTTTTAAATCATAAAGAAAACAGAAAGTACCCAAATGACCCTGATCAAAATTTTACATACCCTGGTGATTTTGGCCTGATAACATGCACACAAGTTGACACAAAGGGGTTTGAATGGATATTAAAGGTTACCATCTTCACCTGTGATCTGTTTGCTTGTAATTAGTGTGTGTATAAAAGATCAGCGAGTTTTTGGACTCCTGAAAGACCTTTGCATCTTTTATCCAGTGCTGCACTGACGTTTCTAGATTCTGAGTCATGTGGAAAGCAAAATAATTGTCAAAGGATCTGCGGGAAAATGTAGTTGAACTGTATAAAACAGGAAAGATATATAAAAAGATATTCAAGGAATTGAAAATGCCAATCAGCAGTGTTCAAACTCTAATCAAGAAGTGGAAAATGAGGGGTTCTGCTTAAACCAAACCACGGTCAGATAGACCAACTAAAATTTCAGCCACAACTGCCAAGCAAATTGTTAGGGATGCAAAGAAAAACCCACAAATAACTTCAGATGAAATGAAAAGACTCTCTGAAAACATATGGTATGGCTGTTTCAAGATGCACAATAAGGAGGCACTTGAAGAAAGAAGGGCTGCATGGTCGATTTGCCAGAAGAAAGCCATTACTACGTAAATGTCGCCATGTATCCCGCTTAAAATACGCCAAACAGCACAGAGACAAGCCTCAAACCTTCTGGCACAAAGTCATTTGGAGTGATGAGACCAAAATTGAGCTTTTTGACCACAACCATAAACTTTACATTTGGACAGGAGTCAACAAAGCCTATGATGAATGGTACACCATTCCTACTATGAAACACGGAGGTGGATCCAGGGCTGGTGCAAGGATTTTTGACACCCTAGGCGAAACCACATGTTGCCTCCCCCTTGGCCACACCCCTGACTACACCTCCTTTTCCCTGCCTAGCCTGTTCAGCGCCAATCAAAGGCAGCCTCACCAGAGCCTATCAAATACAGCTTCACCAGCGCCAATCAATACAGCCTCACCTGTGCCCATCAAAAACAGCTTTACCAGCGCCAATCAATACCGCCTCACCTGTACCCATCAAATACAGCTTCATCAGCGCCAATCAATACAGCCTCACCTGTGCCCATCAAATACAGCCTCATGGGGGGTGGGGGCAGAGGGGGGTATTTGGCTGATCAGTCACTATTTCTATATAGATTTGCAAATGGCATGCGATAATACAATCTCATCTCAGTCAGACAATGTCAGATTTTACATGAATCAATGCAGAGCAGCCAGTGACAGATCTACAGTGGCCAGGCGCCCCTATGCGGCAGTGTTCCCTAGGCGGCCGCCTACTCCGCCTATTGGTAGAGCCGGGCCTGAAAATCATATCATACTGCATTAGGTAGAGGTTCCTGTTGGTGCTGTGAGGGACAGATTACTGTTCTAATATCATCTCATACTGCAGTAGTGAAAGGTTCCAGTCAGTGCTGTGAGGGACAGATTATCATTCTAAAATTATTTCATACTGGAGTAGGGAGAGGTTCCTGTCGGTGCTGTGAGGGACAGATTATTGTTTTAAAATTATCTCATACTGCAGATGGAACAGGTTCCTGTCAATGCTGTGAGGGACAGATTATTGTTCTTAAATCAAATCATATCGCAGTAGGGACAGGTTCCTGGCAGTGCTGTGAGGGACATATTAGTGTTCTAAAATCATCTCATATTGCAGTAGGGACAGGTTCCTGTCGGTGATGTGAGGGACATATTATTGTTCTAAAATCATCTCATAATGCAGTAGGGACAGGTTCCTGTCAGTGCTGTGAGGGACAGATTATCACTCTAAAATCATCTCATACTGCAATGGGGACAGGTTCCTGTCGTTGCTGTGAGGGACAGATTAGCGTTCTAAAATCATCTCATACTGCAGTAGGGAGAGCTTAATTTCGGTGCTGTGAGGGCCAGATTATTGTTGTAAAATCACCCCATACTGCAGTAGGGAGAGGTTCCTGTTGGTGCTGTGAGGGACAGATTTGCGTTCTAAAATCATCTCATACTGCAGTAGGGACAGGTTCCTGTCGTTGCTATGAGGGACAGATTAGCGTTCTAAAATAATCTCATTCTGCAATATGTGACAGGTTCCTGTTGGTGCTGTGAGGGACAGATTATTGTTCTAAAATCATCTCATAATGCAGTAGTGACAAGTTCCTGTCGGTGCTGTGAGGAACAGATTATTGTTCTAAAATCATCTCATACTGCAGTAGGGACAGGTTCCTTTCGGTGCTGTAAGGACAGATTATCGTTCTAAAATCATCTCATACTGCAGTAGTGACAGCTTCCTGTCGGTGTTTGGAGGTACAGATTATCGTTCTAAAATCTTCTCATACTGCAGTAGGGACAGGTTCCTGTCAGTGCTGTGAGGGACAGATTATTGTTCTAAAATCATCTCATACTGGTGTAGGGAGAGGTTCCTGACGGTGCTGTGAGGGACAGACTATCGTTCTAAAATCATCTCATACTGGAGTAGGGACAGGTTCCTGGTGGTGCTCTGAGGGACAGATTAGCATTCTAAAATCATCTCATACTGCAGTGGGGACAGGTTCCTGTCATTGCTGTGAGGGACAGATTAGCGTTCTGAATTCATCTCATACTGCAGTGGGGACAGGTTCCTGTCGTTGCTGTGAGGGACAGATTAGCGTTCTAAAATCATCTCATACTGCAGTAGGGACAGCTTAATGTCGGTGCTGTGAGGGCCAGATTATCGTTGTAAAATCACCCCATACTGCAGTAGGGAGAGGTTCCTGTCAGTGCTGTGAGGGACAGATTTGCGTTCTAAAATCATCTCATACTGCAGTAGGGACAGGTTCCTGTCATTGCTGTGAGGGAGAGATTAGCGTTCTAAAATCATCTCATAATGCAGTAGTGACAAGTTCCTGTCGGTGCTGTGAGGGACAGATTATTGTTCTAAAATCATCTCATACTGCAGTAGGGACAGGTTCCTTTCGGTGCTGTAAGGGACAGATTATCGTTCTAAAATCATCTCATACTGCAGTAGTGACAGGTTCCTGTCGGTGTTTGGAGGTACAGATTATCGTTCTAAAATCATCTCATACTGCAGTAGGGACAGGTTACTGTCGGTGCTGTGAGGGACAAATTATCGTTCTAAAATCTTCTCATACTGCAGTAGGGACAGGTTCCAGGATGTGCTGTGAAGAACAGATTATCGTTCTAAAATCATCTAATACTGCAGTAGGGACAGGTTCCTGTCAGTGCTGTGAGGGACAGATTATTGTTCTAAAATCATCTCAAACTGGTGTAGGGAGAGATTCCTGACGGTGCTGTGAGGGACAGATTATCGTTCTAAAATCATATCATACTGCAGTAAGTACAGGTTCCTGTCGATGCTGTGAGGGACAGATTATTGTTCTAAAAGCATCTCATACTGCAGTAGGGACAGGTTCCTGTCGGTGCTGTGAGTGACAGATTATTGTTCTAATATAATTTCATACTGCAGTAGGGACAGGTTCCTGTCGGTGCTGTGAGTGACAGATTAGCATTCTAAAATCATCTCATACTGCAGTAGTGACATGTTCCAGTCAGTGCTGTGAGGGACAGATTAACATTTTAAAATCATCTCATAATGGAGTAGGGACAGGGTCCTGTCGGTGCTGTGAGGGACAGATTATCATTGTAAAATCATCTCATACTGCAGTAGGGACAGGTTCCTGTCGGTGCTGTGAGGGACAGATTATTGTTCTAAAATCATCTCATACTGGTGTAGGGACAGTTTCCTGGTGGTGCTCTGAGGGACAGATTAGCATTCTAAAATCATCTCCTACTGCAGTAGGGACAGGTTCCTGTCTTTGCTGTGAGGGACAGATTATCGCTCTAAAATCATCTCATACTGCAGTGTGGACAGGTTCCTGTCATTGCTGTGAGGGACAGATTAGCGTTCTGAAATCATCTCATATTGCAGTAGGGACAGCTTAATGTCGGTGCTGTGAGGGCCAGATTATCGTTGTAAACTCACCCCATACTGCAGTAGGGAGAGGTTCCTGTCGGTGCTGTGAGGGACAGATTTGCGTTCTAAAATCATCTCATACTGCAGTAGGGACAGGTTCCTGTCATTGCTGTGAGGGACAGATTAGCGTTCTAAAATCATCTCATTCTGCAATATGGGACAGGTTCCTGTTGGTGCTGTGAGGGACAGATTATTGTTCTAAAATCATCTCATAATGCAGTAGTGACAAGTTCCTGTCGGTGCTGTGAGGGACAGATTATTGTTCTAAAATCATCTCATACTGCAGTAGGGACAGGTTCCTGGATGTGCTGTGAAGAACAGATTATTGTTCTAAAATCATCTAATACTGCAGTAGGGACAGTTTCCTGTCAGTGCTGTGAGGGGTAGATTATTGTTCTAAAATCATCTCATACTGGTGTAGGGAGAGATTCCTGACGGTGCTGTGAGGGACAGATTATCATTCTAAAATCATATCATACTGCAGTAAGTACAGGTTCCTGTCGATGCTGTGAGGGACAGATTATTGTTCTAAATGCATCTCATACTGCAGTAGGGACAGGTTCCTGTCGGTGCTGTGAGTGACAGATTATTGTTCTAATATAATTTCATACTGCAGTAGGGTCAGGTTCCTGTCGGTGCTGTGAGTGACAGATTAGCGTTCTAAAATCATCTCATACTGCAGTAGTGACATGTTCCAGTCAGTGCTGTGAGGGACAGATTAGCATTTTAAAATCATCTCATAATGGAGTAGGGACAGGGTCCTGTCGGTGCTGTGAGGGACAGATTATTGTTCTAAATTCATCTCATACTGTAGTAGGGACAGGTTCCTGTAGGTGCTGTGAGGGACAGATTAGCGTTCTAAAATCATCTCATACTGCAGTAGGGACAGGTTCCTGTCGGTGCTGTGAGGGACAGATTATTCCAAAATCATCTCATACAGCAGTAGGGACATGTTCCATCGTTGCTGTGAGGGACAGATTAGTGTTCTAAAATCATCTCATTCTGCAATATGGGACAGGTTCCTGTCGGTGCTGTTAGGGACAAATTATTTTTCTAAAATCATCTCATACTGCAATATGGGAAAGGTTCCTATCATTGCTGTGAGGGACAGATTATTGTTCTAAAATAATATCATACTGCAGTAGGGACAGGTTCCTGTCAGTGCTGTGAGGGACAGATTAGCATTCTAAAATCATCTCATACTGCAGTAGGGACAGGTTCCTGTCGGTGCTGTGAGGGACAGATTAGCGTTCTAAAATCATCTCATACTGCATTAGGGAAAGGTTCCTGTCAGTGCTGTGAGGAACAGATTAACGTTCTAAAATCATCTCATACTGTAGGAGGGACAGGTTCCTGTCGGTGATGTGAGGGACAGATTAGCGTTCTAAAATCATCTCATACTGCAGTAGGGACAGGTTCCTTTCGGTGCTGTTTGGGACAGATTATTTTTCCAAAATCATCTCATACTGCAGTAGGGGGGAAGGTTCCTGTCATTGCTGTGAGGGACAGATTAGAATTCTAAAATCTCCTCATATTGCAATATGGGGCAGGTTCCTCTCGGTGCTGTGTGGGACAGGTTATTGTTCTAAAATCTTCTCATACTGCAATACGGGACAGGTTCCTGTCGGTGATGTGAGGGACATATTATTGTTCTAAAATCATCTCATAATGCAGTAGGGACAGGTTCCTGTCGGTGCTGTGAGGGACACATTAGCATTCTAAAATCATCTCATACTGAAGTAGGGACAGGTTCCTGTCTTTGCTGTGAGGGACAGATTATCGCTCTAAAATCATCTCATACTGCAGTGGGGACAGGTTCCTGTCGTTGCTGTGAGGGCCAGATTATCGTTGTAAAATCACCCCATACTGCAGTAGGGGGAGGTTCCTGTCGGTGCTGTGAGGGACAGATTTGCGTTCTAAAATCATCTCATTCTGCAGTAGGGACAGGTTCCTGTCGTTGCTGTGAGGGAGAGATTAGCGTTCTAAAATAATCTCATTTTGCAATATGGGACAGGTTCCTGTTCGTGCTGTGAGGGACAGATTATTGTTCTAAAATCATCTCATAATGCAGTAGTGACAAGTTCCTGTCGGTGCTGTAAGGGACAGATTATTGTTCTAAAATCATCTCATACTGCAGTAAGGACAGGTTCCTTTCGGTGCTGTAAGGCACATATTATTGTTCTAAAATCATCTCATACTGCAGTAGTGACAGGTTCCTGTCGGTGCTGTGAGGGACAGATTATTGTTCTAAAATCATCTCATACTGGTGGGGTAGAGGTTCCTGTCGGTGCTGTGAGGGACAAATTATTGTTCTAAAATCTTCTCATACTGCAGTAGGGACAGGTTCCTGGATGTGCTTTGAAGAACAAATTATCGTTCTAAAATCATCTCATACTGCAGTAGGGACAGGTTCCTGCCAGTGCTGTGAGGGACAGATTAGTGTTCTAAAATCATCTCATAATCATGTAGGGACAGGTTCCTGGTGGTCCTGTGAGGGACAGATTATCGCTCTAAAATCATATCATACTGGAGTAGGGACAGGTTCCTGGTGGTCCTGTGAGGGACAGATTATCGCTCTAAAATAATA
>BLSH010494579.1:108431-131544 GCA_018402905.1 Glandirana rugosa
AGACAGGGAGTGTTGTGGCTGTCCTTGGACAGGGATTACGTCATACTCTACTAAAATTTTACTATTAGACAGGGAGTGTCGTGACTGAACTTGGACAGTGATGACGTCATACTTTACTAAAATCTTGGGATTAGACAGTGAGTGTTATGGCTGTCCTTGGACAGGGATGACGTCATACTTTACTATAATCTTATTATTAGACAGTGAGTGTCGTGGCTGTCTTTGGACAGGGATGACGTCATACTCTACGAAAATCTTGTTATTAGACAGGGAGTGTCGTGGCTGTCCTTGGATTTGGATGACGTCATACTATAATAAAATCTCGCTATTAGACAGGGAGTGTCCTGGTGGTCCTTGGACAGGGATGAGGTCATACTATACTAAAATCTCGCTATTAGACAGGGAGTGTCCTGGTGGTCCTTGGACAGGGATGTGGTAATACTCTACTAAAATCTTGTTATTAGACAGGGAGTGTCGTGACCGTCCTTGGACAGGGATTACGTCATACTATACTAAAATCTTGCTATTAAAGATTATCGCTCTAAAATAATATCATACTGCAGTAGGTTTAGGTTCCTGTCGGTGCTGTGAGGGACAGATTATTGTTCTAAAAGCATCTCATACTGCAGTAGGGACAGGTTTCTGTCGGTGCTGTGAGTGACAGATTATTATTCTAATATCATTTCATACTGCAGTAGGGACAGGTTCCTGTCGGTATTGTGAGTGACAGATTAGGGTTCTAAAATCATTTCATACTGCAGTAGTGACAGGTTCAAGTCAGTGCTGTGAGGGACAGATTATCATTTTAAAATCATCTCATACTGCATTAGGGACAGGTTCCTGTCGGTGTTGTGAGGGACAGATTATTGTTCTAAAATCATTTCATACTGCAGTAGGGACAGGTTCCTGTCGGTGCTGTGAGTGACAGATTAGCGTTCTAAAATCATCTCATACTGTAGTAGGGACAGGTTCCTGTAGGTGCTGTGAGGGACAGATTAGCGTTCTAAAATCATCTCATACTGCAGTAGGGACAGGTTCCTGTCAGTTCTGTGAGGGACAGATTATTCCAAAATCATCTCATACTGCAGTAGGGACAGGTTCCCGCCGTTGCTGTGAGGGACAGATTAGCGTTCTAAAATCATCTCATTCTGCAATATGGGACAGGTTCCTGTCAGTGCTGTTAGGGACAAATGATTGTTCTAAAATCATCTCATACTGCAATATGGGAAAGGTTCCTATCGTTGCTGTGAGGGACAGATTATTGTTCTAAAATCATATCATACTGCAGTAGGGACAGGTTCCTGTCAGTGCTGTGAGGGACAGATTAGCAATATAAAATCATCTCATACTGCAGTAGGGACAGGTTCCTGTCGGTGCTGTGAGGGACAGATTAGCGTTCTAAAATCATCTCATACTGCATTAGGGAAAGGTTCCTGTCAGTGCTGTGAGGGACAGATTAACGTTCTAAAATCATCTCATACTGTAGGAGGGACAGGTTCCTGTCGGTGATTGAGGGACAGATTATTGTTCTAAAATAATCTCATATGGCAGTAGGGACAGGTTCCTGTCGGTGCTGTGAGGGACAGATTAGCGTTCTAAAATCATCTCATACTGCAGTAGGGACAGGTTCCTGTCTGTGCTGTTTGGGACAGATTATTTTTCCAAAATCATCTCATACTGCAGTAGGGGGGAAGGTTCCTGTCATTGCTGTGAGGGACAGATTAGCATTCTAAAATCTTCTTATTCTGCAATATGGGGCAGGTTACTGTCGGTGCTGTGTGGGACAGGTTATTGTTCTAAAATCATCTCATACTGCAATACGGGACAGGTTCCTGTCGGTTATGTGAGGGACATATTATTGTTCTAAAATCATCTCATAATGCAGTAGGGACAGGTTCCTGTCAGTGCTGTGAGGGACAGATTAGCATTCTAAAATCATCTCATACTGCAGTAGGGACAGGTTTCTGTCTTTGCTGTGAGGGACAGATTATCGCTCTAAAATCATCTCATACTGCAGTGAGGACAGGTTCCTGTCGTTGCTGTGAGGGACAGATTAGCGTTCTAAAATCATCTCATACTGCAGTAGGGACAGCTTAATGTCGGTGCTGTGAGGGCCAGATTATCGTTGTAAAATCACCCCATACTGCAGTAGGGAGAGGTTCCTGTCGGTGCTGTGAGGGACAGATTTGCGTTCTAAAATCATCTCATACTGCAGTAGGGACAGGTTCCTGACGTTGCTGTGAGGGAGAGATTAGCGTTCTAAAATCATCTCATGATGCAGTAGTGACAAGTTCCTGTCGGTGCTGTGAGGGACAGATTATTGTTCTAAAATCATCTCATACTGCTTTAGGGACAGGTTCCTTTCGGTGCTGTAAGGCACAGATTATCGTTCTAAAATCATCTCATACTGCAGTAGTGACAGGTTCCTGTCAGTGTTTGGAGGTACAGATTATTGTTCTAAAATCATCTCATACTGCAGTAGGGTGAGGTTCCTGTCGGTGCAGTGAGGGACAGATTATTGTTCTAAAATCATCTCATACTGCAGTAGGGACAGGTTCCTGCCAGTGCTGTGAGGGACAGATTATTGTTCTAAAATCATCTCATACTGGTGTAGGGAGAGGTTCCTGACGGTGCTGTGAGGGACAGACTATCGTTCTAAAATCATCTCATACTGGAGCGCTCTAAAATCATATCATACTGCAGTAGGTTCAGGTTCCTGTTGGTGCTGTGAGGGACAGATTATTGTTCTAAAAGCATCTCATACTGCAGTAGGGACAGGTTCCTGTCGGTGCTGTGAGTGAAAGATTATTGTTCTAATATCATTTCATACTGCAGTAGGGACAGGTTCCTGTCGGTGCTGTGAGTGACAGATTAGCGTTCTAAAATCATCTCATACTGCAGTAGTGACAGGTTCCAGTCAGTGCTGTGAGGGACAGATTATCATTTTAAAATCATCTCATACTGGAGTAGGGACAGGGTCCTGTCGGTGCTGTGAGGGACAGATTATCATTGTAAAAAAAAATCTCATACTGCAGTAGGGACAGGTTCCTGTCGGTGCTGTGAGGGACAGATTAGCGTTCTAAAATCATCTAATACTGCAGTAGGGACAGGTTACTGTCTTTGCTGTAAGGAACAGATTATCATTCTAAAATCATCTCATACTGCATTAGGGACAGGTTCCTGTCGGTGTTGTGAGGGACAGATTATTGTTCTAAAATCATCTCATACTGGTGTAGGGAGAGGTTCCTGACGGTGCTGTGAGGGACAGACTATCGTTCTAAAATCATCTCATACTTGAGTAGGGACAGGTTCCTGGTGGTCCTGTGAGGGACAGATTATCGCTCTAAAATCATATCTTACTGCAGTAGGGACAGGTTCCTGTTGGTGCTGTGAGGGACAGATTATTGTTCTAAAAGCATCTCATACTGCAGTAGGGACAGGTTCCTGTCGGTGCTGTGAGGGACAGATTATTCCAAAATCATCTCATACTGCAGTAGGGACAGGTTCCCGCCGTTGCTGTGAGGGACAGATTAGCGTTCTAAAATCATCTCATTCTGCAATATGGGAAAGGTTCCTGTCAGTGCTTTTAGGGACAAATTATTGTTCTAAAATCATCTCATACTGCAATATGGGAAAGGTTCCTATCGTTGCTGTGAGGGACAGATTATTGTTCAAAAATCATATCATACTGCAGTAGGGACAGGTTCCTGTCAGTGCTGTGAGGGACAGATTAGCAATCTAAAATCATCTCATACTGCAGTAGGGACAGGTTCCTGTCGGTGTTGTGAGGGACAGATTAGCGTTCTAAAATCATCTCATACTGCAATACGGGACAGGTTCCTGTCGGTGATGTGAGGGACATATTATTGTTCTAAAATCATCTCATAATGCAGTAGGGACAGGTTCCTGTCGGTGCTGTGAGGGACACATTAGCATTCTAAAATCATCTCATACTGCAGTAGGGACAGGTTCCTGTCTTTGCTGTGAGGGACAGATTATCACTCTAAAATCATCTCATACTGCAGTGGGGACAGGTTCCTGTCGTTGCTGTGAGGGACAGATTAGCGTTCTAAAATCATCTCATACTGCAGTAGGGACAGCTTAATGTCGGTGCTGTGAGGGCCAGATTATCGTTGTAAAATCACCCCATACTGCAGTAGGGGGAAAGGGTTCCTGTCGGTGCTGTGAGGGACAGATTTGCGTTCTAAAATCATCTCATTCTGCAGTAGGGACAGGTTCCTGTCGTTGCTGTGAGAGAGAGAGATTAGCGTTCTAAAATCATCTCATTTTGCAATATGGGACAGGTTCCTGTCCGTGCTGTGAGGGACAGATTATTGTTCTAAAATCATCTCATAATGCAGTAGTGACAAGTTCCTGTCGGTGCTGTGAGGGACAGATTATTGTTCTAAAATCATCTCATACTGCAGTAGGGACAGGTTCCTGTCGGTGTTGTGAGGGACAGATAAGAGTTCTAAAATTCTCTGATACTGGAGTAGAGATATGTTCCTGGTGATGTGAGGGAAAGGTTAGCGTTCTAATATCAGCTCATACTGCAGTAGGTACAGGTTCCTGGCACTGTGAGGGAAAGATTAGCATTCTAATATTAGTTCATACTGCATTAGGTACAAGTTCCTGTCGGTGCTGTGAGGGACAGATTAGCCTTCTAAAATCATCTCATACTGTAGGATTGACAGGTTCCTGTTGGTGCTGTGAGGGACAGATTATTGTTCTAAATCATCTCATACCGCAGTAGGGACAGGTTCCCGTCGGTGCTGTGAGGGACAGATTAGCGTTGTAAAATCATCTCATACTGCAGTAGGGACAGGTTCCTGTCGTTGCTGTGAGGGACAGATTAAAGTTCTAAAATCATCTCATACTGCAGTAGGGACAGGTTCCTGTCGGTGATGTGAGGGACAGATTAGCGTTCTAAAATCATCTCATACTGCAGTAGGGACAGGTTCCTGTCGGTGCTGTGATGGACAGGTTAGCGTTCTGAAATAATCTCATAATGCAGTAGAGAATGTTACTTTTGTTGCTATGAGGGATAGATTAGCTTTCTAAAATCATCTCATACTGCAGTAGAGACAGGTTCCTGTTGGTGCTGTGAGGAACAGATTATTGTTCTAGAAATCTTTTCATACTGCAGTAGGCACATGTTCCTGTGGGTACTGTGAAGGACAGATTATTGTTCTAAAACCCTCTCATGCTGCAGTAGGGACAGGTACCTGTCGGTGCTGTGAGGGACAGATTAGCATTCTAAAATCATCTCATACTGCATTAGAAACAGGTTCCTGACGCTGTGAGGGAAAGATTAGCATTCTAATATCACCTCATACTGGAGTAGGGACAGGATCCTGGTGATGTGAGGGAAGATTAGCGTTCTAATATCATCTCATACTGCATTAGGTACAGGTTCCCTGTGCTGTGAGAGAAAGATTCATGTTCTAATATAAGCTCATACTGCATTAGGTACAGGTACCTGGCGATGTGAGGGAAAGATTAGCGTTCTAATATCAGCTCATACTGCATTAGATGCATGCTCCTGGTGCTGTGAGAGAAAGATTGGCATTCTAATATCATCTCATTCTGCATTAGGTACAGGTTCCTGGCGCTGTGAGGGAAAGATTAGCATTCTAATATCATCTCATTCTTCATTAGGGACAGGTTCTAGTCGGTGCTGTGAGGGACAGATTATCATTCTACAATCATATCATACTTGAGTAGATACAGGTTTTTGGCGGTGCTTTGAGGGACAGATTATCGTTCTAAAATCATCTCATACTGCCGTAGTGACAGGTTAATGTCGGTGCTTTAATTACAGATTATAGTTTTAAAATCATCTCCTACTGGAACAGGGACAGGTTCCTGTCTGTGCTGTGAGGGACAGATTATTGTTCTAAAATCATCTCATACTGCAGTAGGGACAGGTTCCTGTGGGTGCTGCGAGGGACAGATTATTCTTCTAAAATCATCTCATAATGCTGTAGGGACAGGTTCCTGTCTGTGCTGTGAGGGACAGATTATTGTTCTAAAATCATCTCATACTGCAGTAGGGACAGGTTCCTTTCAGTGCTGTAAGGGACAGATTATCGTTCTAAAATCATCTCATACTGGGGTAGATACAGGTTCCTGGTGGTGCTGTGAGGAACAGATAATCATAATAAAATCATCTCATACTGCAGTAGAAACAGGTTCCTGTCGGTGCTTTGAGGTACAGATTATTGTTCTAAAATCATCTCATACTGGTGTAGGGAGAGGTTCCTGTGGGTGCTGCGAGGGACAGATTATTCTTCTAAAATCATCTCATAATGCTGTAGGGACAGGTTCCTGTCTGTGCTGTGAGGGACAGATTATTGTTCTAAAATCATCTCATACTGCAGTAGGGACAGGTTCCTTTCAGTGCTGTAAGGGACAGATTATCGTTCTAAAATCATCTCATACTGGGTTAGATACAGGTTCCTGGTGGTGCTGTGAGGAACAGATAATCATAATAAAATCATCTCATACTGCAGTAGAAACAGGTTCCTGTCGGTGCTGTGATGGACAGATTATTGTTCTAAAATCATCTCATACTGGTGTAGGGAGAGGTTCCTGTCGGTGCTGTGAGGGACAGGTTATCGTTCTAAAATCATCTCATACTGCAGTAGGGACAGCTTCCTGGCTGTGCTGTGAAGAACAGATTATCGTTCTAAAATCATCTCATACTGCAGTAGGGACAGGTTCCTGTCAGTGCTGTGAGGGACAGATTATCGTTCTAAAATCCTCTCATACTGCAGTAGAGAGAGGTTCCTGGTGGTGCTGTGAGGGACAGATTATTGTTCTAAAATCATCTCATACCGGTGTAGGGAGAGGTTACTGTCGGTGCTGTGAAGGACAGACTATCGTTCTAAAATCATCTCATACTGGAGTAGGGACATGTTCCTGGTGGTGCTGTGAGGGACAGATTTTCCTTCTAAAATCATATCATACTGCAGTAGGTACAGGTTCCTGTCAGTGCTGTGAGTGACAGATTAGCGTTCTAAAATGATCTCATACTGCAGTAGTGACAAGTTCCAGTCAGTGCTGTGAGGGACAGATTATCATTCTAAAATCATCTCATACTGGAGTAGGGAGAGGTTCCTGTCGGTGCTGTGAGGGACTGATTATTGTTCTAAAATCATCTCATACTGCAGTTGGGACAAGTTCCTGTCGATGCTGTGAGGGACAGATTATTGTCCTAAAATCATATCATACTACAGTAGGGACAGGTTCCTGTCAGTGCTGTGAGGGACAGATTAGCGTTCTAAAATCATCTCATACTGCAGTAGGGACAGGTTCCTGTCAGTGCTGTGAGGGACAGATTATTGTTCTAAAATCATCTCATGCTGCAGTAGGGACAGGTTCCTGTCGGTGCTGTGTGGGACAGATTAGCGTTCTAAAATCATTTCATACTGCAGTAGGGACAGGTTCCTGTTGGTGCTGTGAGGGACAGATTAGCGTTCTAAAATCATCTGATACTGGAGTAGTGACAGGTTCCTGGTGATGTGAGGGAAAGATTAGCATTCTAATATCATCTCATACTACATTAGGTACAGGTTCCTGGCGCTGTTAGGGAAAGATTAGCGTTGCTGTGAGAGACAGATTATCATTCTAAAATCATATCATACTGCAGTAGGGACTGGTTCCTGTCGGTGCTGTGAGGTACAGATTATCGTTCTAAAATTATCTCATACTGGAGTAGATACAGGTTCCTGGCGGTGCTTTGAGGGACAGATTATCATTCTAAAATCATCTCATACTGCAGTAGGGACAGGTTCCTGTCGGTGATGTGAGGGACAGATTATTGTTCTAAAATCATCTCATACTGGTGTAGGGAGAGGTTGCTGTCGGTGCTGTGAGGGACTCATTGTCATTCTAAAATCTTCTCATATTGGAATAGATACATGTTCCTGGCGGTGCTGTGAGGGACAGATTATCAATCTAAAATCATCTCATACTTCAGTAGGGACAGGTTCCTGTCGGTGCTGTGAGGTAGAGATTATCGTTCTGTAATCATCTCATACTGGTGTAGGAAGAGGTTCTTGTCGGTGCTGTGAGGGACAGATTATCATTCTAAAATCATCTCCTACTGGAGTAGGGACAGGTTCCTGTTGGTGCTTGTGAGGGACAGATTATTGTTCTAAAATCATCTCATACGGCAGTAAGGACAGGTTCCTGTCGGTGCTGTGAGGGACAGATTATTATTCTAAATTCATCTCATACTGCAGTAGTGACAGGTTCCTGTCGGTGCTGTGAGGGACAGATTATCGTTCTAAAATCATCTCATACTGGTGTAGGGAGAGGTTCTGTCGGGGCTGTGAGGGACAGATTATCATTCTAAAATCATCTCATACTGCAGTAGGGACACGTTCCTGGCAGTGCTGTGAGGGACAGATTATCATTCTAAAATCATCTCATACTGCAGTAGGGACACGGTCCTGGCAGTGCTGTGAGGGACAGATTATCGTTCTAAAATCATCTCATACTCTAGTAGGGACAAGTTCCTGTCGGTGCTGTGAGGGACAGATTATCGTTCTAAAATCTTCTCATATTGGTATAGGGAGAGATTCCTGCTGCTGGTGTGAGCGGTGCATTTCTTGCACAAAAATAAAAAGTGCATCTACGTTACTGTTTTCAAAAAAAAGAATAATAATTTATTATTCTTTTTTTTTAGTATTAATAAATAGTGCTACATAGTACATTTGCACCGTGCTGTGCATTTCTTGCGCAAAAATAAAAAGTGCGTCTACACTACTGGTTTAAAAAAAAAAAAATTCTAAATACTACATTTGCGGCCAGCAGTGCATTTCTTGCACAAAAATAAAAACTGCATCTACATTGCTGGTTTAAAAAAAAGAATATTCATTTCTTCTAATTTTTTTATTATTATTAATAAATATTGCTACATAGTACATATGCGTCCAGAATGAGGAGAGTGTCAAATAAGGGACATGGTCGTGGTCGTGGTGCTGCTGGTGCTGGTGGTGTTGGTGAAGTTCCTGTTTGCAAGGAGAGGACTTGGTCGATTTGTGCCAGCTACACGCACAAGTGAAACACCTTCCTCAGATGCGAGTAGCTGACAGAACTTTCAACATTATATGGTAGGCCCGAATGCCGCTCAACAAATGGTGAGGCCAGAACAAGTGCAGGCGATAGTAGATTGGGTGGCTAACAATGCCTCCACGTCCTTCACATTGTCTCCCACCCGGTCTCTTGCTGAAAGCTCAGAGTTGGCACCTGAACCCCATAGCCATCTGTCTTTCATCTCAGCCCCTTGTAAATCAGCCAAGCAGTCTGAGCCCCAAGTCATGCAGCTGTCTTTTATGCTTTTTGATGACTCTGCTGGTGTGCTTTCCATGGAAAAACCACATAGCCCTGCCCCCGAAGTGGAAGACATTGAGTGCACCGATGCCCAACCACTTCTGTTTCAGGATGAGGACATGGAAACACCACTGCAGCACATCTCTGATGATGACGAAACACAGGTGCCAACTGCTGCGGCTTTCCACAGTGTGCAGACTGACGAGGAGGGCAGTGGTGAAGTGTGGGTGGGAGATGATGTGGAGGATGATGAGGTCCTAGACCCCACATGGAATGAAGGTCATGTGAGTGACGTGTGCAGTTTGGAGGAAGAGGTGGTGGTCGCACAGAGGCACCAGCACAGCAAAAGAGGAAGCAGGTTGCAAAAGCGGAGCGAGCGTCCCCTAGACAGTAGGCCTGCTACTACCCACCGCACCCAGGGACCTAGCACACCAAAGGCAGTTCAAAGGAGTTCCCCGGCGTGGCAGTTCTTCAGACTATGTGCTGACGAAAAGACACGAGTGGTTTGCACGCTGTGCAATCAGAGCCTTAAGCGAGGCATAAATGTTCTAAACCTGAGCACAACCTGCATGACCAGGCATCTGCATGCAAAGCACGAGCTACAGTGGAATAAGCACCTCAAAATCCAAGAAAGGTCTTGGCCTCCTCCTGCTTCCTCTTCTGCTGCTGCCTCGGCCTCTTTTTCCACCTCTACAGTGCCAGTGTCACCTGCCACCCAGCAAACAGACTATGTGACAGCAACGCCACCATGTCCGAGGAATAGTCCCCAAGCATTTCCACATGGTCCCATGGAAGCTTACTTCTCTCCATCTCCCAAACACTGGAGAGAAAGAGGAAGAACCCCCTACCCACCCATGATCCCTGGCCCTGAATGCCAGCCTTTCAAAATTCCTGGCCTTTGAAATGCTGTCATTCCGTCTGGTGGACACGGACAGTTTTAAAAACCTGATGGCGGTGGCTGTCCCACAGTACGTGGTTCCCAGCCGCCACCACTTTTCCAGACGAGCCCTCCCTTCCCTGCACAAACAAGTCGGTGACAAGATCAAGTGTGCACTGCGCAACGCCATCTGTGGCAAGGTCCCCATAACCACTGATACGTGGACCAGTAAGCACGGGCAGGGACACTATATCTCGCTAACTGCACACTGGGCAAATGTAGTGGCGGGTAGGCCTGAGACGGCTAGCCGTTTGGGGCATGTCCTTCTGCCACCAAGGATTGCAGGGCATTTCTCTTTGCCTCCTGTTGCCTCCTCCTCCTACTCCGCTTCCTCCTCCTCTACCATCTCCTCATCCGGTTAGCGTAACACCTTCACCACCAACTTCAGCACATGCAGGGGGAAAGGACAGCAGCCTGTTTTTAAACTGATATGTTTGGGGGATAAACCCCACACTGCGCTGCAGCTGTGGACGGACATTGAACAACAGACCGATGAGTGGTTGTTGCCACTGAGCCTCAAGCCCGGCCTGGTGGTGTGCAATAATGGGCGAAATCTCATAGCAGCTCTGGGCCTAGCCAGTTTGATGCACATCCCTTGCCTGGCACATGTGCTGATTTTGGTGGTGCAGAAATTTCTAAAAAACTACCCGGATATATCAGAGCTGCTGCAGAAAGTGTGGGCCATCTGTGCACGCTTTCAGTGTTCTCACCCTGCTGCTGCTCACCTGTCTGCGCTGCAGCGGAACTTCGGCCTTCCCACTCACCACCTCCTATGCGACATGCCCACAAGGTGGAACTCCACCTTGCACATGCTGGAGAGACTGTGCGAGCAGCAGCAGGCAATAGTGGAGTTTCAGCTGCAGCACGCACGGGTCCATCGCTCTGCGGAACAACACCACTTCACTACCAACAAGTGGGCCTCCATGCGAGACCTGTGTACCATATTGCGGTGTTTTGAGTACTCCACCAACATGGCCAGTGCCAATGATGCTGTTCTTAGTGTTACTATCCCACTTCTATGTCTCCTAGAAAAAACACTTCGGGCGATAATGGAAGAGGATGTGGCACAGGAGGAGGAGGAAGAGGGGTAATTTCCACGGTTATCAGGCCAGTCATTCACAAGTGGTTCGGAGGGTGGGTTCCTGCATTAGCATAGGCCAGGTAAAAAAATTTCAAGCAAGGGCACAGTTCTGGAGGATGAGGATGATGATGATGATGATGAGGAGGAGGAACCGTGTTCACAGCAGGGTGGCTACCAACGCAGCTCCTGGGCATCACTGGAGCGTGGCTGGGGGGATACAGAGGACAAAGATGATACACCTCCCACAGAGGTCAGCTTGTCTTTGCCTCTGGGCAGCCTGGCACTAATGAGCGACTACATGCTGCAGTGCCTGCTCAATGACAGCCGAGTTGCCCACATTTTAACTTGTGCTGATTACTGGGTGGCCACCCTGCTGGATCCCCATTACAAGGACCATGTGCTGTCCTTAATTCCCTCACTGGAGCGCAATCGGAAGATGCGTGACTACAAGCACACTCTGGTAGACGCGCTGCTGAGGGCATTCCCAAATGACACCGGGGGCTCAGTGGAAGCACAAGGCGAAGGCAGAGGATGAGGAGGAAGAGGTCGCCAATGCACCTATGGCACCGCCAGCCCCTCAGAAGGCAGGGTTAGCATGGCTGAAATGTGGAAAAGCTTTGTCAGCAGCATGCCACAACAAACAGCACCACCAGCTGATAGGCAAAGTCTTAGCAGGATGCAGCATTTCAGCAACATGGTGGAACAGTATGTGTGCACACGCCTACACGTACTGACTGATGGGTCTGCCCCATTCAACTTCTGGGTCTCCAAATTTTGCACATGGCCTGAGCTTGCCCTTTATGCCTTGCCTGCAGGCAGTGTATTGTCTGAAGGTGTGTTTAGCACAGCAGGGGGCGTTATCACAGACAAGCGCAGCCGCCTGTCCACAGCCAATGTGGACAAGAAAAACTTTATTATAATGAACCAGGCATGGATGCCACAAGACTTGTCTGTACCTTGTGCAGAATATAAATTTAGACTGGCCTCACACAGCCATTGGTATACTTTTTTTTTTGAATATGTCTCAATATTTTGGGGGCTACCCCAATTAGAAAAAAACAAACAAACAAAAAACAGTGTTGGCTACCTCCTCCACCTCCACTGCCACTTCAACCTACACCGCCATGGTTACCGTCTCCTCAACCCCTAGGCTCCTACCCCACATCCACCTCCTCTTCCAATTTTTCTTTTTTTAATGTGATTTTAAGTTATATACCTATCCACATTTGTTTGCAGGGCACTTGTCCTACTCTTGCCCTCATGTTACTTCCTTTTGCAGCCCTCTAGCCCTTTCCAGGACTTTTTTAGAACCTTTTTTGTGCCCAAAAGTTCGGGTCACCATTGACTTCAATGGGGTTCGGGGTCCGGGGTCAAGTTCGGTGCCGAACTCAAACTTTTTCACAAAGTTCGGCTGAACCCAACGAACCCGAACATCCAGGTGTCCACTCAACTCTAGTGAGGAGTACAAAGACAAGTGTGTTTTGCCTACAGTCAAGCATGGATGGGAGTGTCATAGTCTGGGGCTGCATGAGTGCTGCCGGTACTGTGGAGCTACAGTTCATTGAGGGAACCATGAATGCCAACATGTACTGTGACATGCTGAAGCAAAGCTTGATCCCCTGCCTTCAAAGACTGGGCCACAGGGCAGTATTCCAACATGATAACAACTTCAAACATACCTCCAAGACAATCACTACCTTGCTAAAGAAGCTGAGGGAAAAGGTGATGGAATGGACAACCATGTCTCCAGACCTAAACCCTATTGAGCATCTGTGGGGCATCCTCAAATGGAAGGTGGAGGAGCACAAGGTCTCTAACATCCACCAGCTCTGTGATGTCGTCATGAAGAAGTGGAAGAGGACTCCAGTGGCAACCTGTGAAGCTCTGGTGAACTCCATGCTCAAGTGGGTTAAGGCAGTGCTGGAAAATAATGGTGGCCACACAAAATATTGACACGCTGGGCCCAATTTGGACATCTTCACTTAGGGGTGTACTCACTTTTGTTTCTAGCAGTTTAGACATTAATTGAAAATTTACACTGTTATACAAGCTGTACACTCACTACTTTACATTGTAGCAAAGTGTAATTTCTTCAGTGTTGTCACATGAAAAGATATAATAAATTATTTACAAACATGGGAGGGGTGTACTCACTTTTGTGAGATACTGTATGTATATATTTGTATTCATATTTAGAGTTGAGCGAACCCTGACTGTAAAGTTCGGGTCCGTACCGAACTTTTGGGTGTCCGGAACCCGTACCCGAACCCAGACTTTTCAAAAAAAGTCTGGGTTCGGGTCCGGGGTTCTGGTATTTTATTCCACGTGTTGAAAAGCTGCCAAGGGCAGCCAATCAACAAGTGTTTCACTGGTTTTCCCTAGAAGCCATCACAGCCATGCCTACTAATGGAATGGCTGTGATTGGCCAGTGCACCATGTGACCCAGCCTCTATATGGGGCTGGAGTCACTGTGCTGCATGTCATATGCTCTCAGGATAGTTTAGGGAGAGGATGCTGCTGGCTCTGTGAGGGACAGATTGCAGAACATCTCATCCTGCATTACTGAACGATCTGATTGTGGAATAGGGAGAGATACTAGTACTGGTGCTTTGAGGGACAGATTGCACACCTCATCCTGCTGCACAGAACAATCTGACTGGACTAGATAGAGTCTGTTGCTTTAAGGGAAAGATTATTCTTCTAAAATCATCATCAAGTTGTACAGGGAAAGGTTCCAGCTGTTGCTTTAAGGGAAAGATTATTCTTCTAAAATCATCATCAAGTTGTACAGGGAAAGGTTCCAACTGTTGCTTTAAGGGAAAGATTATTCTTCTAAAATCATCATCAAGTTGTACAGGGAAAGGTTCCAGCTGTTGCTTTAAAGGAAAGATTACTGTTCTAAAATCATCTCCAAAGTGTGTGGGAAAAGCCTATTGCAGCCACATAGAGCCATATTATTGTTCTAAAATCATCTTCAAAGTGTGTGGGAAAAGCCTATTGCAGCCGCATAGAGCCATATTACTGTTCTAAAATCATCTTCACAGTGTGTGGGAAAAGCCTATTGCAGCTGCATAGAGTCATATTATTGTTCTAAAATTTAGAACAATAATATGGCTCTCTATGTGGCTGGAAGAACAGTAATATGGCTCTATGCGGCTGGAAGAACAGTTATATGGCTCTATGCGGCTGGAAGAACAGTAATATGGCTCTTTGCCCCTGCAATAGGCTTTTCCCATACACTTTGGAGATGATTTTAGAACAGTAATATGGCTCTATGCGCCTGCAATAGGCTTTTCCCACTCACTTTGAAGATGATTTTAGAACAGTAATATGGCTCTATGCGGCTGCAATAAGCTTTTCCCACACACTTTGAAGATGATTTTAGAACAGTAATATTGCTCTATGCGGCTGCAATAGGCTTTTCCCACACACTTAGAAGATGATTTTAGAACAGTAATATGGCTCTATGCGGCTGCAATAGGCTTTTCCCGCACACTTTGAAGATGATTTTAGAACAGTAATATGGCTCTATGCGGCTGCAATAGACTTTTCCCACACACTTTGAAGATGATTTTAGAACAGTAATATGGCTCTATGCGCCTGCAATAGGCTTTTCCCACTCACTTTGAAGATGATTTTAGAACAGTAATATGGCTCTATGCGGCTGCAATAAGCTTTTCCCACACACTTTGAAGATGATTTTAGAACAGTAATATTGCTCTATGCGGCTGCAATAGGCTTTTCCCACACACTTTGAAGATGATTTTAGAACAGTAATATGGCTCTATGCGGCTGCAATAGACTTTTCCCACACACTTTGAAGATGATTTTAGAACAGTAATATGGCTCTATGCGGCAGCAATAGGCTTTTCCCACACACTTTGGAGATGATTTCAGAACAGTAATATGGCTCTATGCGGCTGAAATAGGCTTTTCCCACACACTTTGAAGATGATTTTAGAAGAATAATCTTTCCCTTAAAGCAACAGCTGGAGGCTTTACCTGTACAACTTGGAGATGATTTTAGAATCTAAAATCATCTCCTAGTTCTATAGGGAGATGTTCCTACTGTTGCTTAAAGGGACAGATTATTGTTTCTTGCGCAAAATTAAAAATTGCATCTACATTGCTGGTTTAAAAAAAAAACAAAAAAAAAACAAAAAATAAAACAGTGTTGGCTACCTCCTCCTCCTCCACCGCCACTTTCACCGCCTCCTCAACCTCCAACTCCTCATCCACCTCCATTTTTGATTTTTTTATGTGATTTTAGCTTAAAAAATATTTTAAGTTATTTCCCATCCCCATTTCTTTGTACGGCACTTGTCTGACCCTTACCCCCATTTTCCTTCCTTTTGCAGACCTCTAGGACTTTCAAGGACTTTGTTACAGCCATTTTTGTGCCTAAAAGTTCGGGTCCCCTTGATTTCAATGGGGTTCGGGGTCCGGGTCAAAGTTCGGGTCAAGTCCGGACCCGAACCCGGACTTTGCCCCGAAGTTCGGCTGAACCTGCCGAACCCGGACTTCCAGAGGTTCGATCAACTCTATTCATATTCCTTTTCCAATTTTAGAACCTTTTTTACGTAATATATCACCATGTACCTATATGTTTAGTTAACAACAAATTCTTTCTTTCACCACATCCAGTGCCCATACATGCAGAATATTAGATTTACTGATTTATAGGTTGTTTTATATTTATTTCCATGTATATTGTCGTAGTGCATTCTCATTACAATGTTTTTAGACAATTCGTTTTATTAACTACCCAAAGGAGTCAAATATGTCTATATTCCCCTCTCTCTTCCTTTTTTTCCTCCTTTTTACCCTCCTTCCCTTTCTCTCCATTAGATTGCATGTCTTTTATTACACAGATCATGCATTCTGTATTTTATTTTTCATTTGTAATCTCTTCATTTTGCCACTAGATAGCAGTGCAAACTCTTATGGTGCTAGCCATCAATTGTTTCAACTATTGGCACCAGAGGGCGTCTGGATCATCTTTTATCCTACCATTATATTGCCACATGATCTCCCCTACCAATCAGCATCCTCTATTCCTGCATTTTTAGGTTTAGGAAGGAGTGCGCCTGTCACTGCCATCAACAGAGCGGATGCTCGGAAATGCATTGCATCACTTCCAGTGATGTCACATTCCGCTGCGGACTTTCATTCCAGTCACTGCTTCTTGGTTTCCCTTCACACACAGCCTGTGCATGGCTCCTACAGAGACATCAGTACTGACCTGACCTGGCGAACCAATACAGGACTCACTCGTGACATGCTGAGGTTCACCCATCTCCACACAGCATCCGCAGCAGCTATTTTAAACTGACTCAGTGATCAACCTTCACAGGACTCCCTGAGGAGCTGGACTCCACTTACCCTGATGTAAGTGCTTTTATTCATTGTTTTAATAAATGCTATACAATTTACCTAAGAGGCACCCTAACTTTTGTCTTTACATAATAGAATGGCACAATCATAAAACAAAACATGGCAACAGGGAAAATGACCCCTTTTCAAAAGTCTGCATACCCTTAGTTCTTAATACTGTGTATTGCCCAATTTAGCATTGTCATTCTGAAAAGTCCAAGAATGTCCCATGTGCATCTTTTGCACAAAAGAATGCAAATTGTCAGTATTTTCTGATAACATGCTGCATTCGTCTTGCCATCAATTTTCACAAGATGCCCTATGCCTTTAGACTCCCTGAACATAAGTGAGTCACCACCATGCTTCACAGTGGGTATGTATCACTATAGGCCTTGTTGACACCTCTCCAAACATAGCACTTATGGTTGTGATCATACAGCTCTATTTTAGTCTCATCACTCCAGATTACAGTGTGCCAGAAGCTGTGAGGCATGTCAAAGTGTTGTCAAGCATATTGTAACCAGGCTTTTTTGTAGCATTGGTGAAGTAAAGGCTTCTTTCTGGCAACTCGACCATGCAGCTCATTTTTGTTCTAGTATTGTAATATTGTGCTCAATGCAAAAAATTACACTGTCTTTTTCCAGAGCAGACTATTTCTCTTGAGGTTGCCTGTGTGTTTTTCTTTGTATCCCTAACAATTCTTCAGGCAGTTGTTGCTGCAATCTTTCTTGATCTACCTGATCTTGGCTTGCTATCAAGAGATCCCCAAATTTTCCACTTCTTAATGAGTGATTGAACAGTACTGACTGGTATATTCAAGGCTTTGGATATCTTTTTTATATCCTTTTCCATCTTCATAAAATTCCATTACTTTATTATGCAGGTCTTTTGACCGTTCGTTTCTGCTCCCTCAGTATCAGCGGCAAAGTGGCTCGATATCGCAAACTGCCATCACTTGACAGTGATACCACATGTGTGAGACTTTTACACAGCCTGGCCACATACAGAGGTCCAACATGCAGGGAGCACAGTCAAGCGTGCTAGAGACATAAATCACACATATCATTTCCTAACGAAGGCCCTGGAGCACCAGAACAGTGAAATTACCTATTAAATTACCCTATTTCGGAAAGGAAATACCCCAACGTATATTTTATGAGGCATTATGAGTCTTTTGTATGGTTCATTTTCTTCCACAAGTTCTTGAAAAACGTGGAAATAAAATTAAAGCGTATTTTTTTACACAAAAAGTTGTCAAACTATATGATATTTTTAACACATAGCATGTACATATCAAAAATTACCCCCCAAAATACATTCTGCTACTCGTACTGAGTATGGCGATACCACATGTGTGAGACTTTTACACAGCCTGGCCACATAGAGAAGTCCAACATTAAAGTAGTACCTTCAGGTGTTCTAGAAGCATAAATTACACATCTAATTTCATTCCTACCTATCATGCTTTTGAAGGTCTGGGAGCACCATAACAATGGAATTACCCACAAAATTACCCCATATGGAAAGAAAACACCCCAATGCATATTTTATGAGGCATGGGCTGCAGATAGGTACTCAAGTACTCTGATGGGCTGCAGATAGGTACTCGAGTACTCTGATGGACTGCAGATAGGTACTCGGGTACACTGATGGGCTGTAGACAGGTACTCGGATACTCTGATGGACTGCAGATAGGTACTCTGGTACTCTGATGAGCTGCAGACAGGTGCTTGGATAATCTGATGGGCTGCAGATAGGTACTCAGGTACTCTGATGGGCTGCAGATAGATACTCGAGTACTCTCATGGGCTGGTGTTGGGTACTCAGTACTTAGATGGGCTGGTGACAGGTACTCGGGTACTCAGATGGTTTGGTAACAGATACTCGGGTACTCAGAGGGGCTGGTGACAGGTACTCAGGTACTCTGATGGGCTGGTGACAGGTACTCGGGTACTCAGATGGGCTGGTGACAGGTACTTGGGTACTCTGATGGGCTGGTGACAGGTACTCGGGTACTCTGATAGGTTGGTGACAGCACTCTGATGGGCTGGTGACAGGTACTCGGGTACTCTGATGGGCTGGTGACAGGTACTCGGGTACTCTCATGGGCTGTGACTGGTACTCAGGTACTTTGATGGGCTGGTGACAGGTACTCAGGTACTTTGATGGGCTGGTGTCAGGTACTTGGATACTTAGATGGGTTGGTGACAGGTACTCAGGTACTCTGATGGCCTGGTGACAGGTACTCGGGTACTTTTATGGGCTGGTGACAGGTACTCTGGTACTTTAATGGGCTGGTGACAGGTACTCGGGTACTCAGATGGGCTGGTGGCAGGTACTCGGGTACTCTGATGTGCTTGTGACAGGTACTCGACTAATCAGATGGGCTAGTGACAGGTACTCGGGTACTCTGATGGACTGGTAACACTGTACTAGTGTACTCAGATGGGCTGGTGACAGGTACTTGGGTACACTAATGGGCTGGTGACAGGTACTTGGGTACTCAGATGGGCTGGTGACAGGTACTCAGGTACTCTGATGGGCTGGTGACAGGTACTTGTGTGCTCGGGTACTCTGATGGGCTGGTGACAGGTACTCGGGTACTCTGATGGGTTGCAGATAGGTACTCTGGTACTCTGATGGGCTGCAGACAGGTGCTTCAGTAATCTGATGGGTTGAAGGTAGATACGCGGGTACTCTGATGGGCTGCAGATAGATACTCAGGTACTCTCATGGGCTGGTGACAGGTATTCGGGTACTCAGATGGGCTGGTGACAGGTACTTGGGTACTCAGATGGGCTGGTGACAGGTACTCGGATACTCAGATGGGTTGGTGACTGGTACTTGGGTACTCAGATGGGATGGCGACAGGTACTCGGGTACTCAGATGGTTTGGTGACAGGTACTCGGGTATTCTGATGGGCTGGTGACAAGTACTCAGATGGGCTGGTGACAAGTACTCAGATGGGCTGGAGACAGGTACTCGGGTACTCTGATGGGCTGGTGAGAGGTACTCAGGTACTCTGATGGGCTGGTGACAGGTACTCGGGTACTCAGATGGGCTGGTGACAGGTACTCGGGTACTCAGATGGGCTGGTGACAGGTACTTGGGTACTCAGATGGGCTGGTGACAAGTACTTGGGTATTCGGGTACTCTAATGGGCTGGTGATAGATACTCGGGTACTCTGATGGGCTGGTGACAGGTACTCAGGTACTCTGATGGGCTGGTGACAGATACTCGGGTACTCTGATGGGCTTGTTACAGGTACTCGAGTACTCAGATGGGCAGATGACAGGTGCTCGAGTACTCAGATGGTCTTCACATGATCACTATCCTTAAATAAAAGACTGGTATTTGGCATGATCAATCATATTTTTAATATGAATGACAAAATGGCATGATTTCTGCCAAGATATACAAACTTTTGAGTGGCTAGCTTAGGCTCTTAGTATGCATCTGGGTGATAAGTAGAGCTTTTGAATAAAAGACATCAACAAAGCATCTGCTTGTCTGTATATGGTTTACTGAGCAATAATAGTGTACACTGGATCCCAAAGCATCAATGGCAGAGGGAAATGTTCCAATAATAAACACACAGTTTTTATATGGCATCTTTTACATTACACTATTCTATATCTTGGGAACATATCCAGTGGGAAGGGGGAAATTCTGATTATCTGTGAAAAATATGTGTCACATATGTTAATTAAAGTCTTGTATAGCAGCTAAAAAGCCATTAACAATAACATGAAAAAAAACATAAAACTGGTCAACCATCCTATACTATTCACCTGCTTTTATCTTCCATCCCACATTTCTAGCAGAATGGTTACAATCATAAGCCTAAATTTACAGACATCTTCAACATCCTTTCTTTCCTAGATTGTCTAGACAGAACTGAAAAAGGAGAAAGAACTCAGAACACAAGATATAGGACATAGTTCACTTGTAGTTCACATTTAATTCACGCCAAGATATCTGTCTTGTAACTCTATCTTACATGCTAATAACAATGCTGTCTCATTGTAACACTGACATTATTGTCGTGATCCCTGCAGATCCTGGGCTAGTTCTGTGATGTTAGCCAACAGCGGGCTTTAGGCCACTGTCAGCTGAATCTGGGTCACAGGATTGCAGAACTGAGTGCACTCCTGCGACTAGCTATGGCTATAATTCTTCTTTAAATGGTTTTGTTATGATTTTTGAGGATAAACTGATCCACCATGACTACACTTACCAAGGTCATTGGGGTTGTACTTTGAAGCTTATATATTACTTGTTAAGAATAGGTTA
Source organism: Glandirana rugosa (assembly GCA_018402905.1). Taxonomy (NCBI): domain Eukaryota; kingdom Metazoa; phylum Chordata; class Amphibia; order Anura; family Ranidae; genus Glandirana; species Glandirana rugosa. Next base: position 129,457 of record BLSH010494579.1, read on the forward strand.
ATACTTAAATGTCTATATTCTGGACACAGATATGCTGCCGATTCTGACCTTTCCTTTTAAATATGTTAGATCTCGGACTGCCGTGCTAATGTTTTGGCTTTAATCATTTCTGAATCATTAACTTGGTACATTTATAGAGCGGGAATTTCAACACTTGGTTGACACACACTTACACCATGCTTGTTTCAAGTCAGTAATCCAGTTATTGATGCCAGAAACAGCCAGGCAACTAATATATTTAAGCAAGAGGCCAGCAATGGCATTTCCAGTACTTCTCTTATCGCAGCTGTACTCTAGGGCCCCATATTAAATAAATTAGCTGTAATATCAGGCCAGACGTCAGGGAAAAATCTGCGTCAAAAAATAAATTTTGTCGGCATGTTGCATTGGCGTTAATGCGCGTTAATGAGCGTCAGTGCTACGTCGCGTTTTGTTAAAAAAAAAACATTCCGCCTAGACTGGTCACCTGACTGTGACATAGGAGCAATGGTATGGTCTGACCATTCGCCTGTCTACCTGACTTTGACAGTTCCCTCTACCCCAGTGAGGGAATGGGCGTGGCGCCTAAACGATTCTCTTCTCGAGCATCCCGATTGTATACAGACAATAACAGAAACCATATCCAACTTCTTTACAGATCATATTACCGATCCCACCCCCCTCCCGACTCAGTGGGAAGCACTTAAGGCGGTCCTGCGGGGAGCCTTCATACAGATCGGGACTCGTTTGAAGAGGGTGCGCATGGCAAACATAGCAGCTGCTGTAGATAAGTTGTGTGCATTAGAAACTCGCCATAAACAAGCCCCGACACCCCAAGCTCTCTTAGAGGTCACGACAGCTCGCTCTCAACTTCGCGACCTATACGAGGCTTCGGCACGAACTTACGCTGATAAGCTAACTTTGCACCAATATAAATTTAGAGACAAGTGTGGTAGACCGTTGGCCCGCTCTCTACATCCTGTCTCACCTTCCACTTTTATTCCACATGTCCGGACTCCGGCTGGGGAATTGGTCAGTGAACCCCTGAAAATTTCACAAACGTTCGGAGACTTTTATCGTTCTTTATACAACTTGACTCCCGAGGCCACCCACCCTCCCTCGCCCATGCTCGAGAAGGAAGTCACGACTTACATAGCAGACACAGCACTCCCCTGCTTAGCAGACGATACTGTCAAAGACCTTGAGTTGAACATCACAGAAGACAAAGTAGCGACAGCAATAGCCGTTACGCCTTCAGGCAAAAGTCCTGGCCCGGACGGTTTCACCCCTAAATTCTATAAGACATTTAAAGCCCTATTAGGTCCCTTCTTAACTAAAGTCTTTAATTCCCTATCGGATGGCCAGTCGTTTCACCCGCAGACTCTCGAAGCCCACATAGCTGTCATCTTAAAACCCGAGAAAGACCCATCCCTATGTGCAAGTTATAGACCCATCTCGCTGATTGGAGTAGACCTTAAAATTTTTGCCAAAATCCTCGCCCTTAGATTGCAGCCCTTGCTCCCAGATCTGATCCATCTAGATCAGGTGGGATTTGTCAGCGGCCGCAAAGCAAGGGACAATACTTTAAAAACCCTCCTTCTCATGGACTATGCGTGCACGCAGAAAATCCCCCTTTGCCTACTAACAGTTGACGCAGAGAAGGCTTTTGACCGAGTAGATTGGCAATTCCTTCAAAAGTCTCTGACGCAAATTGGTCTTGGGCCGAATATGATTTCCCGAATCATGTCCCTATATTCCTGCCCATCTGCCAGGATACGTGTGAATGGCTCACTTTCCCCCAAATTTCCAATCCACAACGGGACTCGACAAGGCTGTCCCTTGTCCCCCTTACTATATGTCCTGGTCATGGAGCATCTAGCTGTTGCTATAAGGAACAACCCGCACATTCTGGGTGTTTCTGTAGGCCCCATTAACTCTAAACTGGCATTATTAGCAGATGACCTGCTTCTTTTCGTGACGCAACCAGTCCAATCTTTACCACACATCCTCCAGGAATTCCATCGATTTGGCACAATGAGTAACTTTAACCACTTCAGCCCCGGAAGGTTTTGCAGCTTTAGGACCGGAGCCCTTTTTGCGATTCAGTGC
>BLSH010494579.1:133357-158507 GCA_018402905.1 Glandirana rugosa
ACATCTAACACACGTGGCGAAAGTCGTCAAACTCGCTACGAGTGAAGGAATATATTGTATATGCGAGTGTAATCATAGAGATTTGATATATTGTCTTCTTCATACTACCGTTCCGACGTCACCCGGACGTAACTTGGATATCAACCTCGCAGGAGTATGAGCTTCTTCTTATTACTATCTTTCTTCCCGCCCTCTTTCGAAATTTTCATTTTCTCCTCCTCATATCGCTATCCCCCCAGTTCTTCCTCTTGTCATACGGTCCCTCGTATCCTGTCCTCGTCTTCCGTTCCTTAGTACAGTACATCCGAGTAAACCACCCCGTCACCTCAAAAGGAGACAGGTCCCTTGTTTAGGGAGGCTCATAGATTTGTTTCTGGTTCTTCTGGTCCAGAACCTCTTAACGAGATCTGGTCTTTGTTTAGATACTCGGAGGGATTTGTTCCCTGGACAGAGGAAAACTCCACTGCCCCACCAAATGAGCCTACATGACATGATTCCTTGCCTTCTGCTCCTGTCCTATGCTCCCTGGCATACTGTTCTCCTTCTTGACCCCCCTATCGCTATACTCCTCCTCTTTTACTTTTAAAGCTTTCTCCCGCCCTTCTTTCTATCATTATTCTTCTTCGAGTATGAGGACGCTCCAACTATAGGTTCAATGCAGGCCCACTGCAGCCTTGCCATCATACTTCTTCTGTTATATAGTTTAGAGATACTAATGTGAGCGTATATGTTATATAAGGAAGTGAGCATCGCTCAAACTGCTGAAAGCGGTGCACACAATCTACAGTCCGGAATTTCCAGTAGATTTGGGCCATATACGACTCATAGGTATGTCGGATTCATTTATCATAGTCCTCTGTTATCTGTCAGATAATCATTGAGATCTTCTGTACCGTATGTCGATTTAACGTTTTCTTTTGTTCTCTTGTGGATTGCGATATACTCTGTACAATGCTTTTTCCTTTAATAAAATCAGATTGAACTAAAAAAAAAACATTCCTCTGCTATTTTTTAACCTGAAAATGCTGGCGCTAAAAACGCTGGTTAACGTCACTACGGCGTTAATGCGCGTTAGTGAGCGTTTGGCTGGCTCAGCGTCAAAAACACCATAACGATATAGCTTCAGGACACGCTGGCTGTGGGTTCTGCTTTCAGCTCACTAATGCCGAGGCTATCTACAGCTCTAAAATGTCAGCGTTTTTATGGGGCTATTGAATAACATGGAGAGCTGCAAAAAACGCTCAAAAACGCGGCAGTAAATAACGTCTGTGTTTATGAGGCCTAACTGCTATACTGAAAAAAAACGAATGTTTTAAAAGCTCAGGAGCTAAAGCTTATTTTTAAAAACACATCTGAATACATCATATTAATAGGAAAAATCAGTCCCCACCTCCTTCTTTAATACTAGAAACAATATAGATCTGCACTAACCATGCGTGGACCTACTCTCCTAACTGCTGTAAGTCAATATATAATAAAAAAAAAAGCAGTATCTCGCATAAAATAAATCCTCCCTAAAAACCCTATACCTATAACGTATAACTTATGATCTAAAACACTCTACCATTTAAATTGATAAGGTTACATCTAATAATTTATAAATGCATATAAAAAGTGAATAAATAAAATCTAGTATTATGATTGTAGCATACCACCAATAAAACTGTAGCATGCAAAACACATACTATTTATGTACAATAAAGTTCTAGGAATAACTCTTTTTAGTGTTCCATGTCCAAATCCGAAGTGAAACTTTCTCCACCTGCATGCTTAATCCTATGCATCATGTGACAGGGACAATTGTTTACATGCAGGAGATTGTGGGAAACAGAAAGTTGTTACCCCATAATCTAAGTTAACAAACTATGCTCAAGTTTTTTTTTCTTTTGCATTCAATATTTATTAAACAGTGTTCACGTTTTTACAGAAACAAGTATACAGAGTACAATCCCAAAAAAAAAAAATAACAAAAAAGAAAAAAGAAAACCATACATGAACTAAGGCTGTCCTGTGGATTATATGATGTTATACAGAGTTCTCCAATAGGGGAGAAAGGCACCTACCTTTGTAGAATATGTGTCTTGAATATATTTATTAGGTAATCACACTTGAGATAAGATCTACAGTAATGATAGGGATAATGTGGGCCAGAGTCCCCTGAACTTGGGTGTGTCATGGAGACAATGGGGCTGATTTACTAAATCTGGAGAGTACAAACTCTGATGCAGCTCTGCATAGAAAACAATCAGCTTCCAGTTTTTTTTTTGTCAAAGCTTAAAGGGTGACTCCACTTTCGTGGGGAAAACATAGCAAATAAAGAAAAAATAATATAGCGTGTACAGTTGCGATACAAGTCATATTGTAAGTGAATGTTATTAAATATTTCCTTTTCAATCTGCAACTGCTGTCATTTTCTGAGATTGCATTGCAATATGGCTACCTGGAGTTGTTTTGTAATTAGGCAACAGGTGTATCTCACTGCTCCAGACTGCTTCCAGATTATCCGTCCTTGGGTGCACACCTCGACTCACTACCGTAGCTTCAGAACAGAGGAAAAAAACAATAGGCGGCACTTCAAACGTAATGCTGGTGCTGTACTTATTGACCATAATCAGCCATACAGGGTACAAAGAAGGTAGACGCGTTTCACTCAAGACATGAGCTTAGTCATTACCATAATTACCAGTACCAGTAATGACTAAGCTCATGTCTTGAGTGAAACGCGTCTACCTTCTTTGTACCCTGTATGGCTGATTATGGTCAATAAATACAGCACCAGCATTACATTTGGAGTGCCGCCTATTGTTTTTTTCCTCTGTTCTGGAGTTGTTCTGTACACAGAGTGTGTACTGATCACTCCCCAGCAACATAATTTCATGCTTGTGTGATTGGCTCACCAATTTTCCCAACAGTCTGCCTAAGATACAAGTCAGATTTCAGGCATCCCTGCAACAAAAATGTTGTTTTTGGAGAAATACCTGTAATAGGAGCATGTCTAAAGGGAAGCAGGCCCAGTAGATTTCCTCATTAGTGCCCTCCAGCTGCACACCTGACAGTTAAAGCGGACTTCCACACTTTTTTTGTTTATTAAAAGTCAGCAGCTACAAAAAGTGTAGTTGCTGACTTTTAATAAACAGTAACTTACCTGTCTCCCTGTCTGGCGACGGCTGCTCCCGAAGCCTCGCTCGTCTCCCCCCTGCTCCCTGCGGCGCCGGCATTCCTAGTGTGGGCACCCGTCCCGGCTTCACGGCCAGGCACCCACTGCGCATGCGCGAGTCGCGCTGCGCATTCCTAGTGGCCAGGCAATCTTCTGGTACCTGTGACGTGTCCAAGAAGATTGCCAGGAGGGAGGGGCCGCCTAGGAGAAGAGGAGGAGTCGCCTAGGTGGCCCCGAGGCGGAAGGTGGAAGAGGGGTAGGAAGTCCCTCTGAAACCTGGGGACACACTCCCCCCCCAAAAAAAATGACATGCCAAATGTGGCATGTAAGGGGGCGAAGAGTGCTTAAAGCGGAAGTTCCATTTTTGGGTGGAACTCCACTTTAATTATGAAACCACTCCCATTAGACCCAGTCAGTACAGAGGCACAGAGAAACACAGAGGGATTTCTTCAGAATAACAAAAGGTAGGAATCTGCAACAAAGGTTGTTATAATCCTTGCACTATATATAGATCACCCAGATGGGAATGTTTTTTCTCAACAAAAGTGGAGTTATGCTTTAACTGAACATGCTGAAGTTAGCAGGAGCTGATTGGGTACTATGCACAGCTGGACCAGATATGGCACCCTCCAGTTTTAGTAAAACAACCCCATTGCCTCGAGGAAAAAAATGAGGGGGGTGGAAGAAAGAGGTAGAGATAGAACAGAAACTTAAGAAGAAAAAAAATAGGGAGGAAGGGAGATGAATTTGGAGGGATTACCCAACCCCCTAATCCTCTACTGCCAGTTTTAGTAAATCAACCCCATTGCCTCATTGCCTTGAGAGAAAAAAAGAGGGGGAAGGGAGAGCGACATAAAGTGATTACCAAATCCCACATTCCTCTACCTGGCAACGGATATATGTCTAGTTTTACAAGTCCAGAATTTTTTTGCATCTGCACTGATGACAGGTGTAGCTACTGAGAATACTGAGCATCTCATAAGTGTTGCCTTATAAGGAGTTTATGTGTAGTCTCCATTAGCAACTGTAATGAGATATTTGTATATATATATATTTTTTTAAACAAGGATTAGTGGTATGAGATATTGTTTTTTAATCGTCTGATATAGTTACATGTACACATCTATGGGAACAAGTTTTTCAAGGTTTTAGTTTGAATCATTTATTGATTTACCAGTTTCTTTTAAGTGCAGGAATGTTAGGTTGGGCTAAACATGTGGGTGCCACAGAGGATGCTCTGCTATTTACCAAACTTATATGTGAGAAAAGACAATACCTAATTTAAGTACCTTATCTCAGACTATAGGGGGCTGAAGTAATTATCTAGACCAGGCCTTTTGAACACCCTTCGTTAACACTATATCCACTTCAAAAGACGTTCTCTTTAGATATGCAGAGAATATGGCTGTCTGTTCAAGAATGTACAATTTGCCCAGGATATTACCTTGTGGACCTAATGCCCCAATCAAGGGAAGGGAACAACCTGGCATAATTCATATTCTCCCCAAGAGAGGAGGTGCTAGCGATAGGCTGAGTTTTCTTCTCTTCACATCCAACACACTAGTCAGGTTCTCCATTTACCTTATACACAACTTAGTGACACAAGAGCATGCAGTGATGATTAAATGCCTCACAGCTGAGCATTTGTATGCCTTCAGCAGAATAGTAAAGTGTGGCAAATGGAAAAATGCCGGAGTATACGACACGGGTCGTTCAGTGAACTTCTGTAATATGGAATGGACCTGTTTTCAAAAGGTCTGAAGGGCCAGACTAGACCAAAAACTATATATTATGTCATCTCTTCTCAAACGACAGCGCCAACAGGGTTCTGGTGCCGAAGGATACATACGATGTAGCAAGGCAATGGTTCGGTACATGTTACAATTTTTTTCTTGGTATTTGCTATAAGTAGAATATTTGTAAGAAAGGGTTAACATTTTTGTATGTGGTCCTCTGCACCAATTTGGTTTGGAGATCCTTTTCCCATTGATCCAGAAACGCATAAGGTGTGAGAGAGGATTCCATGAGAAGAAGTTTATATATGAAAGACTAGCGAACAAAGATGCTGTTTCTAGGGATTTTAAGAAGTGGGACAGTAGGAACAAAGGGAACCTGTCCAAGATTGGAGAACAGATGCGTCCGAGACATATGGTGTACATTAAGGCATTTATAAAGGTTCAGATTAAAAAAGAAAATAACAAACATGTCACACATACATACTTACCTGTTCTGTGCAATGGTTTTGCACAGAGCAGCTCTGATCCTCTTCTTGTGTCCACCACCAGTGCTCCTGGCCTTCTCTCATGCTAAGTGCCACCATAGCAAGTTGCTTGCTCTGGGGGCACTCGTGCGTGCTTCGTCCCGCCCCCACTCCCTCCTCACTGACTGTGATTGACAGAAGCAGGAACCAGTGGCTCCTGCTGCTGTGTCTCAGCCAATGAGGTGGGAGAGACCCAGGAGAGCCGCTGCTCTTGTGAACATCACTGGATCGGGCTTGGGTAAGTATTAGGAGAGGCTGAGGGGGGGGAGCTGCACACTAAAGGTTTTTTTCACCTTCATGCATTCTTCAGCCTTTACAACCACTTTAAACCAATTAAATTGGCTGATATAATGGTACACTGAGTATATATTATGTTGGTGAACTTGGGAGAAAGTTTCTCCTTGCATGTCTGGGCGGATGGGAATATGGGGTTACCTAGAATTGGGTATAATAGTGAAAGGGTGGTGACAATAGACCATAGAAGGTAAAGGACTTCACATAGACTTTCCAAGTAGGTGTTATAGTCAGGTGAGAAAGTGAACACACTGAAGGTAGTGTAGTGAGGGGTACAACAATTAAGTGGTGTGGGGGATACATGTCCCATGATCACCCATTGTTTAGACTGTATAGGTTTCAGGTAGGTAGGTGGGATACAGATTAGTGAGGTTTAAACCAGGTACAGATTTTGGGTAATTCTCCTTAATGATATTACATCTGCCCATTCATGAGAATGTATACTTATTCCATCCTGCTAGAAGGAGGAGAGAAGTGCCACAAAGTTTAGAGTGGAGAGCTTGGAAAAGTAATAAGCCAGTTGGATCACCAAGTAGCAAATGTTAGAGGAAGCCCATTTGAAGGTGAAATTGTATCCGAGTCTCTGCAGCAACCCCAAAATCAAGCTCAGGTTCAGGGCTTCTGATTTTTTGAAATGTATATGTTTGATAGGTTTCCATATCATTGGAAGTCTGCTGTTTTTATTATTATTAAGTAGGGACTGAGATGTTCGGCTGGCTTATGAACTACAAAAGTTCATCAGCATAGGCTAAGACCTTATAATGGTTATTCCCAACTACGATTCCATTTATATTTGAATTTGCTTGGATATGGAGTAAAAAGGGTTCCAGTGTAAGGATAAAGATAAGGGGCAACAAGGGGAAGCCCTGTCATGCCCCATTTCTAATATTGAGTGGCAAATATAGCACTCCATTGGCCCTGACCTATGTCCTAGGGGTCAAGTACAGACATTCCATCCAGCCCATCAATGAGGGGCTAAAACCAATGGCTTCCAAGGTATGTTTAAGTATTGACCAGCTTACCCATCCCAAGTCTTTCTCTGCATCTGTAGAGAGTATGAAGTTCTAAATAGTCTGTGACAGGGCAGATTGTACCACATTAAGAGCTCTTATTGTCCAATTTCTCATCTTCCTCCTCGGCATAAACCCTACTTGGTCTAAATGTAAAACAACTGGTAGATGGGGGATCAGATGTGTAGCTAATATTTTGGTGAATAATTTGAGGTTGATGTTTAGTAGGGATATAGGCCTATAATTGTGGCACATAGTATGATCCTTCTGCTCCTTTGGCACAGCAATGATGTACTGTATACTGTTAATGTTTCAGGGCAGGCATTGTGTACCTGCTTGAGTTCATTTATCTGCCTGCACAGAATGTGGGGTCAGTTGAGACTGAAAACTCTTATAATATGTTACAGTGTAACCACCTGGTCCTGGGGCTTTACCCAGTTTTTTCTGCTTGATAACCTGTATAAATTCCAGGGGCATAATAAGTCTTTCAAGGAGGGTGATCTTATCAGAACTTAAGAATGGCAGATTTGACTGACTAAGATAAGCCCTGATCTTCATTTTGTGGCCATCAAGTTGTATATCTGTATGACCTTTATGTAATGGCATACAAATAAGCATAATAGTTCAAAAAATCAGCCACAATATCAGTGGACAGATGAGTGTAAGAACCATCTGGTTTATGTATTTTTGGGATAAAAGTTTGAGCTCTATGTTGTTTCAATGTGTTGGCCAAGTATCTACTACATTGGTTGCCATACTCATAAAATGTATGCCTACACTTTACAAGTGTAGTCTTAGCCTCTTGTAGTAATAACAATTTAAGACTCTGAAGTCAATTCTGTCATCACATCCCCTGTCTGTCTTTTTTAAGCAGTTTCTTTAATGTCGCTATCTTTTCAAATTTTTCTGATATGAAGTGATTTCTCTCAGTCTTTAGTCTGTAACCGTGTTAGATTAAGACACCCCGTATTACAGACTTGTGTGCCTCCTACACACACATCAAGAATAAGTAAGTTGAGGTGTTAGAGGTAAAATATGCCTCCTATTCCCTCTTTAAGTCTGCAGCCACAATTGGGTCTTGTAGAAGAGATTCATTCAGTCTTCAGGCCCAAGATGCTGGAGTAGGGGGGCTAAATTTAAGAGAAAGTAAAATTGTTGCATGATCAAAGTATATTATGTTCCCAATATGTGGCGACGTACCATGGTGGATTCAATATGGGAGTAAGTATACACTGTGAAATGAAAGGAATACTTCTTGGTGTCCGGGAAGTATACCCTCCATATATCAACAAGCTGGCATGTATTTAGGAGTCTTTTAATATGGTGGAGAGCAGCTTAAAAGAGATGGGAGTAGTAGTTGCAGTTGCAGTAGTAGTTGTTTTTAGATAGATAAACTCTCCCTCAAAGCACATACAGGAACAAGGCCCTATTGCAGTAGTTGTTGTTTTTAGAACGATAAACTGTCCCTCAGAGCACAAACAGGAACCTGGCCCTAGTGCAGATGTAGTTGTTTTTAGAACGATAAACTATCCCTCAGAGCACCAAAAGGAACCTGGCCCTAATGCAGTAGTGGATGTTTTTAGAACGATAAACTGTCTCTCAGAGCACAAACAGGAACCTGGCCCTAATGCAGTAGTAGTTGTTTTTAGAACGATAAGCTCTCCCTCAGAGCACAAACAGGAACCTCTCCCTAATGCAGTAGGAGATGGCTTCATAATGATAAACTCTCCCTCAGAGCACCAACAGGAACCTGGCCGAATTGCAGTATTAGTTGTTTTTAGAACGATAATCTCTCCCTCAAAGCACCAACAGGAACCTGGCACTAATGCAGTAGTAGTTGTTTTTAGAACGATAATCTCTCCCTCAAAGCACCAACAGGAACCTGACCCTATTGCAGTAGTTGTTGTTTTTAGAACAATAAACAGTCCCTCAGAGCACAAACAGGAACCTGGCACTAATGCAGTTGTAGTTGTTTTTAGAACGATAAACTGTCCCTCAAAGCACCAACAGGAACAAGGCCCTATTGCAGTAGTAGTTGTTTTTAGAATGATAAACTGTCCCTCAAAGCACCAACAGGAACAAGGCCCTAATGCAGTAGTAGTTGTTTTTAGAACGATAAACTCTCCCTCAGAGCACCAACCGGAACCATGGCCTATTGCAGTAGTAGTTGTTTTTAGAACAATAAACTGTCCCTCAGAGCACCAACAGGAACCTGGCCCTAATGCAGTAGTAGTTGTTTTTAGAACGATAAACTCTCCCTCAAAGCACCACAAGGGAACAAGTCCCTATTGCAGTAGTAGTTGTTTTTAGAATGATAAGCTGTCCCTCAAAGCACCAACAGGATCAAGGCCCTATTGCAGTAGCAGTTGTTTTTAGAACGATAAACTCTCCCTCAGAGCACCAACCGGAACCTGGCCCTATTGCAGTAGTTGTTTTTAGAACGATAAACTGTCCCTCAGAGCACCATCAGGAACCTGGCCCTAATGCAGTAGTAGTTGTTTTTAGAAGGATAAACTCTCCCTCAGAGCACAAACAGGAACCTGGCCCTAATGCAGTTGTAGTTGTTTTTAGAACGATAAACTGTCCCTCAGAGCACCAACAGGAACCTGGCCCTAATGCAGTTGTAGTTGTTTTTAGAACGATAAACTCTCCCTCAGAGCACCAACTGGAACCTGGCCCTATTGCAGTCGTAGTTGCTTTTAGAACGATAAACTGTCCCTCAGAGCACAAACAGGAACCTGGCCCTAATGCAGTTGTAGTTGTTTTTAGAACGATAAACTCTCCCTCAAAGCACCAACGGGAACAAGGCCCTATTGCAGTAGTAGTTGTTTTTAGAACGATAAACTGTCCCTCAGAGCACCATCAGGAACCTGGCCCTAATGCAGTAGTAGTTGTTTTTAGAACGATAAACTCTCCCTCAGAGCACAAACAGGAAACTGGCCCTAATGCAGTTGTAGTTGTTTTTAGAATGATAAACTCTCCCTCAGAGCACCAACCGGAACCTGGGCCTATTGCAGTAGTAGTTGTTTTTAGAACTATATACTCTCCCTCGGAGCACCAACCGGAACCTGGCCCTATTGCAGTAGTAGTTGTTTTTAGATAGATAAACTCTCCCTCAAAGCACCAACAGGAACAAGGCCCTATTGCAGTAGTAGTTGTTTTTAGAACGATAAACTCTCCCTCAGAGCACCATCCAGAACCATGGCCTATTGCAGTAGTAGTTGTTTTTAGAACGATAAACTGTCCCTCAGAGCACCAACAGGAACCTGGACCTAATGCAGTTGTAGTTGTTTTTAAAACGATAAACTCTCCCTCAAAGCACCAACAGGAACAAGGCCCTAATGCAGTAGTAGTTGTTTTTAGAATGATAAACTGTCCTTCAGAGCACCAACCTTTAACCTGGCCCTATTGCATTAGTAGTTGTTTTTAGAACGATAAACTGTCCCTCAGAGCACCAACAGAAACCTGACCCTAATGCAGTAGTAGTTGTTTTTAGAATGATCAACTCCCCCCCACAGCACAAACCGGAACCTGGCCCTAATGCAGTAGTAGTTGTTTTTAGAACGATAAACTGTCCCTCAGAGCACAAACAGGAACTTGGCCCTAATGCAGTTGTAGTTGTTTTTAGAATGATAAACTCTGCATCAGAGCACCAACCCGAACCTGGGTATATTGCAGTAGTAGTTGTTTTTAGAGCGATAAACTCTCCCTCAAAGCACCAACCGGAACCTGGCCCTATTGCATAAGTAGTTGTTTTTAGACTGATAAACTCTCCCTCAATGCACCAACCGGAACCTGGCCCTATTGCAGTAGTAGTTGTTTTTAGAATGATAAACTGTACCTCAGAGCACCAACCGGAACCTGGGCCTATTGCAGTAGTAGTTGTTTTTAGAAGGATAAACTCTCCATCAGAGCACCAACCGTAACCTGACCCTATTGCAGTCGTAGTTGTTTTTAGAACGATAAACTGTCCCTCAGAGCACAAACAGGAACCTGGCCCTAATGCAGTTGTAGTTGTTTTTAGAACGATAAACTCTCCCTCAAAGCACCAAAGGGAACAAGGCCCTATTGCAGTAATAGTTGTATTTAGAACGATAAACTGTCCCTCAGAGCACCAACTGGAACCTGGCCCTATTGTAGTAGTAGTTGTTTTTAGAACGATAAACTGACCCTCAAAGCGCCAACAGGAACAAGGCCCTAATGCAGTAGTAGTTGTTTTTAGAATGATGAACTCTCCTTCAGAGCACCAACCAGAACCTTGGCCTATTGCAGTAGTAGTTGTTTTTAGAATGATAAACTATCCCTCAGAGCACCAACCGGAACCTGGGCCTATTGCAGTAGTATTTGTTTTTAGAACAATAAACTGTCCCTCAGAGCACCAACAGGAACCTGGCCCTAATGCAGTTGTAGTTGTTTTTAGAACGATAAACTCTCCCTCAGAGCATCAACCGGAACCTGGCCCTATTGCAGTAGTAGTTGTTTTTAGAACGATAAACTGTCCCTCAGAGCACCAACAGGAACCTGGCCCTATTGCAGTAGTAGTTGTTTTTAGAACGATAAACTGTCCCTCAGAGCACAAACAGGAACCTGGCCCTAATGCAGTTGTAGTTGTTTTTAGAACGATAAACTCTCCCTCAAAGCACCAACAGGAACAAGGCCCTATTGCTTTAGTAGTTGTTTTTAGAACGATAAACTCTCCCTCAGAGCACCAACCGGAACTTGGCCCTATTGCAGTAGTAGTTGTTTTTAGAATGATAAACTGTCCCTCAGAGCACAAACCGGAACCTGGCCCTAATGCAGTAGTAGTTGTTTTTAGATTGATAAACTCTCCCTCAGAGCACAAACAGGAACCTGGCCCTAATGCAGTTGTAGTTGTTTTTAGAACGATAAACTCTCCCTCAGAGCACCAACAAGAAACTGGCCCTATTGCAGTAGTAGTTGTTTTTAGATAGATAAACTCTCCCTCAAAGCACCAACAGGAACAACGCCCTATTGCAGTAGTTGTTGTTTTTAGAACGATAAACTGTCCCTCAGAGAACAAACAGGAACCTGGCCCTAATGCAGTTGTAGTTGTTTTTAGAACGATAAACTCTCCCTCAAAGCACCAACAGGAACAAGGCCCTATTGCAGTAGTAGTTGTTTTTAGAATGATAAACTGTCCCTCGGAGCACCAACCGGAACCTGGCCCTACTGAAGTAGTAGTTGTTTTTAGAACGATAAACTCTCCCTCAGAGCACCAACCGGAACCTGGGCCTATTGCAGTAGTAGTTGGTTTTAGAACAATAAACTCTCCCTCAGAGCACCAACAGGAACCTGGCCCTATTGCAGTAGTAGTTGTTTTTAGAACGATAAACTGTCCCTCAGAGCACAAACAGGAACCTGGCCCTAATGCAGTTGTAGTTGTTTTTAGAACGATAAACTGTCCCTCAGAGCACAAACAGGAACCGGGCCCTAATGTAGTTGTAGTTGTTTTTAGAACGATAAACTGTCCCTCAGAGCACCAACAGGAACCTGGCCCTAATGCAGTTGTAGTTGTTTTTAGAACGATAAACTCTCCCTCAGAGCACCAACTGGAACCTGGCCCTATTGCAGTAATAGTTGTTTTTAGAACGATAAACTGTCCCTCAGAGCACCAACCAGAACCTGGCCCTATTGCAGTAGTAGTTGTTTTTAGAACGATAAACTCTCCCTCAGAGCACCAACCGGAACCTTGCCCTATTGCAGTAGTAGTTGTTTTTAGAATGATAAACAAAATGGTTGTACTGTCAGATACATGATTACATCCCCACTACAACAGGAAAACATCCCTTGTTAAGACCTATAACACTATTCAAATCTGTTTGCCTTCAAGGAAATACTATGGAAAAATCTCAACAGTGTATGCTTTGCTACAAATTGTATTCACTTCAAGCTCGGTCAGATTTAAAGCACTCTGGGAATCAGCTCCTAATACAACATTTCATGATGAACAATGGCAACATGGATGTATCTTTGCACACAAATGCTCCATTAGCTCCCATTTTCAGGAACTTTCATATAAACTACTATCACATTGGTATATAACTCCTGGTAAGTTGAAATAATGGTTCCCACAGTCCTCCGAAATGTGTTGGCATTGTAATCAAGAGATGGGTTCTCTGGTGCATATTTGGTGGAAATGCTTCTAATAACCCCATTTTGGCAGAAAATGTGTGCATTGATAAAACATATTACTGATACTAATATTAAATTGACACAGCCTGTTGCTTACTTCATATTTCTGACTGCTATATGAAAAAAATCAAAAAATCTTTAACAGGATACCTGTTGATAGCAGCTAAGTCCTAATACCACAATATTGGAAATCTACCTGCATTCCATCATTTAAAGAATGGATAATACAATTCAGAGGCTTTACAACATGGAGTAATTAGAGAAATGTAATAAGATATGGTCGCCATGGGTTATTTTTGGAAATTCATCAAACTTCGCTCAGGTTACAACTTAGAGATACAGTCAATTAGATATGTCTGGACCCTTATTTAAGTCTTCATTTATGAGTTTACATTATATCGCTTATTGTTATCTTTATTACTTTATTATTTTAACTCAGATCTGTTTTTTTCTAATTTTTCTTTTTTTTCACTTCTATATCTTAAATGGTTCATATCAATATACTTTCATACTATTAATATTAATTTTAATATACTTTGATTATTAAATGTTAATTTGGCATTAAATTAATATAACAATGTTGTTTATGTTCAATACTATGTATACATGTTTAGTTCACATGTAGTATTTTTTTTGACAAATCATCCACCATAGGGTGGAACTATGGTGGTGGAACTAAATAAGCATGCCACATCCTAGGTTTAAACCTTGAGTAAAATTAGTGTTGTCAAAAAAATGGACTTCATAGGCATGTCAAGTAAAATATATATAATAAACTTTATTTGTTACAGACAATAGCATCCATGTGCTCACAATACACAATTGATATCTAAAATATATGATTAAAAAATGCATGCATGATCCCAGACTTCAAAATGTCTAGAAAAGTGTGGTCTGAATTCATATATGATTCCCAGGGGTCCATCAACTAACGGATTGAATCCCTGGTGAATCAATAAGAAACTGATCCCCACTAATCTGAGATAGCCCCACAGCGACCTGATACCACAATATACCAGTATACAACCGTACTCTTGGTAAACAATGATATAAGTGTTCGGTTTATGTAGGTTACGCTGGCAGGGCTCCCAGTAGATTAGATGAAGGGTGACCTCTTGCTCAACTAGTTTCGCGCTCTGCGCTTCATCTGGAGCTTAAGAATCAATCTAATGAGAGATGATAGATAACATACATATTAGGATTAGAAAGCATATCTGCAAAGGTTATTTTCTCTTTCATCTATTGGTATATTGCAACAAATATATGTAAAGTGAATACCACTTACATAGTGAGTACCAAAGGTTTGTACGCCCACAGTATCAAAATATTTTCCCCAAAGGGTCCAGCAGGGCCACTACCATAAATTCAGGAAGGCCTTTCAATGGATAGAGGTTGTCACCATAGCAATCACATCCCCCAACGGCGGCCAGACCTGCACCAGGCTAGCACGGGGGCCTGTGTGTAAATATAGAAGAAACATGATATGGGGTAAAATTGGTGGGTCCTAGACCTCAGTGACATATAGTATACAGCTACAATCTTTTAGTTACCTGAGGGTATGGTAGTTTCAGGCACAGTGTCCAGAGAAACGTACACACTGATAGAGATAGAAACATAGAAACGAAGAAAAGTGACGGCAGAAAAAGACTGAGTATTCCATCGAGTCTGCCCCTTTTTATTTATTTATTTATTTATTTTTTACATTAACCTTGTTGTCTGACTATGGATTTATGTTTATCCCAAGCATGTTTGAAGCCATTTACTGTTGACTGTCTCACAACCTCTGTTGGTAGTTTATTCCAATCATCAACCACCCTTTCAGTAAAATAATACTTTCTAACATTAGTTTTGAACTTCCCCCCAGTTAGTTTGAGGTCATGTCCCCGTGTTCTTGATTTTGGTTTCATATTGAAAAGACTGCCCTCCTGAACCTTATTCACCCCCTTGAGGTATTTAAAGGTTTCAATCATGTCTCCCCTCTCCCTTCTTTCCTCCAGACTGTACATATTAAGTTCCTGAAGTCGCTCTTGATATGTTTTATCCCCCAGACCTTTCACCATTTTTGTTACCCGTCTCTGAACTCGTTCTATTTTATCAATATCTTTTTGTAAGTGAGGTCTCCAGAACTGGACACAGTATTCTAAGTGAGGTCTCACTAAAGATCTATATAGAGGAATCAGAACCTCCTTCCTCCTGCTGGTGATCCCTCTACTGATACATCCCAGAATTCTATTTGCTTTTCCCACTGCCTGGTTACACTGTTTGCTGATCTGAGGAGATGCACATGTATTTCCTCAGATCAGTATGAGTCTGTACTGTCATATAAGGCCAGGGAAGTGTTTTGTAGGAGGTAGCTGCATATGACATCAGAACGCCATAAGATAGTTGTTGCGCCCATCCGGGTGAGTGCAAGGCACATCCACTCTAGGTTCCCAACACTGTGAAATACAAACGCATATCCATAAGAATAAGTGACCCCAGATTGAAGTCTGTGGGTTCACATAAGGATTTCTACAGATAGGGTCTGCAGACATGGCTACCCAATGTAGGACTTACCGAATCTAGCCGTGTATAGTATAAACGCCGGTACTCCGGAGGGCCCGTGTGGGCTACTGGTTGGTTTGTTAAGCAGCTACTTCCAGCCCATCCTTTATAGGATACTAACAGGTCCCAATTGATGGCGTCCGTCTCCACACCCCGCCAAATCGGCGGCGTGTGATGTCATCAACCCGGCTGGGCCACCGCACATGCGCGGACACTCCCCCCTGCCTTCCGGGCGATTGGAGCGTCACAGGGAGTAGACGCCCACCACTCCGGGACCAGGGGGGAGAGACAACGCGCATGTGTCGCAGCGGCAAGGGAGCTCCCCCTGGTGGGTGAACTCCCACGCTGTAGTGTCCAGCTCCCAAGGCAGATCACTAGGGATTATACATCGAGCGGGCAACCACGGCGCTTACAGCCGCATGCCAGCCCAACGGCACATGTGTCCGGTCCGCCCAGAGGGTCGGGACCAAGGGGACAATGAAACCCCCCCATGACGTTGGCAAGGGGCTGGACCGAAAGGGGAAAAAAAAGGGGGAAAAAGGGGAATCAACACTGCCGGAATAACATGAAATTATATAAACATAATAAAGTATGATATCCCACATACATTAATTGTAGAAAACTGTGTTTATATTAATTAAACTCTGCACTGAGCATAGGTGGATAGGTAGTCCACTAAGGGACTGGAGGGTATATATAATTATAATTCAATATAGGTTGCATTTAAGTGCTACCTAGTGTTTAGTCTGTATTGATTGAGGAAATAACCCCTAGCGTGATTGCCATGCATCATGACCTCGGTATGTAGTATCTTGAAACAAGACTTATGTAGGGGTGCCTGATTAATAGACACACGACCTGGGACCCCCGCCAACAGGAGTCCCAGCCCAAGGTGATCACAGATACAGATACCAATAAAATATTAGACACAGTCACAGTGAATTCAAGACAACCCATTGAAATAAATGAGGGCCTGACTCACCTCACTATGGCCATATTGAACCATACAGGATGAGATAATAATGATGATCCCAAGGGGGGGGTCCCTCGAGAATGCGACAAGCCCTACCAACTGACCTGTCAATCACAGGAATGGCCTATAAGACAAAACTTCAGTGAGGCCTGGGACGACGTTTGGATGTTTGTGGGGAGGTGTATCCTCTATCATTATAATTTCTCTTACGTGTACCACCTGGAGGATGTCCTGATGATGACGCTTGTTCACGGGCAACATGAGAGGCTGTTGATGACAAAGAAGAGTCAGAGTCGACACCATATTCAAAAGGGGCTGAGCCCCCTTGGTTTCTTGAATTGGGAGGTCTACCCTGCATTGGGCCCCTTCCCCAACGGGGAGAGGACCAATGGTAGGCAAATCCGCCCAAAAAAGCATTTTTGTCTTTAACAAATTTATTCTGTTTTTTTGAGATGATGTTTTTTTTTAATTTGGCTAGATCATTTTTAAGTTCCACCCATTTAGCCTCAAACTGATCATGTGTCTGGACTGAAGGATGTGAGGTGCCCAAACTAATAATTTCTTGATCCAATGATTTCATCTCATCCTCATAATGATTAATGAGGAGAGTCATTAAATTATTACTACATTTTGTAAGTGTAGACTCCCACATTGATCTAAAATCAGTGGGTACTTGTTGAAGGGTAGGAAATACCTGAATCCATAAACCATAAGGATTAATGTCATCTGTGATGTAATATCTAAAGAATTCAATGTGCCAATGTAAATTGGATTTCTTTTTTAGGAGTTTTTTCCTTTTTAAGAAGTATTGGTTTATATCTGCGTCACCCTGACCTGAAGGAACATCCGAAGGCCGGAATCCCGCCATGTAGCCGGACCACGCTGCCCCCACAAAGTCCATGGCTTCAAAGAGATCCAAATATGTGGAAGAAAAGAGAATATTATTTCTCTAACGAAGAAACAAAACACCTCCAAATGCCTTCCTAGTTCAATGCAGAGAGAAATATACAAAAACGAAAATCATTTTCAATTGGGATATTTATCAACACATAAACATGTATTGGGTTCCGCCAATAAGCAAATTGCCAAAAAAACGTAATTGGGCTCTTCACCCCTATATATCACATTTAGTTCACATGTAGTATTTTTTTGGACAAATCATCCACCATAGGGTGGAACTATGGTGTTGGAACTAAATAAGCATGCCACATCCTAGGTTTAAACCTTGAGTAAAATTAGTGTTGTCAAAAAAAATGGACTTTATAGGCATGTCAAGTAAAATATATATGATAAACTTTATTTGTTACAGACAATAGCATCCATGTGCTCACAATACACAATTGATATCTAAAATATATGATTAAAACGACAACTAAGACAAAGGATTGGAGATCATATATATTATTCTGGTAACGGCAAAATGATCACTCCTGTTAGTCGACATCTAGATTTATATCATAGATCCGACACACGAGTGGTTCGATTCATAGTGCTTGAGACCATACCAGCCAATCCAAGAGGAGGCCCATGGGACAAGATAATTATCCAGAAGGAGACCTACTGGATTGAACGCCTGGAGGCTACTAAGCCCCCAGGCCTCAATGAAGTTTTGTCTTATAGGCCATTCCTGTGATGGACAGGTCAGTTGGTAGGGCTTGTCGCATTCTCAAGGGACCCCCCCCTTGGGATCATCATTATTATCTCATCCTGTATGGTTCAATATGGCCATAGTGAGGTGAGTTAGGCCCTCATTTATTTCAATGGGTTATCTTGAATTCACTGTGACTGTGTCTAATATTGTATTGGTATCTGTATCTGTGATCACCTTGGGCTGGGACTCCTGTTGGCGGGGGTCCCAGGTCGTGTGTCTATTAATCAGGCACCCCTACATAAGTCTTGTTTCAAGATACTACATACCGAGGTCATGATGCATGGCAATCACGCTAGGGGTTATTTCCCCAATCAATACAGACTAAACACTAGGTTGCACTTAAATGCAACCTATATTGAATTATAATTATATATACCCTCCAGTCCCTTAGTGGACTACCTATCCACCTATGCTCAGTGCAGAGTTTACTTAATGTAAACACAGTTTTCTACAATTAATGTATGTGGGATATCATACTTTATTATGTTTATATAATTTCATGTTATTCCGGCAGTGTTGATTCCCCTTTTTTCCCCCCTTTTTTTTCCCCTTTGGGTCCAGCCCCTTGCCAACGTCATGGGGGGGTTTCATTGTCCCCTTGGTCCCGACCCTCTGGGCGGACCGGACACATGTGCCGTTGGGCTGGCATGCGGCTGAAAGCGCCGTGGTTGCCCGCTCGATGTATGATCCCTAGTGATCTGCCTTGGGAGCTGGACACTACGGCATGGGAGTTCACCCACCAGGGGGAGCTCCCTTGCCGCTGCGACACATGCGCGCTGTCTCTCCCCCCTGGTCCCGGAGTGGTGGGCGTCTACTCCCTGTGATGCTCCAATCGCCCGCAGCACCTGAAACTATGGATACTGGAAGCCTGTGCTAGTATTTCTCCTGCGGTGTTGCTATCAGTGTGTGAAGAGTGGGAGAAGAGGGTTGCATTGACAATCCAACACAATGGGCAGCACATTGAACACATTTTATAAATGGTCAGAAACTTGTAAATAACTCATGAAAGAATAAAGTTACGTTAAAACCAAGCACACCTTTGTTTTTCTTGTGAAATTCCCAATAAGTTTGATGTGTCACATGACCCTCTTCCTATTGAAAAAACAAAAGTTGGATTCAAAATGGCCGACTTCAAAATGGCCACCATGGTCACCACCCATCTTGAAAAGTTTCCCCCCTCACATATACTAATGTGCCACAAACAGGAAGTTAATATCACCAACCATTCCCATTTTATTAAGGTGTATCCATATAAATGGCCCACCCTGTACAATTATACAATTGGTATTGTTATTATTATTTTTTTTGGAGGGGATTTATAACTTTTTATTATAGAGTGTGGGATGGAAATATGGTGCCTTGATGCAATACTTTTGCGCTTGGTGCACTATAAACAGTTTTATTATAGTTTTTTAAATAAAGAAAATAAGGGTGCAGAAATTGTGGAGAACTGCCTTTTTTACTGCTGCTGCTGCAAAAACTAAAATAAAATAAATGTAAAAAAAATAAGAAAGGCCAAAAAAACAAAAAACAAACAGTGGTGACACAGGAGGAAGACCACCTGTGACTCAAAAGAAGGAACATCAATTATGGAGGATTTTTTTTTTGCTGCTGCTGGAAAAAAAATTCAAAAAGCCCCCCCTCCCCAAAAAAAAGAAGAGGAACGCCTGCGACACAGAAGAGGGACAGCAATTATGCCCTAAATATTCTTAGTGCTGCTGCCCAAAAAAAAAGGGTAACCACTGCTGACACAGAAAGAGGAACACCTGCGACGCAGAAATGGGACAGCAATTATGCCCTAAATGTTATTAGTGCCAAAAAAAAGCTAAAAAAAAAAGTATACCACTGCTGTGCTGACGCAGAAGGAATAACAACTATGACACTGAAAGGGGAGTACTAGTAATGCAGCAACAGAACCTGATACTGCAAAAAAAAAAAAAATGAGATCAGTGGTGACACAGAAGTGTTGCACACCAACACTTCAGTAGCACCACTACACTGTGTTATTCGCACTACTCTATGTAGTGTTATATACACTGCACTAAACTGCGTTATATACACTGACTGCATTACACTAAACTGACTGAACGCACAATACACGAACTACGTACCCGATCTCCACTGATGCACACTATATACAGCTACCATGTAAGCAGCCTTATATAGTGTGGGGCGTGGACTTAGCCCCTGAGCCATGATTGGCCAAAGGCATCCTGCCTTTGGTCAATCATGGCTCTCACAGTACATTGTGCTGTGATTGGCCAAAGCATACAGCTCAGGTGCATGCTTTGGCCAATCAGCAGCAATCAATGCACTGCAAGACTGCAGTGCATTATGGGGCTCTCGAACTTCTTGACAGTGCCTCATTTGTTTGTTTGGAACACCTGATGTTCAAGTTGAACTTACGTTTGACTCGAACATCAAGCCCATCTCTATTCATAAACCAGCAGCTGCCAAACCATACTTAGACCTTACACAATGAGCTGCATAAACACATAAAATAGTTAATCCAAGCAATGAATTGTTTAAGCAAAGTCAGCCAGTGCATTTTTATCAAACGTTTCATCTTTGTTAGACAAGGGAGTAATGTCAATACTTTAAAAATATTTATGAGCTTTGATCTGTTTGGCTTCCATGCAATTCCCACAACAAAGTAAGCTGGATAGAAGATCCTTTGCTTTGGCATCCTTTTTAGAACAGTAGTTAAATTTGGTTTGAAAGGAATATCTTTGTTACTGATGCAGAGCCCCAGAAATCTTTCCTTAGGTATATGTCTGTGCAGAAGCAGACTGTCCTGACTTGAATTCACAAAAATGATCACTTGTAAGCATTTTAGTTTTGCCATCCTTGCCAGCCATATTTGCTTGACCAGGGAATGGACTGCTGGGTGAAAAAGAAATAAATAATAAAAATAATAAGTCTGTAATTGATGTAAAAAAATAATACATAAAAACTAGTGGTGGGTGGGAAAATGGCTGGGTTTTGGACAGTGTTTCACTCTTAGCAATATCCAAAGTCAGGTTGCTGCCCTTTCTTGCTAGTTTAAAAGACTGTTTGCATCTCACCAATCATCAGTAAACAAATCTGTGTCTTGTGTTTATTAGCACGTTGTCTTTGGTAAAGCCTGGTTGGTTCCAGTCAGCCTGTAAATAAAACTTACTATGTAGCTGTGCTCAGACCAACACTTAGTAATAAGTACATTTTCTAGTCCAAGGCCACGGCTAGGGATTTTTTTTTAGATTTAGTATGCTCATGTGCAATATTTACATGTTAAATGTGATCATTTGTTCTTGGAACTGCCTTTTGTTCCCAGAATACTGCTACATCATTTCATGGAAGTGTGTGAGCTGATGGCTTTATCTTACAAGGCAGTCTTTTTATTTTTCCAAAGAAAAAAGGTGGTATTTAGGCCTAAAGCCTCGTACACGCGATGCAACGATCGTACGACCGAACGGCCCAAATCGTATGTTGGCTGTTGTATCTCGCGTACTGACATGCACTAAGCGATCATACGACCAAGCCAAACGTAGTGATGTGTTATGAGCATATAAAGAGGAAGTTCAGGTGCATGTAATTTGTGAATTAGGAACGAACAGACACTTCCGGGCGTTCCTGACTTCTGAGCATACGTGTTTTGCACAGTACAACTTGTTGGACCAACTTCTCTGTACACATGGTACAACGGTCATATGGCCGCTTGTTGATACAACCAAAGTTTTCTAGTCTGCTCATCCAACTTCTGTTGTACGACCATCGTACATCGGCTGTTCTAGTCGCACGTACTAACGTTCAGGTGATCGTACAACAAGCGGTCGTACAACCATTTTCATACGATCGTCGCATGGTGTGTACGAGGCTTAAGACTTTCTTCTTGCTTAAGAAGAGTATCTAGTTGCATTGCCGTCCTTGCTTGGGTTTCTTACACTAGGGCAAAGACAGCTTTACAATAAAAATAGCTTTTTTAAATTAAAAACAATGATTAAAAATGTAATTATATACATAATGTTCAAAATAAAAAAAAGTATTACTTCCTTGTGTAGAATGTATGCCACTCACTCTAGGTCTGCCTGTCCCTTTTTTTTTATAAAGGGGATGTCTGAAATTTCATGGCGGCAATAGTGCAATAAATATATATTCTTTGGTGTACACAGCTTTACATACTTTCATAAATATGAGGAAATGTGCTGCAAACAAAGGCAGTTTGCCTATGTCAGCATCATGTGTCTTCTTCTGAATCATCATGTCTCCAATGTGGGATATTCAGTCACCATCAGAAAATGTGACAACAATTTTTCATGTCTTTATAGGGTCTAATTTTAGGCTCCCTCTGGATGTTGGAAATAGACCCCCCATATTTATCATTTTGAATTGGGGAGGGGTGAAATGTCCCTTTGAAGCCTCCACAAAAATGTCCACCTACTCACCACATCACTCTAACACTTCTGCTTTTTGTATTCCTCTTTTGCCTCTCACTGCCTCCTGTCATTCTACATACTGGTGGAGGGCAGGGAATGGCTTTCCATACAAAGTAAAGGAGCTGACTTGACCTTTAGGTCAAAGTAATGGTGGCTGCTACTGTGATGTCGCACAGGCCACAAAAAAAGTGTGTATTAGCAATCCCATTTAAAAAATGAGCCACATTAAGAGTCCAAACACATGACTGATGTGTGTTCTTGAAGAGGTGGAGGAAAAGGGGACAGTAGCAGGCCCAAAAATATGGCTGCTATGTGCCCTTGAGAAGACTGCATTAGGTGTCCACAAATGGCTGATATGCACCTTTGAGGAGAAGAAAAATGGGCAGGGCCATAAATTGTGGCTATGCACCCTTGAGAAGGAAAAGGGTGTGTTAGATGCACTTGCAAGAAAGTGGGTGCTCTGTACCTCAGAGGACTATGCCATATTGCATGGGAACAAGGTGAAGTTTAGTCTTAGGATTGTGCTTTTTAATGGCAGGACAAGGTTTGAATTGCTGTGTGGGCCTCTGTTTGCTTTAACAGTAAAAAAAAGGTATGTGGCAGCCACACATAACATACATAAGCAACAATCTATGTCAGTGGTTCTCAACTCCGGTCCTCGGGACCCCCCAACAGGCCAGGTTTGCAGGATAACTGAAATAAATCACAGGTGATATAATTTGCTGCTCAGTGATTGCAGTGTTCTAGTCCGCATCTCCCCAAGGTAATACTTAAAATCTGGCCTGTTGGTGGGTCCCGAGGACCGGAGTTGAGAACCACTGATCTATGTCAATCAATTTTCTACTCCAGACTGCCCCTCTGATTTTCTTGGCCATCAAAGAAAGATTTTGAGGAAGGACATCTAAAGCTGTTTCATGACTTTCCAACCTAAAAGTAGGGCAGATTTTTTTTTATTTTTGCTACACTCTTCCTAAGTGCCAGTATCACAACCCTCTTGCTCACTGCTAGCATTAGTAGAAGAGAAGGAGGAAGAAAGGGATGTTTTGGCATTCCTCCAAATAAAAATGTCTGTTAAACTCTCTTGGGAATTAGGATGATGACTTAAAGGCAAGATTAGATGTCCAACTCATGGCTGATATGCTCTCTAAGGCCTCATACACGTACGTTTTTACAGACACTTTTTGACAGCTTGAATATGTCTCTCCATGTTATTCAATGGCCACATACACACACAGATGCTTTTGAGCTGTAAGTGGCATAGGCATTTTTAAGCTCCAAAAAACCCATGGCCAGCGTGTCCTGAGGCTCCAGCGCTAGAGCTGTGAAAATGCAGATGCCGGTAAAAGCTCAAAAACGTGGCCTAACATATACACAGTATTAAGCCTCGTCAGGCGTTTCCCCTGTCTCTATTCAAAATCAATGGTTCCCTATGGAAGCCCATTGATTTGAATAGAAGTTGCACCAGAAGTCGGATCATGATGATCCGACTTGCGGTGCGACTTGTGTGCTGAGGATCTTGAAGGGGAAACCCCCACAAAAATGAAAAAAAATTGCGTGGGGTTCCCCCCCAAGATATACCATACCCTTCAGTCTTGTATGGATTTTAAGGGGAACACACAGCAGAGCAAGCATTGCACCAGGAGATCGTATCGAGTCAACATCGGAAGAAGAACAGAGGGAGAAGACAGCGGAGAAGACCTGGCAAAAGAGCGAGAAGACAGAAGACCCAGCAAAAGAGTGAGAAGACAGAAGACCCGGCAGAAGAGTAAGAAGAATGAGAGAGGGAGAAGACACTGCCAGAGGAGGGAGATGAGCCGGAGAGGGAGAAGATGCCAGAGCCAATTTATTAAAATATTTAAAAAATCTAGTATTAAATAAATACCGCGCTAAAGTGCTAATAGCTAAATGGCATCTAATAGCAGTGACAAACCAACATTCACATTCAAATCGTGCAAAATTCATCATAACATGCCATAAATATTTTATATTCAATAAAAATTAAAAAAATAATAGATAACTTAATGAAAAAAGTGATATTTAATGTACCAAAAAGGAGTGCAAACATAAGTCCAAAAAAGGAGAAAGAAGAGGAACAAAGAAGATGTCCAGCTCCATATACAGTTGTGTTCAAAATTATTCAACCCCCACTGCTGTAAATGGTTTTAGGGAATTTAGTGTACATTTGTAATTGTATTCTGAATGAAATCCTACAAGGACTTCTTAAAGAACCACATGCAACTAAAATGACATCAATTCGTTTTGTAATACAGTAGTAAATGTTTCTTTTGTGAATTCTCCATTGACATAATTATTCAACCCCTTAAAGACTACCACTCTGAAGAACAGAGGTTCAATGAAGTGTTTTCAATCAGGCATTGAAAACACCTGTGGATATCAGGGAGCAGCAATAAAGCCTAATAAGCACCAATTAGGCAGCTTTAAAATGACTGTGATACTCAGCTCCTCCTAGACATTTACTGGTGTGGTTACAAACATGGTGAGGTCAAGAGAATGGTCCAGGAAGACAAGAGAACAGGTGATTACTCTTCACAGGAAGGGCAATGGCTATAAGAAGATTGCAAAGATGTTAAACATACCAAGAGACACCATAGGAAGCATCATTCGCAAATTCAAGGCAAAGGGCACTGTTGAAACGCTACCTGGTCGTGGCAGAAAGAAGATGCTGACTTTGA